>CM062805.1:1260138786-1260738786 GCA_031772625.1 Pinus tabuliformis
TTAAAATATAATAATATTATTTAATGTCAAATATAAATATAATTATATTGATAGTTTAAAAAAGTATATTAAAATATGGTGAGGGTGTGGCTAAAAACATTAATTATGGTAGTGAGGGTTTTTGGATTATTAAAATGCAACGATTTTTCCCTATGGTAGGGGGTTTTCATGAATTTGTTGTTTGCTTCCTAGTTGTGTGATTATCTCCCTGTTGTTTTGAGGATTGTCTTCCCCCAACCTAGACATATGGTAGTTTATTGTCATGCTTTGGTTACATATATCTAGGTCACTGCTTCACATCCACTCCTGACATTATATGGAGGTAGACATTGTTGACTGCAAGTCCTCACAATACCTGTGTGTACACATTTTTGTGCATTTCATCAATGGGATAAAATATTCTCCACTTTCTGTGAGAACTATGCATTATTCTATAGGTGTCTAGTGTTTCATGGTTTTCAGCATGGGTATTTACTAGGTGTCACTAGTGGCGAAAATGATGGCCATAACAACTGGTTACCTTCCAGCCTTGGTATGGATGCGCGACCATTTTCTTAGAGTTACAGCCTTAGATCCACAGGTCTAGTGTGGGGAGCAGGTCCATCTCATCCACTATCCCTTTTAGATTTCATGCTTTGTAACCCTAACCTGGTTGGCTCTAGTCAAATGTTCTCATCTTCTCTTTTGGAGGTGGTGAATTATTCATATCGATTTTGTATTGTTGGTGAATATAATGTTCCAGATCTTCTAGAGATCAACATTTCTCAACAACAAAACCCTATTGGTTTTGGGTTTAACATTCAGGTCATTGTAAATAGTAATTCCCCTCTGGTCTGGTTATTGCCCTTCTCCCAGGATAGAGGTTGCCCGAAGCAGGTGGTATGTCTCGGGCAGTTTTTGACCCCAGTAATCTCTTCCTTTAATGCCTTCGTCTTCCATGGAATCATTCCTCCTGTGAATAGATATCTGCCTCTGTTTCTGGAAGCTCCCTTAGAAAACCGACAGTGCATCTCCGCTGATGGGCCATCTGAAGTGAATTTATCCATCGTTTTCATAAGGTAAAATTCTTTCTCTTGAATTTTCCTGATAATGTTGTCTGTCACTGAGGGCCCGGGATGAGCATTCCTCCTTCAACCTATCATCCATTACCTCCTCCCACCTACAGCACAAGTCGATATACTTGTTTCGAACCCCCTCATTGGCAAGTCAGTCCGCAACTTTGTTGGCTTCCCTGCGGACATGTACCAACCTAAGAGTTCTTAGCATTCTTAAGTGCGCTTGGATTCTTTGGTAGACTTGCAGAAGCCACCAATGTCCTGAGATTTTCTATGGTGCAGCACCAGCATTAATTCTCTTCACTAAGTTAATGACTAATTCCGAGTCAGCCTCAATGATGACATTGTGAATGTTGTACTTGAGCAGTATTTCTAGGCATAGTTCCATCGCCATGAGCTCAGCCATATTATTGGTAGCTTTTCCTAGATAACTGTGGAAGATGATTTGTATGTTTCCTTCCTCATCCCTCATGACCCCTCCATATCCAGCTTCTCCCAGATTCCCTTTTGATGCCCCATCAATGTTAAATTTTAAAAAGCCATGTGAAGGGGGTTGCCATGAAGCCTTTTCTGCTGAGGTATTCTTGTTGATCTGCATAGAACCTTGAGGGGGATGAACCTTGAGCTCTAACTTCTTCAGTATTCTGGCCTCTCTTTGTCCGGTGGGTTTGCCTGTGGCTACACCTCCCAGGATGTGAACAGTCTCTTTGAGTTGTTTAAGGATTAGCTTAAGGATGCTGCTCACCGGGCTCGCTTTATCCTTGAAAATCCTGTTGTTGTGCTCCTTCCAAACATTCCAGATTATGAAACCTGGGACCAGCATCCAGGTGGAGTTAATGATCTCATTATCTGAAAAAAATTTCCTCCATTTTTTCAAAGTAGCAATGATGTCATTTACATTTCTGTCTGTCTGCTCGAAGACTTCTCCCACCCAATTCCAAAGTATTGTAGTGAAAGTGCATCTATTCAGGAGATGATTTGTAGTTTCTTCCTGTTGTCTACATAAGTGACATCTTGAGGGGCCAACAAAGCCTCTTTTCCTTAGGTTATCCCATGTCAGAATCTTGCCCTGTTGAACCAGCCACTTGAACAGTTTGAATTTCATCCAGTGAGGATTATCCCAGAGTTCTTTCCATGTCTTATCAATGTTTGGAAGGTTAAGCCCTGAATCTATCCTTTTGGCCTCCTTAAGGTTGAAGAGACCTGCCTTGTTCTTTCCCCATCTTAGTTGATCGTCCAAGGTTGAGGTCAAGATTTGCCTTTTGTCTAAAAGACCTTTAAGGGCTATAGCTTGAGTGTTCAACATGCCCATTCCACTGTAGTCTGGAAGTTTCCATGTTCTCCATTTCTCATTGTTCCTTGATTGGTCCCAATAGTCACTTACCCACCTTAATCCTTTGTTGATGGTATCGGTGTGAATGTTTGCTAATTCTTCACTTCAAAGATTGTCCTCCTGTTGCCAATTATCCTCCCAGAACCAGGCCAGATTTCCATTTCTTATCTCCCAGAAACTGTGATTTTGGACTAGGGCCCTATTCTCCCATGCCCTATTCCATATTGCAGAACCTTTAACTTGTCCTGTCATTCTGATGAGGTTCTTCTCCTGCCACCCTCTTGCATATTTTTGCTTCCATAGTTTTGCCCAGGGGCTTGTATTTCCTTTAGCCATCTCCACCAGATTTTGGCTCCAAGAACTCTGTTAAGAATTCCTAGGTCATGAAGACCCAAACCACCATGGGACTTAGGTTTGCATACCCTGTCCCATGCCACAAGGGCCCATTTCTTCTTTTCTTCACCTTTCCCCCAGAGAAAGTCTCTCTGAATATTTCTTATATTAGTAATTACACCAGTTGGTGCCGGAATGGCTGAAAGCATATAGATAGGGATACTTTGGAGGATAGCCTTAGTTAGAATCAATCTCCCTGCTAGATTCAGTGCTCTATTTGTCCATTTGCTAATCTTATCTTTTAGCTTGTTAAAAACAGGCTCCCAGATATCCTTGTGTAGGGGTTTGTCAGTGAGGGGAACTCCCAGGTACTTCGCCGGCAGTGACTCCCTTTGAAAGCCAAAATTCTAGAAAGATTTCTTTGTATTGAAATATCTGTATTGAAAAAGAAAATCTTTGATTTAGTAAGGCTTACCTCTGTGCCTGTTGACCTAGCAAACTCACTCAGAATCTGCTTGAATGCTTTGGCTTCCTTGACAATGGGTGTGCCTTGAAGCATAGTATCATCCACAAATTGCTGATGTGTCACTGTATCCCCACCTTGAGTGAGTCTCAGACCCTGAATTCTCCTTCCTCCTTAGCAGCTCTAATTGCTCTCCCTAACCCTTCCATCATTAGAATGAAAAGGAAAGGAGAAAGAGGATTGCCTTGCCTAAGACCTCTAGAAGGCTTGAAGGTTTCAGAGGGAGAGCCATTGAGAAGAATTGAACAGCTGGCGGTGGTGACTAGCGCCATAACCCATTTAATCCAATTGTAATCAAAGCCATAGGCTTTTAATATTTCTCTTATGTACGACCAGCTAAGTTTGTCATAGGCCTTTGCTATGTCCAGCTGAATTATCATTCCTGCCTATTTGTTGGTGTTGAGTGAATGAACCATTTCATGTGCTTGAATTATGTTATCTAGAATTTGTCTCCCTTCCACATAGCCCGTTTGCTCCTCTAACACTAGGGATGGGAGGAGTGGTTTGAGACAGTTGGAAAATACTTTGGATATTATTTTGTATACCACATTGCATAGTGCTATAGGTCTAAATCTGTCTGGAGAGGTGGCCTTTTCCTGTTTGGGGATTAAGGCTATGAAAGATTCATTGAGCGCCTTTAAGACTGTCTTAAAACGTCGAGAGTCTTCCACTACCTCCAGGATATCCAGTTTAACTATCCTCCAACAAGCTTTGAAAAAGTCCACATTGAAGCCATCCGGGCCTGGTGCTTTCCCATTGTGCATCTCTTTAACAACTTCCTCAATTTCTTCCTCTGTAACTGGTCTGTTGAGATTGTAATTATCTTCTCTAGTAACCAATTTAGGAATGTACTGAGAAATTTTTTCCATAAACTGGGTTCTGTCTTCCGAGGTTTCCTCAGCAATTTTCTGAAAATGCTGGACTAGAACCTTCTCCATCTCTTCATGAGTGTTTCTTTCTATTCCATGCTGATCTTTAAGTTTCACAATTCTATTGTTGTTTCTGTGAGCTATGGTGGATCTGTGAAAGAATTTGGTGTTTCTCTCCCCTTCTTTAATCCATTGAACTCTGGATTTCTGTCTCCAGAATATTTCCTCTTGAAGACATCTGTTATCCCATTCCTGCTGGAGTGACTCTGCCATCTCTTTCCTCTCATCTGTATAGCCTTCTGTGATAAGAATATGGTTTATTTCCTTTAGTTTCTTTTCCACATCTCCTTTAGCTTTGAAGATATTACCAAATTCCTTTTTATTCCACTCTTTGAGTTTGCCTTTAATGTGTTTGAGCCTGCAGTGTAGAAGGAACATTTTTGTACCTTGAAGGTGAAGTTCTTCCTTCCACCATTTTTCAATGTTTGTGAGGAAATTTGAGTGTGTGAGCCAAGCATTCTCAAATCTGAAGGGGGAGTTCCTTGGTTTACCAAAAAAATAAGCTTCCAATTGGATAAGCCAGTGATTTGAACCTCCAAAAGGCAATATGTGCGCAATAATGCTATTTCCCAAGAGAAGAAGTTCCTCTGAAACAATGAATCTATACAATTTTGAGGCTACTTGGGTATGGCCCCCTCTTCTTTTATTCCAAGTGTAGATTCCATTGCTTGTTTCCATATCAACCAATTTCATATTGGTGATGAAGTTCTAGAAGGCAGTTGAATCTCTACCAAGTTTTCTAGTTCCTCCTTTCTTCTCCATGAGTGATTTTGTCATGTTAAATTCCCCTCAAAGAATCGAGGGTAAAGCTGGGTATGTCTTCTTCAAATCCTCTAGTGTTGTGAGGAGTCGAAGTTTGTCCTCCATTGGCTGTGGACCATAGACATTGGTGATCATGTAACATTGTCTGTCACCCACCGGTTGGAAAATCAAAGAAAGGTGATGTCTGGATGCCTCCGCATCAATCACACCAAATTTCTGTGGATCCCATAGAGTGAGAATGCCACCACCAGATTTATTTGACTTAAATTCAAGGTATTCATATCTATTTAGCCATTTGCTATGTCTCTCGCGGATCTTCTCCACTGAGCATTTTGTTTCCTGTATGAAAACTATGTCAGGCTTTTCCTCTCTGATCATGTTACCTAGGTTCCTTTGTTTTCTTCTGCTCCCTAGTCCTCTAATGTTCCAGGTTGTGATTTTAATTGAGGTGGGGTTTTAAAGGAGTAACTGGAAAGATCTTTCATCCTTCCTGAGTCGATCATGAGTTTGCCACATTCCAGCAGTAGTTCTTTCTGTCTTTTTCTTCCCCTCCTTTTACCTAGATATTTTGTAAGTTTTCCTGTTATTAATCCTATTGGGGAAGTTCCTTTATTTTCCTGATTATCATGTCCTCTTTTGACTCCTGCAACTGTTTGATGTGAATTGTTGAGGAATATCTGTTGTACCTTGTCCACATCCTCCTGAGGGATAGAGTTTATTCCCAGGTTTCCTCCTTGTTCTAGGAACTTTTCGAGCTCTAGGTTCTCCCTTTCTAGGATCTCATGTAAGTCTTGGTCCTCTGTACCACTTTCACTTTGAGTCATTTCTTGGTCTTTTTCTATTTCCATGGTACTCAAAGGGTCCTTCGTGTCTTCATTCTATTCCCAAGTGAACTCCATACTGGTTTCTTTTCCTTTCCCCCTTGCTGACTGATTCTCTGTACTCTCTTGATCACCTCCATCTGCTTCTTTTTCTCCTAAGATCTCAAAACTATTGTGACTTCTTGTTTTGTTATCATTTCCAATAGGGTTCTTTTGTGTCTTCCTTCCCCCTCCTTTTCCTTTTCCTCCTACTTTGGTGAAACTTGTCTGGTCTTTCCCTTTGCTGGTGTTTAGGTTTTCCTCCCTTCTATTAAGAGGACAATCTCTAGATAGGTGCCCATGCTCATGACATTTGTGACATCTGAACGGGATATGTTCATAGTCAACTGTTTGAACCCATTCCTCGTCATAGACTTCTAGAATGACCTCATCTAGAAGGGCTCCTGATAGGTCCATCTCCACACATATATGGGCATAGGAGGTGTATTTTCCCCGTAGAGTTGCCTCTGAAATTTTTAAGAAATGACCTAATTTATTGCCTATAGCTTTTAAAGACTCTAGCATCCAGTAATCTAAAGGTAAGGAGTAGAGTCTAATCCATACTGGTACCAAAGTGAAGGTTTCTCGTTCTAGCACAAAGTTCATCATCCATGGCCGCATATAGAGACCAGTAGCTGCAAAGAAGTATGGTCCTCCTTCAAAAATCTTGTCTCTGTCTTCCATGTTTGTGAACACCACTGTAAAAAAACCTTTGGATCCAAGATGTATATTTAACTCCCCCTTTGGTTTCCAGTTGTATTTTATCCAAGTGTACAATGCTTTCTCTGACGGCCAGATTCCCATAAATTTGCAAATGATGGCATAGTTTGCCATGTGATCCCTGTGCGCTTGCAGAGCTGGATCATTCAGAATAACCCGAGGTTTGGTTATGGTCTTGGGTTTACAAGGCCCCATCTTGGCTCTGTTCTCTATTCCCTGACCTCTGTCTTCCGCTTTCTCCTCCTGTCGGTCTTCTTCGTGGGCCCCTTGATCTGTTTGGGTTTTGCTACCTTCAGCCTTCTGAGTTTCAGTGTTTTTTGTCTTGACCTCCAAGGGTTGTGGAGGTTTGTTCTTATTCCCTCCTCTTCCTCTATTTGAAACCACATTACTGTAGGAGGGAGTGGAGCTCCCTCCTCCCTGGGCCTCCATGGGTACCTGTTGCCCTCTGTCAATCTCTCAGTTAAACCCTAGAATCCTCTGTGGAACCAGTCAATTTCTATCAATCGACCAACCCCAATCTTACTAACCATAATTATCTTTTTTTTTTTACTAGTGCTATGAATAAAATGAACATTTGAAAGATAAGAACTAATTCTCATGAGCTTTGAAGTGAAACCTATAAGTGGTCGATTCCCAAAACACCTTCAGACAAAAGAGTCTGTCACCTTTGGGATACTAAGTGGGTTGAAGATGAAAAAAACTTTCTCTTGGATTTTCCAACTCTTACTCACATCCATTCTCATTTTCAAAACCTTTGCCACACTACCAAACTTCTTGACTCGTTAATTTAGTAAAACTATAGCAATATGTGTTAGAAATAGTTGTCATTAATATAGTTTTATCTACAATGTTTTGTTCATTCTTCTATTATTTAGATTTATTATGTTATTCTCATGTCTATGTATATCATCTATTTTTAGTTATATTGAGTAACATTAAACCACCTATGACAAATATTATTATAGTTAATAAAATCCACATATATTGTTTCATGACCCTTAATTGTAGATCACACCATCCATGCACAATCAGGGTTGCGGCTTCTTATGAAGATATTTCTACCATTAAAAATTATATTCTAAATTTATAAGTAGATCACAATATTCGACAAAAGCATTTATTATAATTGTGGTTATATATTTATATATCACTTTCTTAGTTCAGTGCCAGGTTTTAGGTAGTAAATTTTTAACAACAAAAGAGATAGAATGATGTCATAACAAGTAAATAGAAAATTCACAACCTCAATTGGAAAAACTTTTAATTACCAAAAATGATGTCTTCATAAGGAAATTGTCCCGACAAATTTATTAGTCTATATACAAAAAATAAAATAAAAATTGTTCTCCATGTAACATTACCATGTATTTGAAAAATTATTTTGAAAGTTCAATAGCTTTAGTAATTTAACTATTTTAATAATATTGAAACAAAGTTGAATCTTGACTTTTAGATTTAATAATAAAATACTAAATCACATAGAATAGGATAATGGGAATTTATACTAAATTTTTGAAAGTTCAACAGCTTTAGTGATTTAACTATTTTAATAATATGGAAACAAAGTTCTCATTATAAATCTTGACTTTTAGATTTAATAATAAAAATACTCAAACATAGAATAGGATAATGGGAATTTATACTAAATAATTTTTTTAGAAAAATTATATTGAATCTTTCGTTTCTTATATGTATTTTTATTGTGTTCTATTTGTTATATGGATAATCTATTTTAATGATAGTGATAAAATTTAAATCAACATAAAATAGGAAATATAAAATATGATATTGTAAATTTGTTATGATTAAATTTTCCAGCCTAATTTTGAATTAAGTTTGAAAAGTAAAAGTTAATTATAAATTATTATAATAATTGTTATAGAAAAGATGATATTATAAATTAAATTTATAATAAAAATAATTTTATATTAAAATATATAAAAAAAATTTGGTAGGTAAGCACCTAGGGGGATTTGAACCAGTGGCTTATAGCGAGGAGTGCCTTAACAGCGAACCCATTCACTGTCAATCCAAAGTCCCATGGAAAATATATAAAATATTAATTAATATTAAAATATGTATATTTTATTTTATTATATTTATTGAAATATTGTTAGGAATATCATTTTTAAAATTATATATTTTTGTCATATATATTATGAAAAAGTTCAATTAAAATATAATAATATTATTTAATGTCAAATATAAATATAATTATATTGATAGTTTAAAAAAGTATATTAAATATGGTGAGGGTGTGGCTAAAAACATTAATTATGGCAGTGAGGGTTTTTGGATTATTAAAATGCAACGATGTTTCCCTATGGTAGGGGTTTTCATGAATTTGTTGTTTGCTTCCTAGTTATGTGATTATCTCCTAATTGTTTTAAGGATTGGTCTTCCCCCAACCTAGACATATCGTAGTTTATTGTCATGCTTTGGTTACATATATCTAGGTCACTGCTTCACATCCACTCCTGACATTATATGGAGGTAGACATTGTTGATTGCAAGTCCTCACAATACCTGTGTGTACACATTTTCATGGATTTCATCAATGGGATAAAATATTCTCCACTTTCTGCGAGAACTATGCATTATTCTACAAGTGTCTAGTGTTTCATGGTTTTCAGCATGGGTATTTACTAGGTATCTCTAGTGGCGAAAATGATGGCCATAAAAACTGGTTACCTTCTAGCCTTGGTATGGACGCGTGACAATTTTCTTAGAGTTACAGCCTTAGATCCACAGGTCTATTGTGGGGAGCAGGTCCATCTCATCCACTATCCCTTTTAGACTTCATGCTTAGTAACCCTAACCTAGTTGGCTCTAGTCAAATGTTTTCATCTTCTCTTTTGGAGGTGGTGAATTATTCATATGGATTTTGTATTGTTGGTGAATATAATGTTCCAGTTCTTCTAGAGATCAACATTTCTCAACAACAAAACCCTATTGGTTTTGGGTTGAACATTCAGGTTGTTGTAAATAGTAATTCCCCTCTGGTCTGGTTATTCCCCTTGCAATGTTTTACTTCTAAGTCTTTGAGGATTCACTTCAACAAAAACTGTAACCAAATCCGGGTAGGTTTGGTGAAGAAGCTCCATTATGTTAATAACTACAAGCCTACGAAGCTTTTGCTAGTTCCGAGCTGGGGACATTAAGATGGACAAGGTTGTCGAAATGGTAGAGAAATATTTGGTTGGTTGTGTAGAGGGTCAGTGTTTCTTTGTCTAGACTATTAGAGAATGGGTGGCATCAGATGTTTCCCCTCATGTAAAGTCTACTTTGTGTGTTGACCTCTATTAAAGGGGTGGATTCGCCTAAAATTTGAAGTGAAGAAGGTTGCACAAGTTGTGGTGATTCGGGTCTAGCACATTGACTAATCTCTTATCTTGTTTAAATCATGGATTCCTTTGTTCAATCCTAGTAAGGAGCATTCATATATTGTTCCCATATGGTTTCATCCTCCTGGGTTACCTTTGGAATTTTAGGCCGTTGATATCTTCTAGGACATCATGAATTATATTGGCTCTTATCTCACCCATGACTCTTCATATCTTGTTTCTAGGGAGATGATAATTGATAAGGTTCCTATTTTGGTGGATTTAAGAGTCAATTTACTAGAGGAGATGGAACTTGCTGGGGACGAGGGTTTCATTGAATAGCTTGGTTATGAGAGGGTTCCCTTCTGATTCTGTCGGTGCTATAAATATGGTAACTTAGTGAATCTTGCCCCTGTTATTTCTATTTTGGAGGAGGGGATGCAGATTTCATTTGGGAATATTTTGTTCCAAATGTAAGAATCCATACTCTAGGTGGAGAATCTAGTGGTATGCCTTTGTGATCAATGGAGGTTATGTCTACTTATGTTGCACTTACCTTGGACCCTATGAGGGAGAATGGTGGTTGTATGATCCCTCCTAAGCCAAACGTGCTAGGTAAAAATCATATATCTCTCGCGTGTTCATCTTTTCAACTGAAAATTTGTATGGAAATTACATCCTTTGATTCCTTTGTGTCATCTATTTCTTATTCATTGTCAATTCTTATATTTTTTTTCTTCAAGCCTTCCTCACCTATACTCTCGTGTCCATTGCTCCTCTTCCTAGGGGATCAAAGACCTTTCTTCTATGGTCATTTCTCCTTGCTCATCTCCCTCCCTTCCTTCTAAGGGTGGTTCATCCTCCTATAACTTTCTCCTATGCAATAAAGGTCTCTCTTTTTTCCTTCCATCTGAAGGTTTTAACATCTTACATATTTTTGGTTCTGATCTGCAGCATGATGGGAGAAAATAAAATATGATAAAATATATGGAACGTGCGAGGGTTGACACAACTTCTAGAATAAAAATCATCAATTCATGGGGCCCTTAGAGTTTTCGTTTCCCATTTTGATGTGTTGAAATGTATAATCCTTTCTTTTAACTATCGGGGTCTTACAAGTCTCCCTAAGTGGCTTTCTCTCAAATGTATTATTGAATATGATCACCCTGAGATAATCTTTCTTAAAGAAACCCTTGGTCCAAATGAAACCATCAAAAAATGTTTGGAGGGCCTCTTGGGTGGATGGTATTTTATCTATCTGGATGCCTCTGGACATTCAAGCAGTTTAGTGATTGGGTGGAGTAATAAGCTCATTAAATTGATCAATTCTTGGAGACTTATTATTGGTTTATTCCTCAAATTTTTCTCTAAGGAATTAGGTCGACACTTTTATCTGCTTAATGTATATGGAACTAATCACAATCAAATATATTTTTAAGAATCCCTCTTAAGAATATCATTTATTGATTCCCCTTCATTAATTATTGACGGTAACCCAAATTTTTCATTGGAGGCTTCTAAATCCTAGGGTGTCCACGCATTGGCATTGAGGCTATTAAGTTGAAGCTCATATGGATGAATAAGAGATCAAGGTCGGATCAGATTGCTAAGAGACTAGATTTTTTTTTGGTCCTAGAATCATTTTTGGACCATTTTTCTTTCATTAAACAATGGGTTGGCATTTGTGGTGTTTCAGATCATTCCCCTATCTTCATTAAAATTAACGGAGCTTCCCAAATGCCTAAATTTCCATTCAAAATGAATTCTTGGTGGCTCAAAGAGGAATATTGTTTTTACATGGTAGTGACATGTTGGTCCCCCTATGATCCACATTCTAGTATTTTGTTGGGAAAAATGTTTGCTACAAAGTTAAAATGTATTAAATTAAAAATGAAAGAATGGGCCTTGGCCAAAAAACAAGCCGAGCTAGTAGAATTCAGAGACATTGAATCCAAACTTCATATTTTTACATATTTGGATCAAGAAGGCTATGGATCAACCATCTTGAAAGATTAAATTTTTCAACAGGAGTCCCAAAAACTCAAAATATTAGAAAATAGGGAATTTAGGTGGCGTCTTAAAAGTAAATCTATTTGGATGGAGAATGGGTACAAAAACACTAAATTTTTTCAAGCCTTTATAAAAGGATGCAAAATGAATAACACTTTTTGGCCTCTCAAAGATCATAATGGTCAGGTGGCTTCAACATTTCCTTCTCTAACCTATTTGGGAACCCATATTTTAAAAAATATTTTTAAGGCACAAGATAAAGCCACCATTGTCAATGTCATCCATACGACTCTCCATTTTCCTCTCTTTATTGATGATGAGGGAAACAAATTACTAATGTTTGAAGTCTTGGAAGATGAGTTAAAAAAAAATCTTCACAGTTTTCAAAAAGATAAGAGCCCTAGGCTGGATGGTTGGGGTGTTGAATTTTTTCTTAGATTATTTTAAATTCTTGTGCCAAATTTATTGGTCGTTGTTAAAGATTCCTAAAAGGATTGTCATATCCTCTCAGTTTTCAATTCTATTTTGATTTCTTTAATCCCAAAGGTTGAAAATCCCTCTTCCTTTGAGGATTTTAGGCCAACATCTCTGTGTAATTCCATCTATAAAATCATAACAAAGGTGATTTCTCTCAGATTGAAAGCTATTCTATTTGCATCCATATCTAAGGAGAAATTTGGTTTCCTTAAATGTCGTCAAATTCATGAAGCCATTGGAGTGGCACAAGAAGGCATTCATAGTCTAAAAACTATGAAGCTCGAAGGTGTAGTGATTAAAATTGACCTCTCTAAAGCCTATGATCATGTTAGCTGGATATATATCAGACTTATCCTCACTCATGCTGGTTTTTGCCTAGATTTTATTAATTGGGCAATCAGTTTCATTCAAAATGTATCTTTTGTTGCATTGATTAACGGTGCAACTACTCGTTTCTTTCATTCTCATTGTGGTCTTTGACAGGGTTGTCCATTGTCTCCCCTCCTATTCTTATTGGTGGTGGGGGGCTTAATTCATTTATTGGATGAAGAAAAATAGAGGGGCGAGTTTCAAGGCTGCTTTCTAACAAGATCTTGTGCAATATCACATTTATTATTTGTTTATGATATTCTTATATTTTGTAGTGGCTCTCCTCAAGAAGCGATTGTATTGAAGAATATACTCTTAGTATTTGAGAAATCCATTGGCATGGCTATAAAATTCTAAAAATATTATATTCTATCTACCAATTTGGAAGCTAGGGAACTAAAGAGATCTTAAATTTCCTTCCAATGCCTTCTGCTTGTTTAGACGAGGGTATAAAATATTTGGGCTTCCACTTAAAACTAAATACTTATCAGCCCACTGAATGGCAATGGTTGGTTTGAAAAGTGGAGAAGAGTATTGAAGAATACACTCTCAGTATTTGAGAAACCCACTGACATGGTTATAAACAATTAAAAATATTCTATTCTATCTGCCAATTTGGGAGCTCGGGAACTATAAGAGATCTTAAATTTCGTTCCAATACCTTATGCTTGTTTGGATGAGCGTATAAAGTATTTGGGTTTCCAGTTAAAACCAAATACTTATTAGCTCACTAATTGGCAATGACTATTTTGAAAAGTGGAGAAGTGTATAACAATATGGTGTCATTGATGGCTCTCTAGGGTTGGGTGCCTTTTTCTAATTAAATATGATATCGAAGCCATCCCGATGTATTGGGCATCCTTAGCCTGGATTCCTAAAGGTATTCTTGAACACATTAGATGCCTTTGTTTTAAATTCCTTTTTTTATGGGAAGAAAGAGGAGTTCTCCTTTCCATGGGTGGACTAGGGAAAAATTGCTCGTCCTAAATCTTTGGGGGGTTAGGGTCTCAATAACATATTCATGTTCTCACATTCCTTTGCATAAAATGGTGGATGGTGTCAAATGAAAATGAAGAGTTTACAATCCTCTTTGGTAATTTTTAAATACATTCATTCTCTTTCTGTGGAATATTAGGTTTGTCGGGTGAATAAACCAAAGGGGAATATCTTGATTACATGGAAGGCTTTAATAAATACTTTTGAGACCATTTGCAAGGGTTTGGATTGGAAATTTGGTTCAAGTGCTCGATTTTTTCTTGGTTAGGACCCATGGCCAGGGAGTGGTGGAGATAACCTTCTTCCTCCTCCCTTAATTAACGTTATGCGTGATTAGGGGTATCTAGGCTGGATCATATCATTGACCTGAATACTATTACTATTTGGCTTTAGAGTTAGAAATATCGTGTTGATATGGACATTCCAGTTGCATTTTATAGTGTGTAGCAATAATTCCTGGGGGACCTTCATCATGGAAATATTAGAATCTCTGAAAAAGATAATGAATTTGTGTGGTCGATGTCTCCTTCTAGAGTCTATTCTCCAAAGATAGGTTATGCCTTAATTTCCACTGATCATAATCTTATTGTCCCTCAATGGTGGTGGAAGTATGTTTGGAAGTATCATTTCCCATCCAAATCAAAACTCTTTATGTGGTGCATCTTGAATGTTTAATTTCCATGACACTGGTGTATAGGATAGAATCTTGAAATATCTGACACTACCAAACCAAGAATCTCAACAAATCTACTTTGCATAATGGAATATAAATAACAATAAATCACAAATGCACAAGTATAGACTAATTTTTACAAAATATTTTACAAATATGTACAACAACCCAATCTTCGTTATATCAAACCAACTGAATAATACAATTGTCTAGGGCTCCCATACAAGGGATAATGGCCCTAAATTATCCACAAATACAAGAATAAGAGATACAATGACACTCTTGTTGTTCAATTTCACAATCACAACCTCTATATCATATCTCGTCTTGTCAGTCCTTTGCTTCCGTTTTTCTCTATAATGCCCCTTAGTCCATCAAATAACAACACATAGAGACTCCAGGAGGGTTTCCACCTATCACTGTTGCAAGTCACTTTTGCTTTAATGAACAACTGAGCTCTAATCTAGAAATATAGCAGTCCACTAGTCCATCAATGTAATGCACATTACGCTTCAATCTTCACCCAATAACACAACAATCAATGCCCTTCGTGTATGCTTCTCTAGGGATACTTTGGACACTTTCTTGTTACCCTCCACAAACCACTAAGTGCCCAATAAATCCACTATGAAATCTGCTCCTAGGAGAGGCTTTTAACCACCAAGATCAGTCCTCCAGTTGGCTCCCACGGGCTGCAACAAATCTGTCCACACTAGGACCTATCCTCTAGCATCTAATTCAACATGAATACCATACTTCTACACTCCTTAAGGGTTGATGTCACTGTTATAGATTTGGTGCTCTAGTTAGGGCTTGTTGACAAACTGCAACAACCCTCTTTCATTACTCTAGGACCCCTTCCTTGACTTCGGCCTCCCTCCAAGCTAATATTCTCACACTCCTTTATTTTATGGGCTATTTCTAGCCCTCTTTTATGTCTCACAACCTACCTGCTTCAAGGGAATTAGGCTTGTGACCCTTCTTGTAACCACAACAACCTTTCAACCCCTTGTTTTGAAGATAATAAAGCCTACAACCCACCTGTAGGTGTTGTTGAGGAATGCAGCCAACTTCTAGGAGGAAGATCCCACCTCAAACTATCCCAAAACACCAACAAAACTGCCCTTAATAGTTGTGGAAACCTTCTGTAGTAATTTGGCCTTGTAAGAGACAAACAAACCCACAAAAATAGTCCCTAACAAGTTTGATATGTCTTTTCTCTAACTTGGTTGCCTCATAGATGTATCTTCTATGAATGGATGCACTTGGATGTGTTAGAATGAAATCCATAACCTTCTATTTATACATGAAAGAAGGGCTCAACAAATTTCTTGAAGAGAAGTGTCTTTTGGACAACTTCACCTCTAGCCTACATGACTTGACCATCCAAAAGCCCACTATTATCTTCAAAATTTCATATTTCATCATTGACAACTCAGAATTTGACGATTATTATTATATTGGATTCTCCTCAATGCTCTCTATAATATCCTTCCATCACATGTCCAAAATGCTCCATGGTTTTGGCCCAAACATCGATGGGTTCAAAACCCCAACCATGGGTTCCAATCCCACAAATGACTTTTGTGGCGGTCCGACCTCTGAACCCCGAACCTTGGGGCTTGGAGTACCTCCCAAGCTACTAAAAATAAACACTCCCTTTTAGTGAGGGAGGTACTTCTAAGACTAGGAAGTAACTCATCATCATCTTCACTACTCGTAACACTCGCCCAACCTCTAGCACTTACAACAGCAACAATCCATGTAGCATGAACTACACCTCTCTCGGAAGTGGTGTTGTCACTGGAAGGTTCCTACCTTTTCTTGTGTTCTTGTATCTATTTCCAATCTCTCCATGATTCCTTCTTGGCAAATGTAGAATCACCCTTTATCCCCACTGACCATGCACTCTTCTTAGGCTGTAAAGTCTCCCTGTAAACCTACAAACTCCCTCTAGAACTTGACTCCCCCTGAGTCTCTGGAACCTGGATATTGTTCTCTAGAACTTGTACCTACACCTCTGAATCCAACACCTACACTTTCTTCTCTAGAACCTATACCTGGTCCTCCTCTTTCTTATTCCCATGATCCATAGGCATGCCCGTCAGCCTATATAGACCATTCCCTCTAACTCCAAGCACAATACCTACGGAGCTAGAGCCTTTGGGCCCGAGTCTTTCCTTCCCATCTTGGAACAAGACCTCAAACCCCTTCTTATCGATCATCGAGACATATATCATGATATATCTGAGTCCTGGTACAAATAGTACATCCTGGACCCACATCATCTGTCCTATCTCCATCTAGAATGTCACAATTCCTGATCCTTGGATTTACTTTTGACTCTTGTCGCCCAATACGATGTGCAACTTTCAATCCCATCCAGCTAGAATCTTGAAAAATCTCCTATGACCTTGTCATATCTTTTGACACAATACTATCCATGTACCGTCCAACCTCATCAATGGTACTCTGCAAGAAATGAGACATCATAACAAATTCCTCCTCCTCCAACCTCTTGGTGATAACATCTATCTTAGCAGAAGTGGCAACACTAGTGATGTGCTTCCCTTTCTTTTTCTCATCATCTCTCATCTTCTTCTTCATCATACATCTCGATGAAAATGATCCATTTCCCCCCAATTGAAACACTTGAATTTACTCAAGTCCTTCTTCTTCTTACCCTTCATTTTTGCTTCAGTTACCACACCATCATCTGAATCCCTCTTCTTCGGATGAAGATCCTTGTCTCGCAACTCTTCCGAAATGAAGTCGTCCCACAACTTATTCTAGTTTGGAAATTTTTCCCTAGAAATGATCCCCTTGATGAATAGTTTCCACTCTGGAGTAAACTCTTTCAAGGAAATCCTCAACATATCAGTCTCTAAAATACTCACACAGATGACAGCAAGATCATCTTTGACCTAAAACAATATCTTCAGATACGAAGTCACTACTTCACCTTGTATCATCTTGGTGGAATTCAACTTATTCTCCAATACTAGTACTCAGTTCTAGTTGTTATTCTGAAACAAATTCTAAAGAGCCATCCACATCTCACGTGCAGTGTTCTTCCTGGACAAATGATGTATTAGGGGATCCTTCACACCATCTAGGATGATCAATCTCACCCTAGTATCCAATTCTTCGTACACTTCCATCTCCTTAGGGTTGGTTGGCTTCTCGATTTCTTTCTCAGTGAACTCCCGGATCCTGTTGACTTGCAATACCAACTTGATCATTTCATTCCAAGGAATATAGTTGGACAACCCTTCCAACCTATCCTCATACTAGAGACCAGTCTGCAACTTTGACATTGTAGTGAGCCCTTCACCTACAATGTGACTAACTCCCTCTTAAGTTGTACTTCATTGTGCACTCTTTGATTCACTATCTTCAAAAGTAGCTCAGAAACCCTCTAATACCATGTTGAATTTCCATGACCCTGGTGTATATGATAGAATCATAAAATATTTGACACTACCAAACGAAGAATCTTAGCAAATCTACTTTGTACAATGGAAGATAAATAACAGTAAATCACACATGCACAAGTATAGACAACATTTTACAAAATATTGTACAAATATGTAGAACAACCCAATCTTCATTATATTAAACAAAATAAATAATATAATTGTCTAGGACTCCCTTACAAAGTATAATGGCCCTCAATTATCCACAAGTACAAGAATACAAGATATAATGACAACCTCTCTGCTCTAGTGCACAATCACAACCCCTTAGTCCATCAAAGAAAAACACATAGATACTTCCAGAGGTCTTCCACCTATCACTGTTGCAAATCACTTCTACTTTAATGAACATGGGTTGATCCAATCTACTCTTCTAGGCTAGCCAATACCTGAGCTCCAATATTCCAATCTAGCAGTCCACTAGTCCATCGATGTACTTCACATTAGGCTTCAATCTTCACCCAATCACACAACAGTCAATGTCCTTCTTGTATTATGCTTTAGGGCTACTTTGGAAACTTTCTTTTTTCCCTCCACCAACCACTAAGTTCCCAATGACTCCACTATGGAACCTGCTCCTAAGAGGGGCTTCTAATCACCAAGTCCAGTCCTCCAATTGGCTCCCACAGGCTACAAAAAATATGTCCACACTAGGACTTATCCTCTAGCATCCAATTCACAACGAATACCATACCTCGACACTCCCAAAGGGTTGATGTCACTGCTATAGGTATGGTGCTCTAGATAGGGCTTGTTGACAAACTACAACAGCGCTCTTTCATAGTTCCAAGACCACTTTCTTTACTGTGGCCTCCCTCTAAGCTAATATTCCCACACTCCTTTGTTGTTTGGGCTATTTCCAACCCTCTTTTATGCCTCACAACCTACCTGCTTCAAGGGAATTAGGCCTATGACCTTTCCTATAACCACGATATCATTTCAGCTCCCTATTCTGAAGAGAATAAGGCTTATGGCCCATTGGTAGTTGCTGCTAAGGAATGCAACCTTCTTCTGGGATGAAGATTCCACCTCAAATTGTCCCAAAACATCAACAAAACCACCCTTAATAGCGGCGGAAACCTCTTATATTACTTCGTCCCTATAAGAGAAAAACAAACCCACATAAGTAGTCCCAAACAAGTTCGGTCTACCTTCGTCTCTAACTTGGTTGCCTCAAAGATATATATTCTATGAACGGATGCACTTGGATGTGTTAGAATGAAATCCATCACCTTCTATTTATACAAAAAATAAAGTCTCAACGAATTTCTTGAAGAGACATGTCTTTTGGACAAGTTCAGCTCAAGCCTACATGACTTGACTATCCAAAATCCCACCATTATCTTCAAAAATTCATATCTCATCGTAGACAACTCGGAATTAGACGATTCTTGTTACGTTGGATTCTCCTCAACGTCCTCTATCATTTACGTCCATCACATGTCCAATGATCCATGATTTTGGCCCAAACATCGATGGGTGAAAAACTGCAACCTTGGGTTCCAAGCCCACAAATGACATTTATGGCACTACAACCTCCAAAACCTGAACCTTAGGGCTTAGAGTACCTCCTAAGCTACTCAAAAATTAACATTGAATGGGTTTGTTTTTACATGGGTTGTTCTGTAAAAATTTCTCACAGGGCCTTGTTTGGTGTTCTCTTTGCAAAGAAGTTGATGAATCGATCACCCATTTATTTATTTATTTCAATTTTGGTAATTTTATTTGGTCCTTATGTATATATAAGGAGGGTTATATTGGTGCCTGTGCTAGTTTATCTGTGGAAAAATACTAGCAACAATGGTTGTGTTTCCATTCTTCTCGTACTTTTAAAGTGTATTCTTTGATCGTCTGTTAGGGGATTTGGGTATCCTAAAATCATTCCATTTTTCAAAATAAAGTTCCATCCCCATAGTTTTTTGCAGCTGAATCTATGGCTATTCTTTTCCATTCTCCTCAAGACAAGGATGTGCGCAATGTTTGAATTATTGTGTGTGAAATTCCATACCAATATTTTCCATGGGCTTACTTTCATGGGGTATTTGATGCCTCAGGTATTTGATGTGGTGGTGGCTTCATCTTACACATCCCATGTTCACCCTCCTTCCATGTTTCCATGGGCTTTGGGCAAGGATCAAACAACTTTTTGAAACTATTTTAATGTAGATATATTCTTTCTTTTTCTCAGGAATAGGGGGTTACATATCTACAGTTATGTGGTGATTCATTACAAGTGGTGAACTATACTAACAAAGTATAGGCTTGTAGAAATATCTTACTTTCTCCTATTTTTTATAACATTTTTATGATAAATACTTTTTAACTCTTTCCCATGTCACCACATATTCAGGGCACAGAAATTGGAAGTTGACAGACTATCCAAATCAACATTAACATTGGATCCAAGGATTTGGAAGATTGTCGAAGTTCATGATGGTTCCTATTTCTCATAATATCATCACTTTATGTTGGAGCTCATTCCTCCTCATTCGGGGGGATCAACATAATTTTTATATTAACAATTTTTTTTTTGTTTTGTTTTTGATGATGCTTGAGCTTATTGCTCTTTATTGCATTCTGGTTGACTATATGTGTATATATTTATGTTATCTTGACTCTAGATTGATGCTTACATGGCTTCTCATGTGACTCTAAGGACGATACTCTCTATGAATTTTATTGTATCTTGTGACTGTAGTTATTTAGACTTTCTAGACTAGTTTTGGATCAATACTTGCATACACACTCAGTGTGTCTACAAAATGTAATTTTTATTATCATTTAATAAAAATTAAGGTTTTTTCCGCATGAAAATATTTTAAAATTTATACTTATATGAATTATAATTTAAATATTAATGTTGGTTAAATGGTTCTTCGTGATTTCTGACCCAAAAACCCTAGGTGTTGATCCTTTCGCAATGGCCACTTCGGAGGGGGTTGGCCCCCCTCCTCCTCCTCCTCCACCTCATTCTACAAGCTAGATGCATTCAAATCTTTGATAGCTGAAATCAAAAATCATCCTCGGTCTAAAGAGGCTCAATCCAAATTCATGAAGCGTGCCAAGACAATTCCTTTTGTATCCCTCCCCAATGGAGCAATCAAAACCACACTTGCCTTCTCCCACTATGCCTTAGTTGGAAAATTCATGGGGATGTGGCCTTCATCCCAATCTATTTAATCCTAGCTCGAGAATTCTTGTAAGATAAACATGGAAGGAGGGATTCATTTTTATGCCCGTGGTAATGGATTTTTCACTTTTCTATTTGAATTTAAGGAAGACCGAGATGTAATTTTCAGGAATGGGCCATACTTCTTTAGATCTAGGGGTATGTATCTAAGTCAATGGTACCTAGATTTTAAACCAAATGAACATATCCCTACAAATACCCCAGTCTGGGTAAAATTCCCCATCTCCCCTTGTCTCTCTGGAGCCATGATCTCCTAAGGACAATTGGGAATGGAGTTGGAAAATATTTGGATCGAGCAGAGCCGAAGGGTTCTTAGTTTTCTTGTGCCAAAATTTGTGTAGAAGTAGATATAGAAAAAGTATTTCCTTTTGAAACTAACTTAAGCCTAGGGAGTTGGACCCACTTCCAAACCCTTGATTATCAGTAGATCCCCTTCAAGTGTCGATTCCATTGAAAAATGTGTAGTTTGGTTCGGTCTTCATTAGTATGAAATGTATTCTTGTAAATGTAAAATGAAAAAGAATTTATTATTATTATTATTGAAGCATGGGTTTCATGCTCAAGTTCCTTTATTTATAGGTCAAGCACCCATTGAGAACTTCTAGGGTTTGTCCTAGGTATAAGATTCATCGTCATAAATGGAAGACCCTATGGGCACATTGTAAATTGCAAAGAAAAATTTATTTTGTCTTGAAAGTGTCAAACTACCTCCAAGATAAAGTCGGCCTAACAAGCTTTCAAGTCAGCCTACATGAAGAGCCACGTCCACCCTTGAGGAAACCTATATATAAGAGGAACTCATCCTCCATTTGACTCACTCACTCTCTCATATCTTATGCGAAGAAGATAGAAGAAAAGGAAGTCGAAGAAGGAAGTGTGAAGGAGAGAAGGTTTAAGAAGTCAAAATGTTTGGGTCTTTCTCTTTTCTTCTAGAAGTGAGAAGCTAGGGTTTTTGTGTTGGGATATTATGAGGTTCAATTTTGGAAGAAAGAGAGAAGGGAAGGCAAGTGAAGGTCTCTTAGGGCATATTACTAACCCTAGGACTCAAGTCAAGGAAAGTGAATTCAAGAGGAAGGTTGTTAGAGGGAGATCAAAGTATTCTAGAGAAGCAACAGAAGTTGCAGTAGTAATTGGGGAGCAGAATTTCAGATCTACAAGGAGGTATAAGATATTACAATAGGAGGCCATGGAATACTTGACCTTGGAGGGTATTTTTCTGAGTCTAGGTCATGGTATTCATCAATTAAAAGCCCTGAAAGATAAGAAGATATTTTCAGGTTTTCCCCTCTAGAGGAGGGGTTTTGGCCCTAGCTTGCAGCCTATATACTGTGTCACCATTCTTACTATTTTGGTAGCTTTTTGATGTATTGCACATTGGAATAATAACGAACAAAGATAATAAGAAAAATTTAACACAAATAGTTATCAAGTTAAGAGAATTAACATATTCATTGACCTATTGAATTCTCAACATGGTATCAAAGCTTTGTTTCTCTAAGGGCATCATGCAGATCTCCTCTACAATGAAGAATTTCATCAAGAATATTGCAAGCCATATCAAGAAAGGTATCAAGGAAGCATGGAGTCTATTATTTTATTCAAAGAAGGCATGAATTAATGAAGGGGGTGAAGGTATTTTTTCTACTCTCTCTGGTACTTTCCAAGACAAATACAACTTGGTAATTGATAGTGGTGCATCAAGGCACATGATTGGCCACTCCAACCAATTGAAGACCTTATCAAAAGTAAAATATGGCTACTATGTAGAACATGAACACAACAAAAGCTATCTGGTGAAGGGCATTGGATCAACTTCCATAAAACTCAAGGATGGAAGCAACATCCACCTCAACAACATTTTGTTTGTTCTAGGTTTGAACAAACATTTACTTTCTATTTCAAGTTTCGAAGATAAAGTAGATAGAGTAGCCTTCATTGATGGAAAGGTAGTTTTTTGGGGAAAGGACTCAAGCATAGATCAAGATAAAGTTATTGGTATCCAAGGAGAAATGCTTTGCATATTAATATCTCATGTAAACCAAGTTGTAGTTCACACTGAGATTAGTCCATGTGAACTTTGGCATCGAAGGTTTGGTCATCTACATTTCAAATTTCTTCCAAATTTAAATTCCATAGTAGATGGAATCCAAAATCTAAAGGAAGATCATGAAGGTGTCTGCAAGAGATGTGCATTGGGTAAGAATACCAAGAGACCATTTGGAAGCAGTACTTCGCGATTGAAAGAAATCTTGGATCTTATCCACTCTGATGTATGTGGCCCTATGAATCCAAAATCACTTGGAGGCCATCTATACTATGTCACATTCATATATTTTCATTCAAAAAAGACCTAGGTTTACCTAATGAAAACCAAGGATGAAGTATTTATAAATTTTAAGAATTCAAAACTGAATGGGAGAACCTTATAGAGAGAAAATCAAGATACTAAGATCTGATAATGGAGGAGAATATACATCTAAATAGATTATGGCATTTTGTAAGGAGTCTATGATTAATATGGAGTTGATAGTCCCATACAATCCCGAAGAAAATGGAGTCTCGGAAAGAGAGAATAGATCCATTGAAGAAAGTGTAAAAGTAATGTTACACGATCAAGATCTTCCTAAGTTTATGTGGGGAGAGGAAACCAAGACAATAGTCTACATTCAAAATCAATGTCCTCACAAATCTATAGACAAAAAAACTCTAGAAGAAGTGTTGATTGGGAAGAAGCCATCTGTAGATCATCTCTAAATCTTTGGGTGTCCCATGTATATTCATGTACCAAAGGAAAAAAGAAAGAAGTTGGATCCTTCTGGTATAAAGGGGACTTTTGTTGGGTATAGTAACTCATCAAAGGCCTATATAATCTATATGAGAGATGGAAATCACATTGAAGTTAGTCGTGATGTAATATTTGATGAGAGTATAGCATTCAAGAAATCAAAAGAACTTTCTGTAGATTCAGATGACGAAGAACTTACGATATTTGAGGAATAAGTTGACAAGGGAGGAGAAGCATCACACCATGAAGAAGAAGGGCCAAGTGAACTTATTCAACCCGTGGACATTCATGAAACAAGGAAAAGACCTAATAGGTTGAAATATACACTACTTGATGCAGAAGATCACGGGGCAGCACAAGGATCATTTAGAGAAAGTAAGAGACCCAAGAAATATTCTACGTATGTTGCATACATGAAAAATTAATAGAAGAAGAACCATCCACCTTTGAAGAGGTTGTAGAACATCGAGAATGAAAATATGCCATGAATGAAGAATATCAATCTATAATGAAGAATGGAATTTGGGAGATCGTACCTAGGCCCGAAGATAAATCTGTGGTTACTTCCAAGTGGATCTATAAGATCAAGCATGCAGATGATGGAAGTATAGAAAAGTATAAAGAAATATTTGTGGCTAGATGATTCTCTCAACTTGAAGGCATCTATTATGAATAAACATTCTCTCCAACAACAAGATATACAATGATTCGATCATTAGTCTCTCTGGTAGCATCAATGGGATGGAACATCCACCAAATGGATGTCAAGACTACGTTTCTAAATGGCACAATAGATGAGGAATTCTATATAGAACAGCCCTTGGGATTTGAAGTCAAAGATAGGAAGGCATATGTTTGTAGATTGAAGAAAGAATTATATGGCCTCAAGCAAGCACCAAGGGCATGGTATGCTAGAATGGATGCATACCTATAGAGAATAGGCTTCACAAAAAGTTTTGTTGACTCGAACCCTTATATTAAGGTTGTAAACAATGAACATGTAATTATTATTCTGTATGTAGATGGTTTTCTCTTGAAAGGTGTTGAAGGTCGAATTGAAAAATGTTAAAAGGAACTGGCAACAGAATTTTGACATGAAGGATCTTGGATTGATGCATTACTATTTGGGACTAGATTTCTGGCAAGGACAAAATTAAATCTATATGGGTCACAGAAAGTATTTGATCAAGATTCTAAAGAAGTTCGACATGATGGACTATAAAACTATGACCACTCTAATGATCACAAACTTGAAGAGACTAAGGAGTTATGAATCAAGCCCTGTGGATCCTTCTAGGTATAGAAAACTCATTGGATCATTAATGTACTTGGTGAATACTCGATCAAACATATGTTTTGAAGTAAATGTACTTAGTCAAGTCCAAGTAGAGACGAATCATGATCATTGGATAGCAGAAAAGCATATTTTGAGATATCTGCGAGGAACCATCAACTAATGTCTGAAGTATGATAGAAGGAATGATGTCCAATTGATTGGGTATACATATTCTGACTGAGGAGGAAGTGAAAAGGATGGAAGAAGAACTACAGGAGGATGTTTCAGTTTGGGATCCTCCATGGTCTCATGGATGAGAAGAAAGCAAGACATCATTGCTTTGAGTAGTGTTGAGGTTGAATATGTTGCAGCATGTGAAGTAAGAAGGGAAGCAGTATGGTTAAGGAAGTTGTTATCCGACTTGTTTGAAGTACTGATGAACCCTACAGTGATACTTTATGATAGCACCAGTTGTATTCGTTTATTTGAGAATCCAATATTTCATGGGAAGATAAAGCATATCAACAACAAGTATCACTATATTCAAGAGCTAGTACAAAATGGTGTGTTGCAGCTATGACATATCTCCACCAATGAGCAGGTAGCTAACATATTATGAAATCACTTCCAAACAAGAAGCTTGTATACTTAAGGTACAAGCTTGGTTTTGTGGATTTTTCCTCCCTAATTGAGAGGGAGAGATAGATACAACATTCTTGTCTTCACTTGGGAAGAAATAATGGAGGATTGGGTAACCATCTAGATTGGGTAACAGTGAGAGCATTCCCTTATACTTTTCGTACTGTAACACCGCCCGATATATCCAGAAGTACGTGGACGAGCTATGATATACTTATGTACGTGGAATGAGGTATCATACTCGAAATGTATCATAGACCATTAGCGACATCTGCTATGTTTAACGACGCTAGAACACATCTCTAGCCTAGACCTATAAATGTTATGCGTTAAGATACAATGCTCCATTAGGTTAACTGAGATAAATTTTAGTTGATCTTGTTTAAAAGTTTTCCTTTCAGGTTCACTCCGTGATGTTTCTGAAACTCCTAGAATGAAACTAAGATGGGAAACATTCTTTTCATTTGATTTAAACAATGAAAACCATAACTAAAAGGGATAGAGCAATCAAAATCTCTAAATAAAGAGCATAGAGCACATCTAATGAAACTTTCCCTATACCATTCCTACAAGCACACACAAACTTATAAATGCATTATGCATGTTTTTCTTTTCATTCCTTTAATGTTTAGATGAACATAAATAAACTAAATGAAAAAACAATCAATCAATGCTTTTCACAAGAAACGAAGACTTCACGACAATTTCTTTTTCAAAGAAATGAATACTTTACGACAATTCTTTTTCAGAAAAGTAAAGACTAGTCAATTTAAGATAACTTTGACAATGAATTGATAATGATAAAGAAATTTCTTAAGAAACACTAAACAATCAAGGTCAAATTAGGGTTGGGATAGGAAATGCAAACTGATTTCAGAAACAAAGAAAAACATTGATCTTCAGCAAACAACATCATAAGCAAATTTGGAAAAAATCAAGCAAAAGATGGATTTTTTGGCTTGACAGGGACTAGCGCAGCCCTAAGTGGGAGACAATGCATTGCAAATCATTGTCTCTAAGCCAAGGGTGCTCTTCAGAGCAATGTCCCTTGACCAAGGGTTCTCTGGTAATAGAACATTCCTAGAGTAGGCACTCTAGTGCAAATTTTTGACCAAAAAAACTTCAAAATGACTGAAAAGAGATCAATGAAGTCACGTAGTCTACTAGCATGTAATATGATCAGGGTAAACCACCAAGAACTATTGTTGTGTCTCCAGTGGAGTTGCTAATTTTTTATACAGAATTATACCTACGAATAAGTATATATTCCCTAAGTGGGTAGTTACACTTAGAACAACTGAAGTAAAGATGTTTAACCTTTTCCTACAATAAGCAGATAAGATAAAGGAACCTACTTGTGATCCTTTTCTTCCTTTAATCTCCTTTGAGTTTCTCCCGTCACTCCTGCTCAAACTGAATTCGCTCAATTGGTACATGCCAACATAAATAGAAGAAGACAACAATCAAATCATATGATCTATTTATTGTAAACAAATGGAATCGACAACATTTGAACATACATTCATCATAGATATAGACAAAAGTATTGGAAAATGAAGAAACAACTTTATTGATTGATAGAAGGAGAAGTTACACCCAATCTGGTTCGATCTCGTGTCACTCATCTAGCTTGGTCCAAACCCTCATCACATCAACAGCAACATCAATCCATCAGCATAACATTACTTCACAATGATTTCAAGTCTCTAAAACAACAATATTTCTCTATAATATCCAAGCCCCAATCCCCTTGGCTCTTTGATGGGAGGCCAATTTATAGATGAATGCAAGTGGTTTTGTCATTAATATGGCATTGAATGGTTTTCCATAATTGGATGATTAGTTTCCATGTTCAAAGGGATGAGAGAATAGAGGATTAGATGATCCATAGCCTATCCATAGTCGAGCTCATAGGATGAGATAAGAGTTGGGTTCCTTCTAGAATTCTCTAGAATCAAGGAATATTCCCAGAATCCTATGCCAATTTCACTCATCCTCACCCAGAACAGGCTTAAGTGGGCCTAAGTGCTATGCAACACAGGTCTAAATGGGCCTACCTGCCATGCAAAGTAGTTTCCCCTAACCAAGGGTGCGTTGGTGTCCCAAGGAGGCATTTTAGCAGGGTTTCAAACTAGGAAACTTTTATGGATGAAAGCACTCAATGAAGTGGCATGTCTAGGGCATGTAGCAACTGAATTAGGGTTTGATAGACCCTATTTACATTGATCTGATTGTTGGGAGTGATGTGCCCAAATAGACCTGTAACACTTGGTCACCCAAATAAACTATTGTGCACATCTACTGCTGGTTGGTTTGGAAGTGAAGTCACAAAGGAGTCATGGAGAATCTAACTGATCACTTCCTCATTCCATTGTATAAGTTTATCTTTGGGAAAGACCCACAATGCATGTCCCATGAGGCGATGGAACCAGTGTCAAAATTTTTTGATTGGTTTACCTCACTATATGGCACATATATCAGAGTGTTCGATAGTCATAAGTCTCCCCATATGCTACCGAGGTATGTCGCTGACAAATTGGTCATGCAAGAAGTTTCTTATCATATTTCCACATGATCGTCAGCAGTGTTGTAGAGGAAGAAGAAAGCACCTTGGCCCTTGAGGGTAGTTTTCATCCTGTGCATTTTACCCCAGAGGAGGAAGGACTTTGAGGGTAGTTTTCATCCTGTGCATTTTACCCCATAGCATCCATGCATACAATTGAGGCCTTTTAGTCACTCCCACAACAAGGCATGCCATCAACTATGGACTTTTTCAGCTAGTTATGAGCTAGTGACCCCAGATTTTGTGCCACTTTTTTAGGTCCAGGACTCAGGCCACTTGTTAGCTCAGCTATAAACTTCAGTGCTTAAAGGTCAGATTCAGGTCTGATGGTTGGTTTGTGCTGAAAGGGTGCTTGGAGCAATCTTCTCTTCCTTCCTTCTTCCCCCTTCTCCTTCATCCTCCTTACACTCCCTTAACCCCACTACCCTTGTTTTTCCCCTTGTGATGCGATCTGATAGCAAATCGCATCTGTGCCCCGCTGCCTCTGTTACACCCCGTGTCTTCTCCGCTGCGATATTGCGATACGATCTGATCGCTATCGCAGATCGCACCCTTATGTGTTAAGTCTCCGCCTTTTGTTTTCCACCGATGCGATATTGTGATGCGATCTGATCGCAATCGCACATCGCCTCTCCCACAAACCAATCTCCACCGTCTGTTCATTTGATCCGACGGTCCTCGTTCTTCCTGTGCATATGCCTCCCGATAACCCTCATATGCCGATCTCCGCCGTTCAATTCGTCAGATCTAACGGCTAATATTCAATCGCGCATCTGTGCCTTCCCATCGCCTCCCGCCATCAGATCTCGGTCGTCAGTGTGTGTGATCTAACGGCCCACATCTGTTTGACCCTCTTTTACCAAGATTTCCCCTTCCGATAGATCCTTGCCGTTGATCCACGCGATCCAACGGCTGAGCTTTGTCCCCTGCCTGCTCATGCTTCCGCCATGATTCTTAACTCCTTTGACTGTCTGAAGCTCCCGATGGACAACAACGATCAACCACCCTGTACCTGCACAGTTAATATCTCAGCAACTGCATTTAAAAGACAGAATGGCCAGAGAAGGAAAGGAGCACTCTCGAGTAGTTAAAAGCATTGAAAGGTTATGGGTTTCATTTATATTTTACTGCGTCTGCCCGAGAAGGACAACAGAGTACCAGAAAAGGCCGATTTTGTCCATTAAAGCAGTCAGATTTGTATCAGAGGCCCATATTAGATTGTAAATGTGGTTGGTGGTCCATTATGACCCCTCCACGCATAGGTTAGCAGAGATTTTTTGTAATCAACCTCCATATATACCCGAAGACAGAATGTTGAGGTGGATGGATGTTATTTTGATGTAAGGTTCAACTTCTGGATACTGTAACTACTGTGATACCTGCAGCATCTGGTCTTCATTTTCAGCTAATACAAGCTTCTTTTGCTGTTAATTGCTCACTTTCCACTTCTTCTTTGTTCCAGGCTTTGCCTGTTATGCATTTATTCATGTGCTCTTGATGTTTAGCATTAGAGGGGCTGTCATCCCACCTCTGTGTTAGAATCTAGTATGTATCATTGAATTTGTAATGTTCCCGAGCATCTCTGATATATAACCTAGGAGAGTTTCTTGGGGTGATAACATTAATTGGCGTCGTTGCTGGGGAAAGGAGGTTGAAGCTCAGCTTCCCTGGGAGACGACACAGTTCCAATCTTTCATGACAGACAATGTTTGGACACATATTCTGGTTGTAATCATCTATCTGGCGACTCCATTGGAGGAAGACCAACCTTTGGCGACTCCACATTGCAGTTCTGGCTCAGTTTGTGAGACATACTCAAAGAAATCCTTAGAAATCACCAGCTGAACCAATGCCTGACCCTGAGAAGATCGTTAAGCAGAAGAGATATCACAGTAAGGAGCATCAAGACCAGGTAAGCCTTAGAATTCCCATGTATCTCTGTTAAGTGAAAATCACTTTAAGAGATTCATAAAGCTCCTTAGTCATTCATTTCCCTTGCGGACCTCAGTTCAAAGAAGCATCCATGCTGTCCATTATATTTCTCTGTCTCTGTCATTATTTTCATTGATCCATTCCACTCAGTTTACCAGTATTCTTCCACTTACCTCAGTCATGGCAGGCCAGTAAGCCCTCACAAAGATAGAAAGAATCGTTGCTGCTAGGTATGGACCCTTAGTATTGCCTACCCCTTTGAATGCCATGCCTGCAGGAGATTATCAAGAATTTATGCCAAAGTTTACTGGTGCAGAAGGAATATCAGCTGAAGAGCACCTTGAGTCCTTTTATAGTTATGCTGATAACCTGGATATCAATGAAGAGGATGTCTGGATGAGGGTTTTTGTCCAAAGCCTAGATGGGGAGGCTAGAAAATGGTTTAGAGAATTACCCCCTAGGTCTATTGTAGATATTGAGGCCCTAGATGATGTATTTTTAAAGCACTAGGGAAATAATAAAGATCTTCTCTATTATCATACTGAATTTGGGAACTTGCAGAGGGAAGATGGTGAGCTGCTGCCTGATTTCAACATCAGATTCAATCATATGTACAGCAGAATGCCAGCTGAAGTGAAGCCCACTCCTACTTCTGCTATGATTTCTTATGCCAATGCCTTCGATTCTCAGTTTTGCCAGATGTTAAGAGAAAGAAGATGTACTTCTTTGGCTGATATGCAAGCTGCAGCCTTTGAAGTAGAAGCAAATATCATTGCTGCAGAAAGACTCGAAGGAGATGCTGAAAGGAGAAGACAGGGAGGTGAATCCTCATCATCCTCAGAGCCTGAGATTGATGAATTAGCTAGGATGATTGAGTTTTTGGCCTCTGAAGTTTCCAAACTAGAGGTTGAGCAGTATTCTGAGGAAGCTGAGGCTCATTGTTCTTTTTCTCTGCCAACTCCAAATCCTTATAGAGGAGCAAATGAGCATTTGCAGATTTTGCAACGAAGTAAAGGCACGAATGAAGATAAAAGGGTGAAGACCCTTTGTCAAAATATAGTCATGGAAGAAGAGCAGCCTGAAGAAGAGGAGGAGGTCCATGGTATGGAAGGTGCTCCTTTCCTAACCAGAGCTGCATATGAAGAAGCATTATCAAGAGGCACTGCTTGTTAGTTTGTTGTGCCTGTAGAACAACAAGCTTATCAGCAGCAACAATCAGCAGAAGGCACCTTCATCCTACAAGAATCTGTACTCGATGCTAGCTCATCTTCCCATGATTATGCAGATCTGCAAATTTTCCAGCCTGCTATCATCCCTGGCCCAGTAATCAAAGAGGGAGAGGAAAGCTCCCCATCATCTTTCGTCCCTCTGTCTGCTCAAGTGAAAATCCCTCAAAGTTTCCCCTTGAACACTGAGGCAGAACAAAATTCAATGCTCAAGGCTAAAACTGATCATCTCAGTCTTGATATTCTGAAACCTGCTCAGATGGCCTCCACACAGACTGAAGAGGCAGCTTATCAGATGACAGAGGAAGAGGATGTACAGTTTTGGGACTCCTCCTTGGATGTGGACTGTTCAAAGTAAGATGAAGGAGCAAAAAATGTCTCTATGTCCCTTGCATAAGAATACAATGGTGCATCTTTCATATTAGTTGTGCAGGCTACAAAAGACACAGACAAGTACACAACAGTCATGATTATCCAGCAACTGTACAAAGGCTCCTGTGAAGAACATCCAAAGAGGAGAGCATACAGAAGGGAGATGAAATTTGATCCATATTTACCTATTAAGCCTAAATGTCTTAAAATTTTTGAGGTAAAGGATCAAATAAATCCTGTTTTGTAGCTCTATGATGAAGGGGCCAAGAGCAGGAGAAACAATTTTGGTAGCTTAGCAGTTGGGTAATTTTTGAAGTTTTAAGTTTTCAAGCCTTAATATTGTAATTGTGTTATTTTAGTATAGACCTAGTTTAACTCCATGCCCAATGGATACTAGGCACTATTTTTAAGCTGGTTTTGTATGAAGGCATTGGTCTGCAGGTTCTTGAGACCTCACAGGGAGGATCTCATCCCCAGAAGGAGCCAGTGTTAGTTCTGCTATAAACTTCAGTGCTTAAAGGTCAGATTCAAGTCTGATGGTTGGTTTGTGCTGAAAGGGTGCTGGGAGCAATCTTCTCTTCCTTCCTTCTTCCCTCTTCTCCTTCATCCTCCTTACACTCCCTTAACCCCACTACCCTTGTTTTTCCCCTTGTGATGCGATCTGATCGCAAATCGCATCCGTGCCTCGCTGTCTCCGTTATGCCCCATGTCTTCTCCGCTGCGATATTGCGATGCGATCTGATCGCTATCGCATATCGCACCCATATGTGTTAAGTCTCCGCCTTTTGTTTTCCACCGATGCGATATTGCGATGCGATCTGATCGCAATCGCACATTGCCTCTCCCACGAACCAATCTCCACCATCCATTCATTTGATCCGACGGTCCTCGTTCTTCCTGCGCATATGCCTCTCGATAACCCTCATACGCCGATCTCCGCCGTTCAATTCATCAGATCTAACGACTAATATTCAATCGCGCATCTGTGCCTTCCCATTGCCTCCCGCCATCAGATCTCGGCCGTCAGTGTGTGTGATATAACGACCCACATCTGTTTGACCCTCTTTTACCAAGATTTCCCCTTCCGATAGATCCTTGCCATCCAACGGCTGAGCTTTGTCCCCTACCTGCTCATGCTTCCGCCATGATTCTTAACTCCTTTGACTGTCTGAAGCTCCCGATGGACAACAACGATCAACCACCCTGTACCTGCACAATTAATTTCTCAGCAACTGCATTTAAAAGACAGAATGGCCAGAGAAGGAAAGGAGCACTCTCGAGCAGTTAAAAGCATTGAAAGGTTATGGGTTTCATTTATATTTTACTGTGTCTGCCCGAGAAGGACAACAGAGTACCAAAAAAGGTCGATTTTTTCCATTAAAGTAGTTAGATTTGTATCAGAGGCCCATATTAGATTGTAAATGTGGTTAGTGGTCCATTATGACCCCTCCACGCATAGGTTAGCAGAGATTTTTTGTAATCGACCTCCATATATACCCAAAGATAGAATGTTGAGGTGGATGGATGTTATTTTGATGTAAGGTTCAACTTCTGAGACTGTAACTACTGTGATACCTGCAGCGTCTGGTCTTCATTTTCAGCTAATACAAGCTTCTTTTTCTATTAATTGCTCACTTTGCACTTCTTCTTTGTTCCAGGCTGTGCCTGTTATGCATTTATTCATGTGCTCTTGATGTTTAGCATTAGAGGGGCTGTCATCCCACCTCTGTGTTAGAATCTAGTATGTATCATTGAATGTGTATGCAGGTTTCTGTTATTTTAATGCCAGAGAGCTGTCATCCTGTCTGCGCATTAGGAAATAGATTTACAGACCTTTTAACTGGTTGCAACCGGCCATCACAGGGTCTGGTGTGGTTAGTATTCTCCATTTCCACCTATTCCTTAAACTGTGAGTGATTGGTGGTCTAAAGCCTTGTAGTCTGAGGGTGTTCACCCATGTCTGGGGTTAAGCATAGTAGAAGTGGTTATCTGGCTTGAATATGCAGCATTTATTTCATTCATCCACCATATTTCCAACATTTTTGTTGAGTTTGTAATGTTCCCGAGCATCTCTGATATACAACCTAGGAGATTTTCTTGGGGTTATAACACCACTACCCAGAACTTCATGAAACTTTCATAAATAATAAATAACAATGGAATAAGGCTAGACTAATGCAATCATTGGTACAAGTACTTGATCTAACCCCTACTTTCTATGACAGACATTTCGTCAAACATGTCACAAATATGTAATCTACAAGTCATAACAACATATATGAGCATAGGGGTCTCATACTTATTTGATATTCGTAAAGAGGCATTTTTGATATATCACAATAGCTGCATTATAATATATTAGGTCATATATCCATTGTACATGCATTTTCAAATCAAAACATGATGAGGTCCATACATCAAGTCTGCCATAGAACATACAGATAACCAACATATAACCAACATAAATAATAAGGATATAACATCAATAAGAATCACATATGAACCAGTATATTTACACAAGAAATACCAAGGAGAAAGAGCTCTTATTAATGAATGCATAAGCCAACTAGGTCCGGGACTTCCACGAACCACCCAACCATAGATTGGCTTAACCAAATCTTCATTTTAGCCAATCACCCTCGTGTCATGTTCCAATCATGAATGTGGGACTCACAACAAAACCAATCCAAGTTTCCTTAGGCGTTACCGCAATCCCCACTGGATCACTAGGTCCTAAACAAGCATGGATGCCACCAAATTTCTTCACCTACACCGTGAGGAATTTGTCTTCCTCCTAGTATATAGGCTTTACTGTATGTCCCGCCATTCATCGGTTGAGGATTCCTAGGCCTAATCGAGACTCCACCCTCCAAGCTTGACTATATATCCCTCCATTCACTGGTTGAGGATTCTTAGGCTTGATCGATGGCACACACCTCTAGGATTTGTTATATATCCCGCCATTCGCTGGTCATGGATTCCTAGGCCCACCAAGGTACACAAAATCTGGCTTTACCACAATCCCACCTTCTCTGGTCCAGGGATTCCTAGGCCTTGTGTTTTTCTTCAGAGACCACCTCACTCAGTTTCAAAACCATCCAACAATCCAACTCAACCAAATAAAAGAGAGCCCATCACACCATGGCTATACATAAATGGAAAGGGAAGGCTGAAAAACACTGTCACAACTAGCAAAACCCATGCCAACGACAGCAAGAGAACCACATCCTCACATGTATGCCAAAAATATAGCAAGGAAATCACACATGGAAATCGATACCTGCAAGTAATCCCACTGTAGCTGCTTGATCCTGCTCTTCCTTGCTTGATCTTTGCTTCCCCTTGCCTTCTTTTTCCTTCCTTTTCTTTCCTTGATCCAACGCTAGAGTGCTCCAAGAATGCTCTAAGTGTCCAAGAGTCAGAGAGAAAGAGAGAATAGAGAGAGAGCTCTAAAACTGAACTGACAAAAGGTAAACTGAAAAAAGGTACCAAATGATCCTCAAAAGCCTTTTTATTGATGAGGCTTCTATTTTCTTCAATTTCCCATTATTTTCCTTCATTTTCCTCCTCACATGCAATGTGTGACCTTTCACCTTTTTTTTCTCCTAATTTCCATTATTTTCATATATAAAATATTAATTAATGCCTCATGCCTTTCCAAAGCCTTTGCCAATTTCGTTTGGCCATAATAAACCAAATGAACACCCACTAGGATGTTTTGCCCACCATTTAGCTTGGAATATGTGTCTCATGACCTTGGTTATTATTTTGCCTTTATTAAATTTATTACATGGAATTTTGACCAGGGTTGATACAATCGTTGAGGCCTCTGCTTTCTTTATTTTCGTCTATTTTCTCTTTAATTTCTTCCTCATGCAAATTTGTGACCCTTCAACTCCATTTTCTCCTATTTTCCTTTATTTTCATAAATAAATGTCAATTAAGGTCTCTTTTCCTTTGCCAATGCCTTTTCCAATAGCCATTAATTAATCACAAGTGACACCCATCACTATGTTTTTCCCAACATTTAGCTTGGAATATGTGTCCCATGGCCTTGGTTTTATTTTATTTACATCGAAAATCAACCAAGGGCTATCACACAATATTTTGGGTAGGTTGATTCTGGTGGTGGTTATTTCCTCTTCTTCTTTTCACTTATTTCCATTGCTCATTCTAATCTCCTTGTTGCTCTTGGCCTACTTGCGATTTGGGGCATCCTTTTGCAAAATGCCCGTATTCATGACAAATTTTGCATCTAAAAGGAACATAGTCATATTCAAATTCTTGAACATGAGATCAGTTATCCATGCAAAGATTTATTGCATTCGATAGTCCCTTTTATATATCTACCTCCACACAGATATGTGCGCAGGAGAATCGTTCATCTTTAGGCTCAGCACAATTGATATAGCTACCCAAGGAATTTTCAATCAATCTGAAGGTTGCATCATTCTAGCAATGCAAGGGAAAATAGGAAGATTTCCCCAGACTAGGATAGTCGTGGGGATATTGTAGTCTGGGTTGAAGTTAGGGTTCCAACAATCTAGATAAAGACCCTAGGCTCCCATGAAATAAGGACCGCTTCCTAAATATTAGATCTCGATCTAATTTGTTCTCATAGGAAAAGGTGTAGAAACCCTTATCACAGAAGGAGGACTCCACTTATCCCTTGATGAGGGGTTTCCAGTTCTTCCCATGTCTTAATTGAGCGAGGGGAGGGCCAAAGACCCATAACTGACTAATAAGACCCTGATCTGCCAACTGCAGGGCTTAAATCCATGCTTGAGGAGTCTTGATCTCAATCTTCGGGATTTCATCAAGCTTTTTCACAAAGAGAGATGATCCAGGTGCAGACACCCATTGTTCTACTTGCATTGTTTTGATAACGACAAATCACTTTTAAAGAACATTATAAATTTAGTTAATTCGTATAATTTTATTTTTTTATTTTAGCAACTTAATATGTACGTTGAAGTAAGTGTTTCAATGTTTTATATGGATTGATGCCTGTCAGCATTTACCAATCATTTAATTTAGGCATACTCTAACTAATAGATGAAATGACTTTCTTTATCAGAATCTGACAATACAATTTGTTGCGAGATTACGATTTCTTGTAATGTAAAATATACTTTTGAATGCATAAATAGATTCAACAACATGAAAAACCCATAAAAAACTTTATCTTTGTAAATTAAACAACTTAAACTTATGTTTTTAAAAATTTCATATATCTTTAAATATATATTTGTTTTTAAGATATATATATATATGTTTTTATTATTAATTGTATGATTGTTAAAAAAAATGAAATAAATAATTCACGTAAAAGTTAAAGTAATAATATTATTGAATTTTTTATATTATTACTGTGAAAATTATCATATCAAAATGAAATAAATATGAAAAATAAATTTTACCATAATTAATAATTTATATATATATATAAGTCTAGCAAAGCAAGAAAATAAAATTGCTGAGCACGACTTGATCCCGCCTCCACTCCACTTGCTTCCCAACATCTTTCATATGAATGCCCTCTCTTCATTTACGACTTGGAGTCAAGTTGCATGTGAAGCTGCCGGATCATTCTGTCACGACATGATCGGATCAAGATATGGCTGTCGGATGAAGAAGTGAAGCAAAAGAAGAAAATAAAATTGTTGAGCACGACCTGACCTCACCTGGCCTCCACTCCACTTGCTTCCCAACAGCTGAATAGAAAAGACATTGTTGACGTTGAGTCAACATCTTTCCAGCTGTCCACTATGAATGGCCGTCAACATCTTTCCAGCTGTCCACTATGAATGGCCGTCAACATCTCTTGATGCGACGTAAAGTTGCTCATTGTTGAAGCAGTGTGAAAGCAGAGCAAGAAAATAGAGTAACAACCCTGGTAAGTGGGCCCTGGAAATAGTGATGCAGAATGTGATGGCGCTGTCCGGAAAGTGGGCCCTGGAAATAGTGAGATTCCACGAAGGAGCAACATGGGACCATTTTGAACGACAAATCAAAATCATGTTGTTTCCCACTTAATGTTGAACTATTTTAATAATATTGAAACAAAGTTGAATCTTGACTTTCAGATTTAATAATAAAAATACTCAATCACATAGAATAGGATAATGGGAATTTATACTAAATAATTTTGTAAAGAAAAGTTATATTGAATCTTTCATTTCTTATATGTATTTTTATTGTGTTCTATTTGTTAAATGGATAATTTATTTTAATGATAGTGATAAAATTTAAATCAACGTAAAATAGGAAATATAAAATATGATATTGTAAATTTGTTACAATTAAATTTTCCAAGTTAATTTTGAATTAAGTTTGAAAAGTAAAAGTTAATTATAAATTATTATAATAATTGTTATAGAAAAGATAATATTATAAATTAAATTTATAATAAAAATAATTTTATATTAAAATATATAAATTTTTTTGGTAGGTAACCATCTACGAGGATTTGAACCAGTGACCTAAACAAGGAGTGCCTTAACCGTGCACTCATTCACCGTCAATCCAAAATCCCGTGGAAAATATATAAAATATTAATTAATATTAAAATATGTATAATATATTTTATTATATTTATTGAAATATTGTTAGGAATATCATTTTTAAAACTATATGTTTTTGTCATATATATTATGAAAAAGTTGAATTAAAATATAATAATATTATTTAATGTCAAATATAAATATAATTATATTGATAGTTTAAAAAAGTATATTAAATATGGTGAGGGTGTGGCTAAAAACATTAATTATGGTAGTGAGGGTTTTTGGATTATTAAAATGCAACGATTTTTCCCTATGGTAGGGGTTTTCATGAATTTGTTGTTTGCTTCCTAGTTGTGTGATTATCTCCCTGTTGTTTTGAGGATTGGTCTTCCCCCAACCTAGACATATGGTAGTTTATTGTCATGCTTTGGTTACATATATCTAGGTCACTGCTTCACATCCACTCTTGACATTATATGGAGGTAGACATTGTTGACTGCAAGTCCTCACAATACTTGTGTGTACACATTTTTGTCGATTTCATCAATGGGATAAAATATTCTCCACTTTCTACGAGAACTATGCATTATTTTATAGGTGTCTAGTGTTTCATGGTTTTCAGCATGGATATTTACTAGGTGTCTCTAGTGGCAAAAATGATGGCCATAACAACTGGTTACCTTCCAGCCTTGGTATGGCCATGCGACAATTTTCTTAGAGTTATAGCCTTAGATCCATGGGTCTAGTGTGGGGAGCAGGTCCATCTCACCCACTATCCCTTTTAGACTTCATGCTTAGTAACCCTGACCTGGTTGGCTCTAGTCAAATGTTCTCATCTTCTCTTTTGGAGGTGGTGAATTATTCATATGGATTTTGTATTGTTGGTGAATATAATGTTCCAGCTCTTCTAGAGATCAACATTTCTCAACAACAAAACCCTATTGGTTTTGGGTTGAACATTCAGGTCGTTGTAAATAGTAATTCCCCTCTGGTCTGGTTATTCCCCTTGCAATGTTTTACTTCTAAGTCTTTGAGTATTCACTTCAACAAAAACTATAACCAAATCCGGGCAGGTTTGGTGAAGAAGCTTCATTAAGTTAATAACTACAAGCCTATGAAGCTTTTTCTAGTTCTGGGGTGGGGACATTAAGATGGACAAGGTTGTGGAAATGGCAGAGAAATATTTGGTTGGTTGTGTAGAGGGTCAATGTTTCTTTGTCCAGACTATTAGAGAATGGGTGGCATCAGATGTTTCCCCTCATGTAAAGTCTACTTTGTGTGTTGACCTCTATTAAAGGGGTGGATTTGCCTAAAATTTGAAGTGAAGAAGGTTGCACAAGTTGTGGCTTTTCGGGTCTAGCACATTGACTAATCTCCTATCTTGTTTAAATAATGGATTCCTTTGTTCAATCCTAGTAAGGAGCATTCATATCTTGTTCCCATATGGTTTCATCCTCCTGGGTTACCTTTGGAATTTTAGGCCGTTGATATCTTCTAGGACATCATGAATTATATTGGCTCTTATCTCACCCATGACTCTTCATATCTTGTTTCTAGGGAGATGATAATTGATAAGGTTCCTATTTTGGTGGATTTAAGAGTCAATTTACTAGAGGAGATGGAACTTGGTGGGGACAAGGGTTTCATTGAATATCTTGGTTATGAGAGGGTTCCCTTATGATTCTGTCGGTGCTATAAATATGGTAACTTAGTGAATCTTTGCCCTGTTATTTCTATTTTGGAGGAGGGGATGAAGATTTCATTTGGGAATATTTTGTTCCAAATGTAAGAATCCATACTCTAGGTGGAGAATCTAGTGTTATGCCTTTGTGATCGATGGAGGTTATGTCTACTTATGTTGCACTTACCTTGGATCCTATGAGGGAGAATGGTGGTTGTATGATCCCTCCCAAACCAAACGTGCTAGGTAGAAATCATATATCTCCAGCGTGTTCATCTTTTCAACTGAAAATTTGTATGGAAATTACACCCTTCGATCCCTTTGTGTCATCTATTTCTTATTCAATGTCAATGCTTATATTTCTTTCTTCAAGCCTTCCTCGCCTGCACTCTCGTGTCCATTGCTCCTCTTCGTAGGGGATCAAAGATATTTCTTCTATGGTCATTTCCCCTTGCTCATCTCCCTCCCTTCCTTCTAAGGGTGGTTCATCCTCCTACAACTTTCTCCTACGCAGTAAAGGTCTCTCTTTTTTCCTTCCATTTGAAGGTTTTAACATCTTACATATTTTTGGTTTTGATCTGCAAGATGATAGGAGAAAATAAAATATGACAAAATATATGGAATGTGCGAGGGTTGACACAACTACTAGAATAAAAATCATCAATTCATGGGGCCCTTAGAGTTTTTGTTTCCCATTTTGATGTGTTGAAATGTATAATCCTTTCTTTGAACTATTGGGGTCTTACAAGTCTCCCTAAGTGGCTTTCTCTCAAACGTATTATTGAATATGATCACCCTGAGATAACCTTTCTTAAAGAAACCCTTGGTCCAAATTAAACCATCAAAAAATGTTTGGAGGGCCTCTTGGGTGGATGGTATTTTATCTGTCTGGATGCCTCTGGACATTCAAGCATTTAGTGATTGGGTGGAGTAATAAGCTCATTAAATTGATCAATTCTTGGAGACTTATTATTGGTTTGTTCCTCAAATTTTTCTCTGAGGAATTAGGTCGACACTTTTATTTGCTTAATGTATATGGAACTAATCATAATCAAATATATTTTTAAGAATCCCTCTTAATAATATCATTTATTGATTCCCCTTCATTAATTATTGGCGGTAACCCAAATTTTTCATTGGAGGCTTCTAAATCCTAGGGTGTCCACGCATTGGCATTGAGCCTATTAAGTTGAAGCTCATATGGATGAATAAGAGATCAAGGTTGGATCAGATTGCTTAGAGACTAGATTTCTTTTTGGTCCTAGAATCATTTTTGGACCATTTTTCTTTCATTAGTCAATGGGTTGGCATTTTTGGTGTTTTAGATCATTCCCCTATCTTCATTAAAATTAGGGGAGCTTCCCAAATGCCTAAATTTCCATTCAAAATGAATTCTTGGTGGCTCAAAGAGGAATATTGTTTTGACATGGTAGTGACGTGTTGGTCCCCCTATGATCCACATTCTAGTATTTTGCTGGGAAAAATGTTTGCTAAAAAGTTAAAATGTATTAAATTGAAAATGAAAGAATGGGCCCTGGCAAAAAAACAAGCTGAGCTAGTAGAATTCAGAGACGTTGAATCCAAACTTCATACTTTTACATATTTGGATCAAGAAGGCTATGGATCAACCATCTTGAAAGATGAAATTTTTCAACAGAGTCCCAAAAACTCAAAATATTAGAAAATACGGAATTTAGGTGGCGTCTTAAAAGTAAATCTATTTGGATGGAGAATGGGTACAAAAACACTAAATTTTTTCAAGCCTTTGTAAAAGGATGCAAAATGAATAACACTATTTGGCCTCTCAGAGACCATAATGGTCAGGTGGCCTCAACATTTCCTTCTCTAACCTATTTGGGAACCCATATTTTCAAAAATATTTTTAAGGCATGAGATAAAGCCACCATTGTCAACGTCATCCATATGACTCTCCATTTTCCTCTCTTTATTGATGATGAGGGAAACAAATTACTAATGTTTGAAGTCTTGAAAGATGAGTTAAAAAAAAATCTTCACAGTTTTCAAAAAGATAAGAGCCCTAGGCTGGATGGTTGGGGTGTTGAACTTTTTCTTAGATTATTTTAAATTCTTGTGCCAAATTTATTGGTTGTTGTTAGAGAGTCCTAAAAGAATTGTCATATCCTCTCAGTTTTCAATTCTATTTTGATTTCTTTAATCCCAAAGGTTGAAAATCCCTCTTCCTTTGAGGATTTTAGGCCAACATCTCTGTGTAATTCCATCTATAAAATCATAACAAAGGTGATTTCTCTCAGATTGAAAGCTATTCTATTTGCATCCATATCTAAGGAGAAATTTGGTTTCCTTAAATGTTGTCAAATTCATGAAGCCATTGGAGTGGCACAAGAAGGCATTCATAGTCTAAAAACTATGAAGCTCGAAGGTGTAGTGATTAAAATTGACCTCTCCAAAGCCTATGATCATGTTAGCTGGATCTATATCAAACTTATCCTCACTCATGCTGGTTTTTGCCTAGATTTTAATAATTGGACAATCAATTTCATTCAAAATGTATCTTTTGTTGCGTTGATTAACGATGAAACTACTGTTTCTTTCATTCTCATTGTGGTCTTTGATAGGGTTGTCCATTGTCTCCCCTCCTATTCTTATTGGTGGTGGGGCGCTTAATTCATTTATTGGATGAAGAAAAATAAAGGGGCAAGTTTCAAGGCTGCTTTCTAACAAGATCTTGTGCAATATCACATTTATTATTTATTTATGATATTCTTATATTTTGTAGTGGCTCTCCTCAAGAATCGATTGTATTGAAGAATATACTCTTAGTATTTGAGAAATCCATTGGCATGGCTATAAAATTCTAAAAATATTATATTCTATCTGCCAATTTGGGAGCTAGGGAACTACAAGAGATTTTAAATTTCCTTCCAATGCCTTCTACTTGTTTAGACGAGGGTATAAAATATTTGGGCTTCCACTTAAAACTAAAAACTTATCAGCCCATTGAATGGCAATGGTTGGTTTGAAAAGTGGAGAAGAGTATTGAAGAATACACTCTTAGTATTTGAGAAACCCACTGACATGTTTATAAACATCTACAAATATTCTATTCTATCTTCCAATTTGGGAGTTCGGGAACTATAAGAGATCTTAAATTTCCTTCCAATACCTTATGCTTGTTTGGATGAGCGTATAAAGTATTTGGGCTTCCAGTTATAACCAAATACTTATTAGCTCATTGATTGGCAATGACTATTTTGAAAAGTGGAGAAGTGTATAACAATATGGTGTCATCGATGGCTCTCTAGGGTTGGGTGCCTTGTTCAAATTAAATATGATATCGAAGCCATCCCGATGTATTTGGAATCCTTAGCCTGGATTCCTAAAGGTATTCTTGAACACATTAGATGCCTTTGTTTTAAATTCCTTTTTTTATGGGAAGAAAGAGGAGTTCTCCTTTCCATGGGTGGACTAGGGAAAAATTGCTCGTCCTAAATCTTTGGGGGGTTAGGGTCTCAATAACGTATTCATGTTCTCACATTCCTTTGCATAAAAATGTGGATGGTGTTGAATGAAAATGAAGAGTTTACAACCCTCTTTGGTAATTTTTAAATACATTCATCCTCTCTCTGTGGAAGATTAGGTTTGTCGGGTGAATAAACCAAAGGGGAATATCTTGATTACATGGAAGGTTTTAATAAATACTTTTGAGACCATTCACAAGGGTTTGGATTGGAAATTTGGTTCAAGTGCTCGAGTTTTTCTTGGTTAGGACCCATGGCCATGGACTGGTGGAGAGAACCATCTTCATCCTCCCTTAATTAACGTTATGTGCGATCAGGGGTATCTAGGCTGGATCATATCATTGACCTGAATACTACTACTATTTGGCTTTAGAGTTGGAAATATCGTGTTGATATGGACATTCCAGTTGCATTTTATAGTGTGTAGCAACAATTCCTAGGAGACCTTCATCATGGAAATATTAGAATCTCTGAAAAAGATGACGAATTTGTGTGGTCGATGTCTCCTTCTAGAGTCTATTCTCCAAAGATAGGTTATGCCTTAATTTCCACTGATCATAATCTTGTTGTCCCTCAATGGTAGTGGAAGTCTGTTTGGAAGTATCATTTCCCATCCAAATCAAAACTCTTTATGTGGTGCATCTTGAATGTTGAATTTCCATGACACTGGTGTTTAGGATAGAATCTTGAAATATCTGACGCTACCAAACCAAGAATCTCAACAAATCTACTTTGCACAATGGAATATAAATAACAATAAATCACACATGCATAAGTATAGAATTTTTTTTACAAATATGTACATGAACCCAATCTTCGTTATATTAAACCAACTGAATAATACAATTGTCTAGGGCTCCCATACAAGGGATAATGGCTGTAAGTTATCCACAAATACAAGAATAAGAGATTCAATGACACTCTCATTGTTCAATTTCACAATCACAACCTCTATATCATATCTCGTCTTGTCAGTCCTTTTCTTCCGTTTTTCTCTCTAATGCCCTTTAGTCCATCAAATAACAACACATAGAGACTCCACGAGGGTTTCCACCTATCACTGTTGCAAGTCACTTTTGCTTCAATGAACAACTACGCTCTAATCTAGAAATATAGCAGTCCACAAGTCCATCAATGTAATGCACATTATGCTTCAATATTCACCCAATCACACAACAATCAATGCCCTTCATGTATGCTTCTCTAGGGATACTTTGGACACTTTCTTGTTACCCTCAACAAACCACTAAGTTCCCAATAAATCCACTATGAAATCTGCTCCTAGGAGAGGCTTCTAACCACCAAGATCAGTCCTCTAGTTGGCTCCCACGGGCTGCAACAAATCTATCCACACTAGGACCTATCCTATAGCATCTAATTCAACATGAATACCATACTTCTACACTCTTTAAGGGTTGATGTGACTGTTATAGATTAGGTGCTTTAGTTAGGGCTTGTTAACAAACTGCAACAACTCTCTTTCATTACTCCAAGACCCCTTCCTTGACTTCGGCCTCCCTCCAAGCTAATATTCTCACACTCCTTTATTTTATGGGCTATTTCTAGCCCTCTTTTATGTCTCACAACCTACCTACTTCAAGGGAATTAGGCTTGTGACCCTTCTTGTAACCACAACAACCTTTCAGCCCCTTGTTTTGAAGAGAATAAAGTCTACAACCCACCTGTAGGTGTTTTTGAGGAATGCAGCCAACTTCTAGGAGGAAGATCCCACCTCAAACTATCCCAAAACACCAACAAAACTGCCCTTAATAGTTGTGGAAACCTTCTGTAGTAATTTGGCCTTGTAAGAGACAAACAAACCCACAAAAATAGTCCCTAACAAGTTTGATATATGTCTTCTTCTCTAACTTGGCTACCTCATAGATGTATCTTCTATGAATGGATGCACTTGGATGTGTTAGAATGAAATCCATAACCTTCTATTTATACATGAAAGAAGGGCTCAACAAATTTCTTGAAGAGAAGTGTCTTTTGGACAACTTCACCTCCAACCTACATGACTTGACCATCCAAAAGCCCACTATTATCTTCAAAATTTCATATTTCATCATCGACAACTCAAAATTCGACGATTATTATTGCGTTGGATTCTCCTCAATGCTCTCTATAATATCCTTCCATCACATGTCCAAAATGCTCCATGGTTTTGGCCCAAACATCGATGGGTTCAAAACCCCAACCATGGGTTCCAATCCCACAAATGACTTTTGTGGCGATCTGACCTCCGAACCCCGAACCCTGGGGCTTGGAGTACCTCCCAAGCTACTAAAAAATAAACACTCCCTTTTAGCGAGGGAGGTACTTCCAAGACTAAGAAGTAACTCATCATCATCATCACTACTCGTAACACTCACCCAACCTCTAGCGCTTACAACTGCAACAATCCATGTAGCATGAACTACACCTCTCTCGGAAGTGGCGTTGTCACTGGAAGGTTCCTACTTCTTCTTGTGTTCTTGTATCTATTTCCAATCTCTCCATGATTCCTTCTTGGCAGATGTATAATCACCCTTAATCCCCACTGACCATGCACTCTTCTTAGGCTATAAAGTCTCCCTGTAAACCTACAAACTCCCTCTAGAACTTGACTCCCCCTGAGTCTCTGGAACCTGGATATTCTTCTCTAGAACTTGTACCTACACCTTTGAATCCAACACCTACACTTGCTTCTCTAGAACCTATACCTGGTCCTCCTCCTTCTTATTCCCATGATCCATAGGCATGCCTGTCAGCCTGTATAGACCATTCCCTCTAACTCCAAGCACAATACCTATGGAGCTAGAGCCTTTGGGCCTGAGTCTTTCCTTCCCATCTTGGAACAAGACCTCAAACCCCTTCTTATCAATCATCGAGACATATATCATGCTATATCTGAGTTCTGGTACAAATAGTATATCCTGGACCCACGTCATCTGTCCTATCTCCATCTAGAATGACACAACTCCTGATCCTTGGATTTCCTTTTGACTCTTGTCGCCCAATACCATGTGCAACTTCCAATCCCATCCAGCTAGAATCTTGAAAATATCCTATGACCTTGTCATATCTTTTGACAGAATACTATCTATGTACCATCCAACCTCGTCAATGGTACTCTGCAAGAAATGAGACATCATAACAAATTCCTCCTCTTCTAATCTCTTGGTGATAGCATCTATCTTAGCAGAAGTGGCAGCACTAGTGACGTGCTTCCCTTTCTTTTTCTCATCATCTCCCATCGTCTTCTTCATCATACATATCATTGAAAATGACCCATTTCCCCCCAATTGAACACTTGAATTTACTCAAGTCCTTCTGCTTCTTACCCTTCATTTGTCACCTTCAATTGCCACACCATCATCTGAATCCCTTTTCTTTGGATGAAGATCCTTGTCTCGCAACTCTTCCAAAATGAAGTCGTCCCACAACTTATTCTAGTTTGGAAATTTTTCCCTAGAAATGATCCCCTTGATGAATAGTTTCCACTCTAGAGTAAACTCTTTCAAGGAAATCCTCAACATATCAGTCTCTAAAATACTCACACAGAAGACAGCAAGATCATCTTTGACCTAAAACAATATCGTTAGATACGAAGTCACTACTTCACCTTGTATTATCTTGGTGGAATTCAACTTATTCTCCAATACAAGTACTCAGTTCTAGTTTTTATTCTGAAACAAATTCTAAAGAGCCATCCACATCTCATGTGCAGTGTTCTTCCTGGACAAATGAGGTATTAGGGGATCCTTCACACCATCTAGGATGATCAATCTCACCCTAGTATCCAATTCTTCGTACACTTCCATCTCCTTAGGGTCGGTTGGCTTCTCGATTTCTTTCTTAGTGAACTCCCGGATCCTGTTGACTTGCAATACCAACTTGATCATTTCCTTCCAAGGAGTATAGTTGGACAACCCTTCCAACCTATCCTCATACTAGAGACCAGTTTGCAACTTTGACATTGTAGTGAGCCCTTCACCTATAATGTGACTAACTCCTCTTAAGTTGTACTTCATTATGCACTCTTTGATTCACTATCTTCAAAAGTAGCTTAGAAACCCTCTAATACCATGTTGAATTTCCACGACCCTAGTGTATATGATAGAATCTTAAAATATTTGATGCTACCAAACCAAGAATCTCAACAAATCTACTTTGCACAACAGAAGATAAATAGCAGTAAATCACACATGCACAAGTATAGACAACATTTTACAAAATATTGTACAAATATGTAGAACAACCAAATCTTCATTATATTAAACAAAATAAATAATATTATTGTCTAGGACTCCCTTACAAAGTATAATGGCCCTCAATTATCCACAAGTACAAGAATACAAGATATAATGACAACCTCACTGCTCTAGTGCACAATCACAACCCCTTAGTCCATCAAAGAAAAACACATAGAAACTTCCAGAGGTCTTCCACCTATCACTATTGCAAGTCACTTCTACTTTAATGAACATGGGTTGATCCAATCTACTCTTCTAGGCTAGCCAACACCTAAGCTCCAATATACCAATCTAGTAGTCCACTAGTCCATCGATGTACTTCACATTAGGCTTCAATCTTCACCCAATCACGCAACAGTCAATGTCCTTCTTGTATGATGCTTTAGGGCTGCTTTGGAGACTTTCCTTTTTCCCTCCACCAACCACTAAGTTCCCAATAACTCCACTATGGAACCTGCTCCTAAGAGGGGCTTCTAATCACCAAGTCCAGTCCTCCAATTGGCTCCCACAGGCTACAAAAAATATGTCCACACTAGGACTTATCATCTAGCATCCAATTCACAACGGATACCATACCTCGACACTCCTTAAGGGTTGATGTCACTGCTATAGGTATGGTGCTCTGGTTAGGGCTTGTTGACAAACTACAACAATGCTCTTTCATAGTTCCAAGACGACTTTCTTTACTATGGCCTCCCTCTAAGCTAATATTCCCACACGCCTTTGTTGTTTGGGCTATTTCCAACCCTCTTTTATGCCTCACAACCTACCTGCTTCAGGGGAATTAGGCATGTGACCTTTCCTATAACCACGATATCATTTCAGCCCCCTATAACCACGATATCATTTAGGCCTGTGAAGCTTTGCCCTGTTATTTCTATTTTGGAGGAGGGGATGAAGATTTCATTTGGGAATATTTTATTCCAAATGCAAGAATCCGTGCTCTAGGTGGAGAATCTAGTGTTATGCCTTTGTGATCAATAGAGGTTATGTCTACTTATGTTGCACTTACCTTGGACCCTATGAGGGAGAATGGTGGTTGTATGATCCCTCCCAAACCAAACGTGCCAGGTAAAAATCATATATCTCCCGCGTGTTCATCTTTTCAATTGAAAAGTTGTATGGAAATTACACCCTTTGATCCCTTTGTGTCATCTATTTCTTATTCATTGTCAATTCTTATATTTCTTTCTTCAAGCCTTCCTCGCCTGCACTCTCGTGTCAATTGCTCCTCTTCCTAGGGGATCAAAGACCTTTCTTCTATGGTCATTTCTCCCTGCTCATCTCCCTCCCTTCCTTCTAACGGTGGTTCATCCTCCTATAACTTTCTCCTACACGTTAAAGGTCTCTCTTTTTTCCTTCCCTCTGAAGGTTTTAACATCTTACATACTTTTGGTTTTGATCTACAGGATGATAGGAGAAAATAAAATATGACAAAATATATGGAATGTGCAAGGGTTGACACAACTACTAGAATAAAAATCATCAATTCATGGGGCCCTTAGAGTTTTCGTTTCCCATTTTGATGTGTTGAAATGTATAATCCTTTCTTTGAACTATTGGGGTCTTACAAGTCTCCCTAAGTGGCTTTCTCTCAAACATATTATTGAATATGATCACCCTGAGATAATCTTTATTAAAGAAACCCTTGGTCCAAATGAAACCATCAAAAAATGTTTGGAGGGTCTCTTGGGTGGATGGTATTTTATCTGTCTGGATGCCTCTAGACATTCAAGCAGTTTAGTGATTGGGTGGAGTAATAAGCTCATTAAATTGATCAATTCTTGGAGACTTATTATTGGTTTATTCCTCAAATTTTTCTCTGAGGAATTAGGTCGAAACTTTTATTTGCTTGATGTATATGGAACTAATCACAATCAAATATCTTTTTAAGAATCCCTCTTAAGAATGTCATTTATTGATTCCCCTTCATTAATTATTGGCGGTAACCCAAATTTTTCATTGGAGGCTTCTAAATCCTAGGGTGTCCATGCATTGGCATTGAGCCTATTAAGTTGAAGCTCATATGGATGAATATGAGATCAAGGTCGGATCAGATTGCTAAGAGACTAGATTTCTTTTTGGTCCTAGAATCATTTTTGGACCATTTTTCTTTCATTAAATAATGGGTTGGCATTTGTGGTGTTTCAGATCATTCCCCTATCTTCATTAAAATTAGGGGAGCTTCCCAAATGCCTAAATTTCCATTCAAAATGAATTCTTGGTGGCTCAAAGAGGAATATTGTTTTGACATGGTAGTGACATGTTGGTCCCCCTATGATCCACATTCTAGTATTTTGTTGGGAAAAATGTTTGCTAAAAAGTTAAAATGTATTAAATTGAAAATGAAAGAATGGGCCTTGGCCAAAAAACAAGCTGAGCTAGTAGAATTTAGAGACATTGAATCCAAACTTCATACTTTTACATATTTGGATCAATAAGGCTATGGATCAACCATCTTGAAAGAAGAAATTTTTCAACAGGAGTCCCAAAAACTCAAAATATTAGAAATAGGGAATTTAGGTGGCGTCTTAAAAGCAAATCTATTTGGATGGAGAATTGGTAAAAAAACACTAATTTTTTTCAAGCCTTTGTAAAAGGATGCAAAATGAATAAAACTATTTGGCCTCTTAGAGATCATAATGGTCAGGTGGCTTCAACATTTTCTTCTCGAACCTATTTGGGAACCCATATTTTCAAAAATATTTTTAAGGCACAAGATAAAGCCACCATTGTCAATGTCATCCATACGACTCTCCATTTTCCTCTCTTTATTGATGATGAGGGAAACAAATTACTAATGTTTGAAGTCTTAGAAGATGACTTAAAAAAAAATCTTTGCAGTTTTAAAAAAGATAAGATCCTTAGGCTGGATGGTTGGGGTGTTGAAGTTTTTCTTAGATTATTTTAAATTCTTGTGCCAAATTTATTGGTTGTTGTTAAAGAGTCCTAAAAGGATTGTCATATCCTCTCAGTTTTCAATTCTATTTTGATTTCTTTAATCCCAAAGGTTGAAAATCCCTCTTCCTTTGAGGATTTTAGGCCAACATCTCTGTGTAATTCCATCTATAAAATCATAACAAAGGTGATTTCTCTCAAATTGAAAGCTATTCTATTTGCATCCATATCTAAGGAGAAATTTGGTTTCCTTAAATGTCGTCAAATTAATGAAGCCATTGGAGTGGCACAAGAAGGAATTCATAGTCTAAAAACTATGAAGCTCGAAGGTGTAGCGATTAAAATTGACCTCTCCAAAGCCTATGATCATGTTAGCTGGATCTATATCAGAATTATCCTCACTCATGCTAGTTTTTGCCTAGATTTTATTAATTGGACAATCAGTTTCATTCAAAATGTATATTTTGTTGCGTTGACAGTGCAACTACTCGTTTCTTTCATTCTCATTGTGGTCTTTGACAGGGTTGTCCATTGTCTCCCCTCCTATTCTTATTGGTGGTGGGGGGCTTAATTCATTTATTGGATGAAGAAAAATAGAGGCGTGAGTTTCAAGGCTACTTTCTAACAAGATCTTGTGCAATATCACATTTATTATTTGTTTATGATATTCTTATATTTTGTAGTGGCTCTCCTCAAAAAGCGATTGTATTGAAGAATATACTCTTAGTATTTGAGAAATCCATTGGTATGGCTATAAAAGTCTAAAAATATTATATTCTATCTGCCAATTTGGGAGCTAGGAAACTACAAGAGATTTTAAATTTCCTTCCAATGCCTTCTGCTTGTTTAGGCGAGGGTATAAAATATTTGGGCTTCCACTTAAAACTAAATACTTATCAGCACACTGAATGGCAATGACTGGTTTGAAAAGTGGAGAAGAGTATTGAAGAATACACTCTCAGTATTTGAGAAACCCACTGACATGGTTATAAACATCTAAAAATATTTTATTCTATTTGCCAATTTGGGAGCTTGGGAACTATAAGAGATCTTAAATTTCCTTCCAATACCTTATGCTTGTTTGGATGAGCATATAAAGTATTTGGGCTTCTAGTTAAAACCAAATACTTATTAGCTCGTTGATTGGCAATGACTATTTTGAAAAGTGGAGAAGTGTATAACAATATGGTGTCATCGATGGCTCTCTAGGGTTGGGTGCCTTGTTCTAATTAAATATGATATCGAAGCCATCCTGATGTATTGGGCATCCTTAGCCTGGATTCCTAAAGGTATTCTTGAACACATTAGATGCCTTTGTTTTAAATTCCCTTTTTTATGGGAAGAAAGAGGAGTTCTCCTTTCCATGGGTGGACTAAGGAAAAATTGCTCGTCCTAAATCTTTGGGGGGTTAGGTTCTCAATAACATATTCATGTTCTCACATTCCTCTGCATAAAAATGTGGATGGTGTCGAATGAAAATGAAGAGTTTACAATCCTCTTTGGTAATTTTTAAATACATTCATCCTCTCTCTGTGGAAGATTAGGTTTGTCGGGTGAATAAACCAAAGGGGAATATCTTGATTACATGGAAGGCTTTAATAAATACTTTTGAGACCATTCGCAAGGGTTTGGATTGGAAATTTGGTTCAAGTGCTCGAGTTTTTCTTGGTTAGGACCCATGGCCAGGGAGTGGTGGAGAGAACCATCTTCCTCCTCCCTTAATTAATGTTATGCGTGATCACGGGTATCTAGGCTAGATCATATCATTGACCTGAATACTACTACTATTTGGCTTTAGAGTTGGAAATATCGTGTTGATATGGACATTCCAGTTGCATTTTATAGTGTGTAGCAACAATTTCTAGGGGACCTTCATCATGGAAATATTAGAATCTCTAAAAAATATGATGAATTTGTGTGGTTGATGTCTGCTTCTAGAGCCTATTCTCTAAAGATAGGTTATGCCTTAATTTCCACTGATCATAATCTTATTGTCCCTCAATGGTGGTGGAAGTCTGTTTGGAAGTATCATTTCCCATCCAAATCAAAACTCTTTATGTGGTGCATCTTGAATGTTGAATTTCCATGACATTGGTGTATAGGATAGAATCTTGAAATATCCGACACTACCAAACCAAGAATCTCAACAAATCTACTTTGCACAATGGAATATAAATAACAATAAATCACACATGCACAAGTATAGAATTTTTTTTACAAATATGTACAACAACCCAATCTTCGTTATATTAAACCAACTGAATAATACAATTGTCTATGGCTCCCATACAAGGGATAATGGCCCTAAATTATCCACAAATACAAGAATAAGAGATACAATGACACTCTCACTGTTCAATTTCACAATCACAGCCTCTATATCATATCTCATCTTGTCAGTCCTTTGCTTCCATTTTTCTCTCTAATGCCCCTTAGTCCATCAAATAACAACACATAAAGACTCCATGAGGGTTTCCACCTATCACTGTTGCAAGTCACTTTTGCTTCAATGAAAAACTGAGCTCTAATCTAGAAATATAATAGTCCACTAGTCCATCAATGTAATTCACATTACGCTCCAATATTCACCCAATCACACAACAATCAATGTCCTTCGTGTATGCTTCTCTAGGGATACTTTGGACACTTTCTTGTTACCCTCCACAAACCACTAAGTGCCCAATAAATCCACTATGAAATTTTCTCCTAGGAGAGGCTTCTAACCACCAAGATCAGTCCTCTAGTTGGCTCCCACGGGCTGCAACAAATCTGTTCACACTAGGACCTATCCTATAGCATCTAATTCAACATGAATACCATACTTCTACACTCCTTAAGGGTTGATGTCACTATTATAGATTTGGTGCTCTAGTTAGGGCTTGTTAACAAACTGCAACAACCCTCTTTCATTACTCCAGGACCCCTTCCCTGATTTTGGCCTCCCTCCAAGCTAATATTCTCACACTCCTTTATTTTATGGGCTATTTCTAGCCCTCTTTTATGTCTCACAACCTACCTGCTTCAAGGGAATTAGGCTTGTGACCCTTCTTGTAACCACAACAACCTTTCAGTCCCTTGTTTTGAAGAGAATAAACCCTACAACCCACCTGTAGGTGTTGTTGAGGAATGTAGCCAACTTCTAGGAGGAAGATCCCACCTCAAACTATCCCAAAACACCAACAAAACTACCCTTAATAGTTGTGGAAACCTTCTGTAGTAATTTGGCCTCGTAAGACACAAACAAACCCACAAAAATAGTCCCTAACAAGTTTGATATGTCTTCTTCTCTAACTTGGTTGCCTCATAGATGTATCTTCTATGAATGGATGGACTTGGATGTGTTAGAATGAAATCCATAACCTTCTATTTATACATGAAAGAAGGGCTCAACAAATTTCTTGAAGAGAAGTGTCTTTTGGAAAACTTCACCTCTAGCCTACATGACTTGACCATCCAAAAGCCCACTATTATCTTCAAAATTTCATATTTCATCATCGATAACTTAGAATTCGACTATTATTATTGCATTGGATTCTCCTCAACGCTCTCTATAATATCCTTCCATCGCATGTCCAAAATGCTCCATGGTTTTTGCCCAAACATCGATGGGTTCAAAACCCCAACCATGGGTTCCAATCCCACAAATTACTTTTGTGGCAGTCCGACCTCCGAACCTTGAACCCTGGGGCTTGGAGTACCTCCCAAGCTACTAAAAAATAAACACTCCCTTTTAGCGAGGGAGGTACTTCTAAGACTAGGAAGTAACTCATCATCATTATCACTACTCGTAACACTCGCCCAACCTCTAGCACTTACAACTGCAACAATCCATGTAGCATGAACTACACCTCTCTCGGAAGTGGTGTTGTCACTGGAAGGTTCCTACTTCTTCTTGTGTTCTTGTATCTATTTCCAATCTTTCCATGATTCCTTCTTGGCAGATGTAGAATCACCCTTTATCCCCACTGACCATGCACTCTTCTTAGGCTATAAAGTCTCCCTGTAAACCTACAAACTCCCTCTAGAACTTGACTCCCCCTGAGTCTCTGGAACCTGGATATTCTTCTCTAGAACTTGTACCTACACCTTTGAATCCAACACCTACACTTGCTTCTCTAGAACCTATACCTGGTCCTCCTCCTTCTTATTCCCATGATCCATAGGCATGCCTGTCAGCCTGTATAGACCATTCCCTCTAACTCCAAGCACAATATCTACGGAGCTAGAGCCTTTGGGCCTGAGTCTTTCCTTCCCATCTTGGAACAAGACCTCAAACCCCTTCTTATCAATCATCGAGACATATATCATGCTATATCTGAGTCCTGGTACAAATAGTATATCCTGGACCCACGTCATCTGTCCTATCTCCATCTAGAATGACACAACTCCTGATCCTTGGATTTCCTTTTGACTCTTGTCGCCCAATACCATGTGCAACTTCCAATCCCATCCAGCTAGAATCTTGAAAATATCCTATGACCTTGTCATATCTTTTGACAGAATACTATCTATGTACCATCCAACCTCGTCAATGGTACTCTGCAAGAAATGAGACATCATAACAAATTCCTCCTCTTCTAATCTCTTGGTGATAGCATCTATCTTAGCAGAAGTGGCAACACTAGTGACGTGCTTCCCTTTCTTTTTCTCATCATCTCCCATCGTCTTCTTCATCATACATATCGTTGAAAATGACCCATTTCCCCCCAATTGAACACTTGAATTTACTCAAGTCCTTCTGCTTCTTACCCTTAATTTGTCACCTTCAATTGCCACACCATCATCTGAATCCCTTTTCTTTGGATGAAGATCCTTGTCTCGCAACTCTTCCAAAATGAAGTCGTCCCACAACTTATTCTAGTTTGGAAATTTTTCCCTAGAAATAATCCCCTTGATGAATAGTTTCCACCCTAGAGTAAACTCTTTCAAGGAAATCCTCAACATATCAGTCTCTAAAATACTCACATAGACGACAGCAAGATCATCTTTTACCTAAAACAATATCATCAGATATGAAGTCACTACCTCACCTTGTATCATCTTGGTGGAATTCAACTTATTCTCCAATACTAGTACTTAGTTCTAGTTTTTATTCTGAAACAAATTCTAAAGAGCCATCCACATCTCATGTGTAGTGTTCTTCTTGGAAAAATGAGGTATTAGGGGATCCTTCACACCATCTAGGATGATCAATCTCACCCTAGTATCCAATTCTTCGTACACTTCCATCTCCTTAGGGTCGGTTGGCTTCTCGATTTCTTTCTTAGTGAACTCCCGGATCCTGTTGACTTGCAATACCAACTTGATCATTTCCTTCCAAGGAATATAGTTGGATGACCCTTCCAACCTATCCTCATACTAGAGATCAGTCTGCAACTTTGACATTGTAGTGAGCCCTTCACCTACAATGTGACTAATTCCCTCTTAAGTTGTACTTCATTGTGCACTCTTTGATTCACTATCTTCAAAAGTAGCTCAGAAACCCTCTAATACCATGTTGAATTTCCACGACCCTAGTGTATATGATAGAATCTTAAAATATTTGACGCTACCAAACCAAGAATCTCAACAAATCTACTTTGCACAACGGAAGATAAATAGCAGTAAATCACACATGCACAAGTATAGACAACATTTTACAAAATATTGTACAAATATGTAGAACAACCCAATCTTCATTATATTAAATAGAATAAATAATATAATTTTCTAGGAATCCCTTACAAAGTATAATGGCCCTCAATTATCCACAAGTACAAGAATACAAGATATAATGACAACCTCGCTGTTCTAGTGCACAATCACAACCCCTTAGTCCATCAAAGAAAAACACATAGAGACTTCCAGAGGTCTTCCACCTATCACTATTGCAAGTCACTTCTACTTTAATGAACATGGGTTTATCCAATCTACTCTTCTAGGCTAGCCAACACCTGAGCTCCAATATACCAATCTAGCAGTCCACTAGTCCATCGATGTAATTCAAATTAGGCTTCAATCTTCACCCAATCACGCAACAATCAATGTCCTCCTTGTATGATGCTTTAGGGCTACTTTGGAAACTTTGATTTTTCCCTCCACCAACCACTAAGTTCCCAATAACTCCACTATGGAACCTGCTCCTAAGAGGGGCTTCTAATCACCAAGTCTAGTCCTCCAATTGGCTCCCACAGGCTACAAAAAATATGTCCACACTAGGACTTATCCTCTAGCATCCAATTCACAATGAATACCATACCTCGGCAGTCCTTAAGGGTTTATGTCACTGCTATAGGTATGGTGCTCTAGATAGGGCTTGTTGACAAACTACAACAATGCTCTTTCATAGTTCCAAGACCACTTTCTTTACTGTGGCCTCCCTCTAAGTTAATATTCCCACACTCCTTTGTTGTTTGGGCTATTTCAAACCCTCTTTTATGCCTCACAACCTACCTGCTTCAAGGGAATTAGGCCTGTGACCTTTCCTATAACCACGATATCATTTCAGCCCCCTATTCTGAAGAGAATAAGGCCTATGGCCCATTGGTAGATGCTGCTAAGGAATGCAACCTTCTTATGGGATGAAGATTCTACCTCAAATTGTCCCAAAAAATCAACAAAACTGCCCTTAATAGCTGCGGCAACCTCTTATATTACTTCGTCCCTATAAGAGAAAAACAAACCCACATAAGTAGTCCCAAACAAGTTCGATCTACCTTCATCTCTAACTTGGTTGCCTCAAAGATATATATTCTATGCATGGATGCACTTGGATGTGTTAGAATGAACTCCATCACCTTCTATTTATACAAAAAATAAAGTCTCAACGAATTTATTGAAGAGACATGTCTTTTGGACAGGTTCACGTCAAGCCTACATGACTTGACTATCCAAAATCCCACCATTATCTTCAAAAGTTCATATCTCATCGTAGACAACTCGGAATTAGACGATTCTTGTTACGTTGGATTCTCCTCAACATCCTCTATCATTTACATCCATCACATGTCCAATGATCTGTGATTTTGGCCCAAACATCGATGGGTGCAAAACCACAACCTTGGGTTCCAAGCCCACAAATGACATTTGTGGCACTCCAACCTACAAAACCTGAACCCTAGGGCTTAGAGTACCTCCTAAGCTACTAAAAAATTAACATTGAATGGGTATGTTTTTACATGGGATGGAGGGTTATATTGGTGCCTATGCTAGTTTATCTGTGGAAAAATACTAGCAACAATGGTTGTGTTTCCATTCTTCTCGTACTTTTAAAGTGTATTCTTTAATTGTCTGTTAGGGGATTTGGGTATCCTAGAATCAATCCATTTTTCAAAATAAAGTTCCATCCCCATAGCTTTTTGCAGTTGAATCTATGACTGTTCTTTTCCATTTTCCTCAAGACAAGGATGTGCGCAATGTTTGAATTATTGTGTGTGAAATTCCATACCAATATTTGCCATGGGCTTACTTTCATGGGGTATTTGATGCCTCAGGTATTTGATGTGGTGGTGGCTTCATCTCACACATCCCATGTTCACACTCCTTCCATGTTTCCATGGGATTTGGGCAAGGATCAAACAACTTTTCGAAACTATTTTCATGTAGATATATTCTTTCTTTTTCTCAGGAATAGGGCGTTACATATCTACAGTTATGTGGTGATTCATTACAAGTGATGAACTATACTAACAAAGTATAGGCTTGTAGAAATATCTTACTTTCTCCTATTTTTTATCACATTTTTATGATAAATACTTTTTAACTCTTTCCCATGTCACCACATATTCAGGGCGCAAAAATTTGAAGTTGACAGACTATCCAAATCAACATTAACATTGGATCCAAGGATTTGGAAGATTTTCGAAGTTCATGATGGTTCCTATTTCTCATAATATTATCAATTTATTTTGGAGCTCGTTCCTCCTCATTCAGGGGGATCAACATAATTTTTATATTAACAATTTTTTGTTTTTTGTTTTTTTTTATGATGCTTGAGCTTATTTCAATGCTCTTTATTGCATTCTAGTTGACTATATGTGTATATATTTATGTTATCTTGACTCTAGATTGATGCTTACATGGCTTCTCATGTGACTCTAAGGATGATACTCTCTATGAATTTTATTGTATCTTGTGATTGTAGTTATTTAGACTTTCTAGACTAGTTTTGGATCAATACTTGCATACACACTCAGTGTGTCTACAAAATGTAATTTTTATTATCCTTTAATAAAAATTAAGGTTTTTTCTGCATGAAAATATTTTAAAATTTGTACTTGTATGAATTGTAATTTAAATATTAATGTTGGTTAAATGGTTCTTTGTGATTTCTGACCCAAAAACCCTAGGTGTTGATCCTTTCGCAATGGCCTCTTCAGAGGGGGTTGCCCCCCCTCCTCCTCCTCCTCCACCTCATTCTACAAGCTAGATGCATTCAAATCTTTGATAGGTGAAATTACAGATCATCCTTGGTCTAAAGAGGCTCAATCCGAATTCGTGAAGTGTGCCAAGACAATTCCTTTTGTAGCCCTCCCCAATGGAGCAATCAAAACCATACTTGCTTTTTCCCACTATGCCTTAGTTGGAAAATTCACTGGGATTTGGCCTTCATCCTGATCTATTTAATCCTAGCTCAAGAATTCTTGTAAGATAAACATGGAAGGAGGGATTCATTTTTATGCCCGTGGTAATGGATTTTTCACTTTTCTCTTTGAATTTAAGGAAGATCGAGATGTAATTTTCAGGAATGGGCCATACTTCTTTAGATCTAGGGGTATGTATCTAAGTTAATGGTACCTAGATTTTAAACCAAATGAACATATCCCTACTGCTATCCCAGTCTGGGTAAAATTCCCCCATCTCCCCTTGTCTCTCTGGAGCCATGATCTCCTAAGGAAAATTGGGAATGGAGTTGGAAAATATTTGGATCGAGCAGAGCCGAAGTGTTCTTAGTTTTCTTGTGCCAAAATTTGTGTAGAAGTAGATATAGAAAAAGGATTTCTTTTTGAAACTAACTTAACCCTAGGGCGTTGGACCCACTTACAAACCCTTGATTATGAGTAGATCCCCTTCAAGTGTCGATTCCATTGAAAAATGTGTAGTTGGGTTTGGTCTTCATTAGTATGAAATGTATTCTTGTAAATGTAAAATGAAAAAGAATTTATTATTATTATTGAAGCATGGGTTTCATGGTCAAGTTCCTTTATTTTATAGGTCAAACATCCATTGAGGCTTCTAGGGTTTGTCCTAGGTATAAGATTCATCGTCATAAATGGAAGACCTTATGGGCACATTGTAAGTTGCAAAGAAAAATGTATTTTACCTTGAAGGTGTCAAACTACCTCCAAGATAAAGTCGGCCTAACAAGCTTTCAAGTCTGCCTACATGAAGAGCCACGTCCACCCTTGAGGAAGCCTATATATAAGAGGAACTCATCCTCCATTTGACTCACTCACTCTCTCATATCTTATGCGAAGAATATAGAAGAAAAGGAAGTCGAAGAAGGAAGTGTGAAGGAGAGAAGGTTTAAGAAGTCAAAATGTTTGGGTCTTTCTCTATTCTTCTAGAAGTGAGAAGCTAGGGTTTTTATGTTGGGAAGAAAGAGAGAAGGGAAGGGAAGTGAAGGTATCTTAGGGCATATTACTAACCCTAGGACTCAAGTCAAGGAAAGTGAATTCAAGAGGAAGGTTGTTAGAGGGAGATTAAAGTCTTCTAGAGAAGCAACAGAAGTTGCAGTAGTAACTGGGGAGCAGAATTTCAGATCTACTAGGAGGTAGAAGATATTACAATAGGAGGCCATGGAATAATTGACCTTGGAGGGTATTTTTCTGAGTCTAGGTCATGGTATTCATCAATTAAAAGCCCTGAAAGATAAGAAGATATTTTCAGGTTTTCCCCTCTAGAGGAGGGGTTTTGGCCCTAGCTTTCAGCCTATATACTATGTCACCATTCTTACTATTTTGGTAGCTTTTTGATGTATTGCACATTGGAATAATAACAAACAAATATAATAAGAAAAAGTTAAAACAAATAGTTATCAAGTTAAGAGAATTAACATATTCATTGACCTATTGAATTCTCAACATGGTATCAGAGCTTTGGTTCTCTAAGGGCATCATGAAGATCTCCTCTACAACGAAGAATTTCATCAAGAATATTGCAATCCATGTCAAGAAAGGTATCAAGGAAGCATGGTGTCTATTATTTTATTCAAAGAAGGCATGAATCAATGAAAGGGGTGAAGGTATCTTTTCTACTCTCTCTGGTACATTCCAAGACAAAGACAACTTGGTAATTGATAGTGGTGCATCAAGGCACATGATTGGCCACTCCAACCAACTGAAGGCCTTATCAAAAGTAAAATATGTTTACTCTATAGAACATGAACACAAAAAAAGCTATCTGGTGAAGGGTAATGGATCAAATTCCATAAAACTCAAGGATGGAAGCAACATCCACCTCAACAACATTTTGTTTGTTCTGGATTTGAACAAACATTTACTTTCTATTTCAAGTTTAGAAGATAAAGTAGATAGAGTAGGATTCATTGATGGAAAGGTAGTTTTTTTGGGGAAAGGACTCAAGCATAGATCAAGATAAAGTTATTGGTATCCAAGGAGAAATGCTTTGCATATTAATATCTCATGTAAACCAAGTTCTAGTTCACATTGAGATTAGTCCATGTGAACTTTGGCATCGAAGGTTTGGTCATCTACATTTCAAATTTCTTCCAAATTTAAATTCCATAGTATATGGAATCCAAAATCTAAAGGAATATCATGAAGGTGTCTGCAAGAGATGTGCATTGGGTAAGAATACCAAGAGACCATTTGGAAGCAGTGCTTCGCGGTCGAAAGAAATCTTGGATCTTATCCACTCTGATGTATGTGGCCCTATGAATCAAAAATCACTTGGAGGCCATCTATACTATGTCACATTCATAGATTTTCATTCAACAAAGACCTAGGTTTACCTATTGAAAACCAAGGATGAAGTATTTATAAATTTTAAGAATTCAAAACTGAATAGGAGAACCTTATAGAGAGAAAATCAAGATACTAAGATCTGATAATGGAGGAGAATATACATCTAAATAGATTATGGCATTTTGTAAGGAGTCTATGATTAATATGGAGTTGATAGTTCCATACAATCCCAAAGAAAATGGAGTCTCAGGAAGAGAGAATAGATCCATTGAAGAAATTGTAAAAGTAATGTTACACGATTAAGATCTTCCTAAGTTTATGTGGGGAGAGGAGACCAAGACAACAATCTACATTCAAAATCAATTTCCTCACAAATCTATAGACAAGAAAACTCCAGAAGAAGTGTTCATTGGGAAGAAGCCATATGTAGATCATCTCTGGATCTTTGGGTGTCCCATGTATATTCATATACCAAAGGAAAAAATAAAGAAGTTGGATCCTTTCGGTATAAAGGGGACTTTTTTTGGGTATAGTAACTCATCAAAGGCCTATATAATCTATATGAGAGATGGAAATCACATTGAAGTTAGTTGTGATGTAATATTTGATGAGAGTATAGCATTCAAGAAATCAAAGAACTTTCTGTAGATTCAGATGACGAAGAACTTATGATATTTGAGGAATAAGTTGACAAGGGAGGAGAAGGATCACACCATGAAGAAGAAGGGCCAAGTGAACCTATTCAACCCATGGACATTCATGAAACAAGGAAAAGACCTAATAGGTTGAAATATACACTACTTGATGCAGAAGGTCACGGGGTAGCACAAGGATCATTTAGAGAAAGTAAGAGACCCAAGAAATATTCTACGTATGTTGCATACATGACAAAATTAATAGAAGAAGAACCATCCACCTTTGAAGAGGTTGTAGAACATCAAGAATGAAAGTATTCCATGAATGAAGAATATCAATCTATAATGAAGAATGGAATTTGGGAGATCGTACCTAGGCCCGAAGATAAATCTGTGGTTATTTCCAAGTGGATCTATAAGATCAAGCATGTAGATGATGGAAGTATAAAAAAGTATAAAGAAATATTTGTGGCTAGATGATTCTCTCAACTTGAACGCATCTACTATGAATAAACATTCTCTCCAACAACAAGATATACAATGATTCAATCATTAGTCTCTCTGGTAGCATCAATGGGATGGAACATCCACCAAATGGATGTCAAGACTACGTTTCTAAATGGCACAATAGATGAGGAATTCTATATAGAACAACCCTTGGGATTTGAAGTCAAGGATAGGAAGGCATATGTTTACAGATTGAAGAAAGACTTATATGGCCTCAAGCAAGCACCAAGGGCATGGTATGCTAGAATGGATGCATACCTATAGAGAATAGGCTTCACAAAAAGTTTTGTTGACTCGAACCTTTATATTAAGGTTGTAAACAATGAACCTGTAATTATTATTCTGTATGTAGATGGTCTTCTCTTGAAAGGTGTTGAAGGTCAAATTTAAGAATGTTAAAAGGAACTGGCAACAAAATTTGACATGAAGGATCTTGGATTGATGCATTACTATTTGGGACTAGATTTCTGGTAAGGACAAAATTAAATCTATATGGGTCACGGAAAGTATTTGATCAAGATTCTAAAGAAGTTCGACATGATGGACTATAAGACTATGACCACTCTAATGATCACAAACTTGAAGAGACTAAGGAGTTATGAATCAAGCCCTGTGGATCCTTCTAGGTATAGAAAACTCATTGGATCATTGATGTACTTGGTGAATACTTGATCAAACATATGTTTTGAAGTAAATGTACTTAGTCAATTCCAAGAAGAGACGAATCATGATCATTGGATAGCAGAAAATCATATTTTGAGATATTTGCGAGGAACCATCAACTAATGTATGAAGTATGATAGAAGGAATGATGTCCAATTGATTGGGTATACATATTCTGACTGAGGAGGAAGTGAAAAGGATGGAAGAAGAACTACGAAAGGATGTTTCAGTTTTGGATCCTCCATGGTCTCATGGATGAGAAGAAAGCAAGACATCGTTGCTTTAAGTAGTGCTGAGGTTGAATATGTTGCAGCATGTGAAGTAAGAAGGGAAGAAGTATGGTTAAGGAAGTTGTTATCCGACTTGTTTGAAATACTGATGAACCCTACAATGATACTTTGTGATAACACCAGTTGTATTCATTTATCTGAGGATCCAATATTTCATGGGAAGATAAAGCATATCAACAACAAGTATCACTATATTCAAGAGCTAGTACAAAATGGTGTGTTGCAGCTATGACATATGTCCACTGATGAGAAGGTAGTTGACATATTATGAAATCAATTCCAAACAAGAAGCTTGTATACTTAAGGTACAAGCTTGGTTTTATGGATTTGTCCTCCCTAATTGAGAGGGAGAGATAGACACAACATTCTTGTCTTCACTTGGGAAGAAATAATGGAGGATTGGGTAACCATCTGGCATTCAATACTCTTTGAGAATGTTGTAGGGAATTCAAGACAAGAGTATTTGTGGACCGATATTATTTTATGATTAGCTACCCAAGATAAGAATAGTCTAATGGGAGGTCATACTCTATGAACACCCGGGTGGGGTTATGTACCTTGAGAGACAATGATGATGGTGTTTATATATATCATTGGTCTCGCCATCATTGTGCTCTAATATTGTGGAGAGATAGAGTTATTAGTCAAGGCCTTGCTTTGTGACAATGTTGGTTATTATGATGCTAGACAGATGGGTTACTAATCTGAGTCTTCTTATGAGATCTCTTCAGATTTAGAATGACCATGTACGTATTATGAATACCTCCATAGTTAAGAGGGGGTGTTGAAAAATGTGTAACTAGGTTCAGTATTCATTAGTATGAAATGTATTCTTGTAAATGTAAAATGAAAAAAAGGAATATTATTATTATTGAAGTATGGGTTTCATGCTCAAGTTACTTTGTTTTATAGGTCGAGCATCCATTGAGTGCTTCTAGGGTTTTTCCTAGGTATAAGAGTCATTTTCATATATGGAGTACCCTATGCACATATTGTAAATTTCAAAGAAAAATTTATTTTGTCTTGAAAGTGTCAAGATACCGAGAAGATCAAGTCAACCTAGTGAGTTGTCAAGTCAACCTACATGAAGATCCACGTCCACCCTTGAGGAAGCCTATATATAAGAGGAAATTTTCTTCCATTTGACTCACTCACTCTCTTATATCTTATGTGAAGAAGACAGAAGAAAAGGAATTCAAAGAAGGAAGTGTGAAGGAGAGAAGGTTTACGAAGTCAAAGTGTTTGGGTCTTTCTCTATTCTTCTGGAAGTGAGAAGTTAGGGTTTTTGTGCTAGGATATTATGAGGTTCGATTTTGGAAGGAAGAGAGAAGGGAAGGTAAGTGAAGGTCACTTAGGGCATCTTACTAACCCTAGGACTCAATTCAAGGAAATCTAAGTCAAGTGGAAGGTTTTTAGAGGGAGATCGAAGTCTTCTAGAGAAGAAGCAACAGTTGCTGGGGAGTAGAATTTTGAATCTACTGGGAGGTCAAAGATATTGCAGCAAGAGGTGGTCGAAGACTTGATCTTGGAGGGTATTTGTCTGAGTCTAGGTCATGGTATTCGTCAATTGAAATATTTGAAAGATAAGAAGATATTTTCAGTTTTTCCCCTCAAGAGGAGGGGTTTTGGCCCTGGCTTAGAGCCTATATACTTTTTCATTGTTCTTACTATTTTGGTAGTTGTTTGATGTATTGCACATTGGAATAATAATGAAAAAATCTAATAAGAAAAAGGTAACACAAACAATTATCAAGTATAGAGAATTAACATATTAATTTCCCTATTGAATTCTCAATGGATTCTTCCATGAATATGGCCACTTTTCCCAAGATTACAAAACTACTCCAGGTGAAAAAGATGAAATCCACTAGCAAAACAAGGAGATGTTTGGAAAAATCAAAAGCATGCAAATGAAAAGGGTAAATACAATGACAATAAGAAACATGCAGCACAAAATAAAAATGGCGCATCGAAATCTACAAATCCATTTAGTTCCCTCTAGAACATGTAGACCTCTAATTTGAAACAAAATAATCAAGAAAACCTGGATGAACATGAAGAAGGAGAGATTAACTAGGAAGAGGAAGAAATGTTAGTAGAACAAACCATTCCTCCTCATTCTCCCCCTACCCAATATGGAATGCCTCCGTCTCTGACTAGAATTTAGCACCATATTACCAACCCCCCTCATGAAGTGTTAAGATCTTATACATCACCAGAAATATGGCCCAAATCCTAGTTTTGTAAGATTAAGGAAATAGTCAAAAAATAGATAATTCCAAGAGGAGGCAGGGGCATCCACAACATAAGGTAATTTGAGAGTGGGAAGAGAGGAAAAAAAGTTGGGTAATCAAAAAGTTATCCCAGATATCTTAAAGCACAAGAACCCCAAAGGTTTAGAAATGGCAGAAAAATAGGAGGCTTCTCTCAAAATCCTCCTTCTAGATGATCGTTATCACACAGAATATATGGGGTTTGGGTCGCCCTATTAAAGCTCAAGAACTCATGAACCTAATAAGTCAAGATAAACCTTGGATCCTATTACTATATGAAACCAAGATGGAAGAAAGTGACACTAATCAAGTAGTGTGGGCACTCTGGAGTGGCAGTAAAGGAATAAATCAAGGAGCAAGGGGAGCATCTGGAGGTATAGGTATGTATTATTCAAATCTGCATTTTCATTTGATTGATAGATTCAAGTCTCAATTTTGGGTTACACCAATATTAGAAATAAAGGAAACCAAATAATGCATCCCCATAATCAACATTTATGGTCCATTACTACGAAAAGAAAAAAAAAACAAATTGAATTTTGGGACTCCTTCAACTCTCTCAAAAGTAAAGGAGATTTTTCCAATTGGATAATGGGATGAGACTTCAACACCATCGTCACATATACTAAAAGAGAGGTGGTTTTTTTATGAGAAACTCCTTCCGAGAATGTATGAAAGATCTTATAAGTGAATGGGATTTAATGGATATCCCTCCCAAAATCGGAAAGTACCACTCGACAAATAAAATATTTGGGAACAATTTTATAGCAGCTCGGCTACATCACTTTCTTATTCATAGTATATGGTTTCTCAAAGGAATGGATTTCTTTTCATCTATTCTTTCCCAAAGTGAGTCATATCACCATTCGATTTCTCTTTTATTATCTCCTCCAGAGAATTTTGGTCCTCTACCATTTAGGTTAAACCCAGGGTGGCTTAAGAAGAAGAGGTCATGACTATCATTCATAAGGCATGATTAACTATAGTATCAAGATCCCCATCCTATGTATGGGAATCCAAGTTAAAGGTTGTGAAAAGTTATTTGAGACATTGGATAAAATATGATTATATTCCTCGAGGGAAAAAGTGAAAAGCATTAGTTTAGAAGTTAGCTCAGCATCAAGAGGTGATGGAAGGATCTGTCATTGAGAAATGGCATCTAGACTAAGAAAAAGAATTAAAAAAACAAATATTTTCAGTTAGTTGACAAGAATAAGAGCTATGGAGGTTGAAATTATGAAGCCTTTGGCTAAAAGGTAGAGATAAAAACACATCCTTTTCTCATAAACAAGCTAAGGAAAGCGTAATAAGAAATAAGGTGAGGGAAATTGTCCCCGAAGGTGGAGATAAAATTTCATCCTTTGAAAAAATTAAAAAAGAAGCATTTAGGCATTTTAGCTCCCTTTATCGAGATGATCATGTCTTGGATCAAGAATTGGCCCGCACCTTCTTACAATGTGTTAAACCAACAATCAATGAATCCACCAATAAATTCTTGGTCAATGAAATCTCGTAATCTGAAGTGTTGGATGCTATTTGGGGCCTAAATGCTGATAAAGCCCTGGGCCCTTATGGTTTCCCCATATGTTTCTTCAAGGAATTTTGGTTCTTAGTTAAGAAGGATCTCCTCATAATGCTAAATAGTACAAGAATAAAAATAATTGGGGGCACTAATAACTCTTCCTTTTTAGACCTTATCCCCAAGGAATCCCATCCAGTAAATTTTTCTAGATTCCATTCTATTTCACTATGTAACTTGGCCTACAAGATTCTGACCAAGATCATAGCCAATCAGTTGAGGAAATGGCTTCTGGAATTTATCTCATAAAATAGGGGAGGATTAATGCAACAACGCCAAATATTAGATAATATCATTTTGGTCCAAGAAGAAATTCACTCGAGTAAAGAAGTTGGTGAAAGAGGGATGGTCATAAAATTAGACACGGTGAATGCCTTTGATATTGTAAGGCATTCCTTTCTTTCCTTAATGATGGAGAAACTAGGGTTCTACAAAGAATTCATTCGATGTATTAAGGCATGCTCCGCTTATAAATGTTCATCCCTCAGACTTGTTTTTGGCTTCCATAAGGCTCCGTCAAGGATGTCCATTACTCCTCTTCTTTATATTATTCAGGAAAAAAGTATGAGTTACAATATTGAGCTTTTCAGACAAGAATATAAGTTGGTGGGTCTCAATACTGCACGAAATGTAAAGTAGGTGATGTTGGTTGATAAAAGGTGCCTTTTAAAACTCCTAATTATCCCACATTAATCATCAACCTGGGCAAGTCCTCTTATATCAAGAGTGTACAAAGTATGTGGCTGCTATAATTCAGAGAGTAATGTTTCTTAAATTGTAGTACATTTCTTTGACACAAGAGTAAATGGATGCATCTAATAAACTCCAATTGCAATTATTAAAGGAAATATCAAAACGCAATCCTCTACTGGAACCAAATCTTACAGCAATTCAAGTAACAATATCATCAACCGAGAGCACAGTAACGATAACTCACCTCTTCTTAGCTGATTCAATGTAAACTATACTCAATCTCTATAAAGCAATCAAAATAGGAATGATATCAATCTGAGAGTCCAATAGCGATAATCAAACTCTTACAGCTGATTAAATCAATGTGATTCACTGTCTAAATAAGTCACTCTGCAATAAACATAACTTGAATCAAATGATAGCGCTGTAAATTATAAACAGAATATACACTACTTCAATATAGGGAAACAATAAAAAACGAATAAAGTAAACTCATAGAAATAGGAAAATTATCAAACCAATCCAAACTTTATGAGAATCAGAAATATAACACAAGAAAGTAGTTGAATCCACTAGAGGTCGGGCCCTTAGCCGCCAACGAACACAACTGAGTTACTTCAGATAATGCGAGGGAACAACAAATTCAATTATATTTTAATCATCGAAATTAAGTAGCATTACAATATAATCACATTCTCCAATGGCGCAAGTCTGTAATTAAAATTACAATTTGAAAAATAACAGAGATTCCTCCCCTTTCTTCCTACAATCACTTCCTTTTATAATCATAAAGGGCTAAAGGGTAAATGGTAAATGTGATCCCTCAGGATCTCTCGATCTTGAGGGATTCACAACCGATTGCTAACTTCAGACACCTTTCCTATTTCGCGCTGATCCCTCTGATTCGCCCTTAGCCTTGTCTGCAACCGACGCGTTCCTTCCTTTGTTTGTCGGAATTTTGTTGTTCTATCGTTAGGGAACAACAATTGTTCCTTTTGTCGCTTTCCAGCATAAAGAAGGGTAAAATTTAGCTAAATCATAACTGCAAATAATTCATCCGTTTCTTACCATAATTCCTCGATATATTAGCACATTAAGATATGGAAAAGATAAGAATCAAGGAAAAAGATGATGAAATTAATAGTAAATACATACCCATTTCGTAACTCAACATACTCCCTTGCTTACCCTGTTTCATGTCCTCATGAAAAGTAAGTAATTCTAATGGAGTGCAATTAAAGAGTAGGCTGGAGAAGGAGCATCAAAAATTGGTCTGAAACCATGATTTTGAGCTAGGAGCGCAAATTGGGCCCTTCCTTTCCTTCAAGAAATTCGTAGATAGCCCTATAACCTTTAGGAGGATACCAAATGATGGGGCTACGAAACCGAAACCCTAACCAATAAGGTCCCTCTCTCAAAATAAGGTTGCTATAGGTGGAAAAACGAGTTGCAGCTGCTTTAAAATTTCTGTAATTAAATGGCTCCCTATCCTACACACTACTAGTGGAGACTGTCCACCTAATCTTGGATGCAGCTAGAGAGCTTTCTTGAATGGATTGAAAATATGATACTCCATTCCGAACAATCTCCTTATGAATAGGCCCTAAAATTTTATCACCCCTTCCCCTGTCATCAGACTCTTATGGTTGGCAAGCATTTGCAAAGGGTGCTTGGGTTCACTTCTTACCCAAAGATCCAATCCATGCTCTTTTCTTTGGAATGTGTTATGAGCCTTAAACCATTTAATTTGGTTGGCTGCAAATGAGATAAAGGCCTGGAATTGAACATCTCCCATAAAAGGGTTAGGGTTCTTTTCCACTTCGTTCTCTAATACAAAATTATGCAGGTAAAATTCACAAAGTAGCCTTTGAACGTTTACACCATATTGTTTGTATCAATTTATAAAATCTTCAACTATTTTTAATTCAATTGATTTTCCAAGCTCTCACGGCTTTAATTTTCAACAACAAGTATCGTTCTAACAAAAACAAAGAATAATTAGTGGCAGGAGACCTGCATGCCAAGACATCTGTATATAACGAGCAGATGGTGTCTGTCCGACATATGACCCTATCTAGTTTGAGCTTGATTCTCTCTATTTCCTCTTTTTATTTTCTGTATCTGTTGGAAGTCTCGCTCTCTATTGCATTCATCTCCCGAAGCTATCTCTGCAGCTCTTAATATTTCTGTTGGGAAACAGTTTCTTGTTCAAGCCGTTCTAATGTGAGCCGAGTTTGTGCTAATTCTTCCTGAAGATTTAGTATAATGGGGTCATTGTGTGTCATGACATCTTTGGCTTGTAAGCTTGTTTGAGTGCTTATGCTATGAGAAAGGACATTTTTTGTCTGAATTTCCTTATTATGGGAGGTCCATGCCTCCATTTGAGTAGCCATGCTATACTAAGGTACATCCTCTGTCTGAGTAGCTACATCTACTAAAATTGCATGTTGTTCCTCTTGGATGATGACTGGTTGAGTAGGTATGGGCTCAGTTTGAGTCCCTACCTTCATATAACTCTATTTGTACAGCTGCATTTACTGTCTCTGGGGTTTTGTCTGGAACCTTTCCCGCTGATATTTCTTTTATTTTTCTTATGAGCCTTTTTACTATTTTGTGAAGCTTCTACTGTTATTTCCTAAGCTTTTTCAATTTGGCTCTATACTTTTTCAGAGGAGCAATTGTTCTGCTGTCAGCCTCGTTAATAGTTTTTGCTTCTAAAGAGCATGTTTGCTCACCTTGGCTATGTTCTAAAAGGACCGTGTCTCCTGATTGATTATGGGCTTCCCGAAGCATCTCTGTCTCTACTTCTTCTTCTTGGCCTATGTTCTATGTGCTTAGGCCTACCTAGCTATTTTCCACTGGGAGCGTGTCACCAGATTGGTTCTCTACTTCCCGAATGGCCTCTACATTTGTTTCAGCTTCAGGGCTTGCATCTTTTGAGGGAGATAGAATTTTGGTATCACCAGGATTCTCAGGAGATTGGGTTGCTCCTAAATTAATATTGAGCGGGCTTTTAGGCTACATGTAATCATTCATGTTGGTCAGGACCTAGGCCAATTCAAAATCGTGCAACAAATCACCTTGAGGACTCATATTTGGTGTTGAGCGAAGTCCCAATTTGTTTCTTTGGTCATCTCTAGAATGCCTTGTTCCTTCCTCATGGTCTGATTCGGGGATATCCTGGCCTTCTAACTCTAGCTACAAGTATTGTTCACTTACTAGGCTAGATAATTCTATGGGTTGATTGATGCTGCCTTGAGGATTTTTAGACGCTCCCAGTTTTGACCTCAACCTTGAGGATCGTCTGCGCTTGTGAGGTATGTTCCCTAAAAGGGAAGTCCTCTTTCTTTTTGGCACAAGGTCAGGTGTTGGCAGAGAAATGCCTCCTTCGAGGGCTAATATTAGATCACCCCAGCTTGATTATTGCTGGGAGAGGTTATTGCTAACTATTATCCTGATCAAACAGTGGTGGCTCACTATAGTTTCTATGTGTTGGGACCATCTCAGCCTCTCGGCAGTGTCATGTAGTAAAGAATTCAACAATGCAGGTAAATTAACAGAGCACTTTCGTTTTAGAACTGCTAAAAGTTTGAGTTGACGTGGCCTTACCACGTCTTTACGCCCGTCGTAGGTAATGTAGTTCTGGATGATTTGTGCTAATTCTCCCCATGGTTCTCTAAGAGAAGATGTCTGAATGCCTTTTCCCTTCTTGATTAGCTCCTGTCCTTCATCCCTAAAAGCCTCGATAGCGTCATGCAGCTTCAATCGCTTACCAGCCCATACTGGTCCTTCTGCCGATAACTCAGATACTTCTGCTATCACAACATCTGATACTGTGATTTTCCTGCCTCTTACCATGGATTGTCCATTTTGTAGATTCCGTAAGAATTCGATGGCAATTTCCTTGTTGGGTGGTTGAAATCTCGTAAAGTATGCTATCCATCCGGATCGAGCTAAAATTTCCCTGGCTTCATTGGAAATAGCCAGTATTAGAGGTTCTCTGCGCATTATTCTTCTTCCCATAATGCTTGAATTTTGCAAACGGTAAGTGCAGTGGGGAAAGCACAACGACGAATAGAGTTGCGTGATGGAACAACAAATGTTTGTAATAGCTCTATCAGGTGACACTTTATAAACATATAGTATCATTATTGAGGGCTGTTACAATACCACATGCTCTGTGATCATGGAATGTCATATCATTCTGCAAAATCAAATAAAAAGATGACAGCACATGCATAAGTACACTGCAGGTCCCCGCCCCTCTTCAAAATAATCGGTCACCTATGACCGAATGAATGAAAGGGTAAAGCACTTGCGGCGATGTACAGGGGTGATGGATTGGAAAGGTACACATATTAATGACAGGATCACAAAAGATATTGGAGTGGTGAAATCAAGGCGTGCACTGAGAACTATCAATAAGTGATAGGCTGTCGTGATGTGATATGATAAAGAAAAAGGGATAGCATACGCAGGAAATAATACTTTACTGTCGTTATTCCACTTAAAACTGTTGTGATTGATTTAAAAAAAGTTTTACTCATGCATAAAGGTTCAAGCTACGTTAGGGACATAATATCTCTATAGAAAAGATAAAAACATAAGAAGAGGGTATTATGATAATTATTGATGTAAAATAAAGCTTCAATACCATCAACATAGCTTTTGTTGCTTGCAGGCATCCATAGCCTCGACAGAGTTTCTTTCTAACCCTTGGGAACCATGGTCCTCTATGTATAATTGGGGAAGTGCCTTATGATGTCCATAGTAGAGACCAATGTGCTGGCATGGTAACCAGGTGATCACATTGTCATTCACTGGGAAGTAGTGAAAGTGGTCAGGCCAGCTCGTGATGAGACCTCCTGTTTCCAAGGACTTTGTTTCTTTATGCATCGATTGGATCATATCCCTGGTGTGGTAGCCATAGTGGGAATGCCACTTCGCTCCTTCCTTATGATCATGGTAGGCTGGCTTGTGATGAGACCCCCTATCCTCCATCTGTGGAAAAAAATCATAAAACTGTTAGTGAATATATATATATATATATATATATATATATATATATATATATATATATATATATATATATATATATATATATATATATATATATATATATATATATCTATATATATATATATATATATATATATATATATATATATATATATATATTATTTTATTTTACAGTCCCCATTTTATACATAGAGGGTGGCTCATCACTCCTTAAGAGTAGGGATGGCGGAAGAAGTTTGAACATATCAATAGAAAAAATATACCCATAATCTTATTGATAATACACAGAGAGAGTTATACGGGAAAAAAGGGGGAACCAACATGGTACAAATAATTAATCAGTTTGGTTTGTAGTGGAAATGAGGACAGTGAAGTGATATAGATTACTATGTCCTTTTCTTTTTCGATCATCACAAAGCAATCTTAAAGATGATAGTATTCAAGATATTTGCTTGTTCCACTAGACTCCATACTTGTTGTCCTTAAATATGTATCATACTTTTTTATGCCATTAAGAGGAGCATAAGGAGTGAACTGGGATGGTCTAGGGATGTCTATGCAAGGAAGAAAAAAGGTGTTCTAAAAAATATTCACAAGGTGTTGTTCCTTGAAGGGAATAACAAAAGAAAAACCTACACAAAAAGTGTTGCTCCTTATAGGGAACAATAGTTGTTCCCTGTAAGGAACAACAAAGAAAAATACGCAAAAAAATGTGTTGTTCCTTATAGGGAACAACAAAGAAAACATACGCAAAACGATGCTATTCCTCGTAGGGAATAGCAAGGGGAATACATACGAAAATTGATGTTCCCTATAGGGAACAACAACTGTTCCCTGTAGGGAACAACAAGGAAAATACATGCTAACAATTATTGTTCCTTGTAGGGAACAACAGCTGTTCCCTATAGGGAACAATATTTGTTCCCTGTAGGGAACAACAAGAGAAAACGCAAGCAAAATTGTTGTTCCTTAGAGGGAACTATAGTTGTTCCTTAGAGGGAACAATAGTTGTTCCCTGTAGGGAATAGCAAGTCAAAATACACACAAAAATTGTTGTTCCCTGTAGGGAACAACAAAGAGAAATGCACACAAAAATTGTTGTTCCCTGTAGGGAACAACAACTGTTCACTCTAGGGAACAACAAGGGAAAAATTCACACGAAAATTGCTATTCCTTAGAGGGAACAACAACTATTCCCTGTAGGGAAAAACATGGGAAAATGCACACGAAAAGTGTTGTTGCTTAGAGGGAACAACAACTGTTCCTTATAGGGAACATCAAAGGAAAATACACAACAAAGAGTGCTGTTCCTTATAGGGAACAACAACTGTTCCGTGTAGGGAACAACAAAGGAATAATAGAGAAAAAACTAATATACAATCTACTATCCAAGCAGATCCAATCAAATAGAAAGAAAACATAAAGACAAATTTATATACAGGTTTCAAAAAATAAATTCTTCACTAGACTAGTACTATGGAAGGGTTGCCCTCCTTAGTAAGAATTTGTATTGTGGAATCTTCCCGTAACTGTGGGCAAAAGGATTCCCTTGTAATCAGTTTGTGATAGAGGCGTACTCGATGTCCATTCACTTTAAAAGAGTAGCCAGACCCATCAATGGTGGCTAATGTAAGGGTGCCATTATCATGCACCTCTTGTATCTCATAGGGGCCTAACCATCTGGTCTGGAGTTTGCCTGGGAAATCCTGGAACCTAGAATCATATAGAAGTGCCCAATCACCTTCATGGAAGATCTTTTTCTTAATGAGGGCATCATGCCATTTCGCTCTTTGTTGTTGGATCAATGTAGTATGCTGAAGAGCTGATAGTTGGATTTCATCCAATTCATTGATTTGATGTAGCCTATTAATCTGTGCTTCATTCAGATCCAAGCCTACTTCTTGAGCTATCCTCAATGTTTAAATTTCAAATTCTATTGGGAAGATAGGTTCTTTGCCAAAAACTAGCTGATATGGGGAGTATCCTGTGGTATTCCTCCATGTCGTGCGATATGTCGTCAGGGCTTCTAGAAATCAGGTAACCCAGTCACATCTATGTGAGGCAACTGTCTTTGTTAGTATAGCCTCGATTACTTTGTTGGTACTTTCTACCTGGCCGTTTGCCTGTGGGTGGTATGGAGATGTGATTCTGTGGATAATATGATGATTTTTAATGTAGAAACAATCTTATGGCCTACAAATTGTGGCCCTCCATCCGTGATTATTTCTCTAGGCAAGCCATACCGCATGAAAATTTGGAAAAGAAAGTGGATTATTGAGTCCTCCATTGCCCTTGGTAATGCTTCTGCCTCCACCCATTTAGTCACATATTCTATTGCAACTAGTATATATGTCTTTTCATTAGATGATGGGTTTATTGGGCCAATGAAATCTAACGCCCATCGTTCAAAACGTTCAATGACTAACTGTGGATGTAGGGGCATTGTTGAGCTATGGAAAAGGTATATATATCTTACTTATTTCATCATCCTTTTCTTTAGTTATATTCCTTTTATATCCTAAAATAATAATATATCAAAGGATTATGGTAAAAATGAAGGAATTATCTATCATCACGATTTAGCTAACTGTTATCACGCCTTATGCAGGAAAAGGATGAAATAGAAAAAATGTTGTTCCCTAGCCAAGAAACAACGTACAGGAAGCAAGCCAAGGATAGGAGCGCACAGTTATGGATAAGAGCAAAGGAGACCACAACATTTGTGCAAAGACAAAAAGTTAACTGAAGGTGGAAGATTGCGCGAATCCCTCAGGATCTCTTGATCCTGAGGGATCGCTATTACTATTTTACCCTTTTTACTGCTTGGCCATTATAAAAGGCAGCGATTGTAAAGAGAACGGGGATTGGCGATTATTCAAAAATTACTATTGTATTTTTACTTCGATCATCGACTCTCGTTGTTGAAACAGAGTAGAACTAGCTGTAACTATTTTGCAAATGATTAATATATAATACAGTTTCTATTCCTTCGATCATACTGAAGGAATCCGACGGTGTTCACTGGTGGCTGGCCCTGGTGGATTCACTTGCTATTCCTATATCATTCTTTTACAATTTATGCTGTGTGATGGTTTGGTTTGATTTCCATTTATTGTAATTGCATTGCTTTGCTATTTCGTATTCTCAGACTTACTCTGTTTTACATGCTGCAGAAGTATTGGTTCAAGTTGTTATTTAATTACCTGTTTCAGTATTTCCTTGTTATGATTTCAGATTTAATCATTTGAGTTCAACATTCTATTTCCAATTTAGTAATTTAGTTCAACATGTTATCTTGAGATTCTCCACTGTAAAGAGCATTGGCTACTGCTGTCTACGCTCTCAGACCGAGATCCTTGCTGTTCAGATTAGAAAATACTTTTGGAATATCAATCAGTTAAAAGAGAAATGAGTTATTGTTACTATATTCTTGACTAATACTTGAATGAATGTTTGGTTTGGTTTCGTTAGCAAGTTAAGCTTTCTTTTAATTGTAATTTGAGTTCACTAGCTGCATCCATTTACTCTTGTATTTGAAAGCGTTGTACTGCAATTTAGAAGTATTACTCTTGAGTGAATAGCCGCCACACATTGTGTACACTCTTGAAATAGAAAGTTTTACCCAGATTGATAACTAATGTGAAGATAATTAGGAGTTAAAAAGACACCTTTTATACCTCAACATTTTGGCGCCGTTGCCGGGGAAAATTTTTATACAGAAAAACCATAGAAATTAAGTTGGGAAAAACTTTGAACATTAACAAAAACCTGACTGCTGACCAAGAGCAAAAGCTGGTTCAACTCTTGAGAAAATATAAAGAAACCTTTGCATGGGATTACCCGGACATGAAAGGAATTGATCCCCAGTTGTGTACGCACCACATCTATACAGAAAAGGATGCTAAACCCATTCGCCAACCCCAACGAAGATTAAACCCTCATCTTAAGGATATTGTGAAAGTTGATTTGCAAAAAATTTTAGATGTAAACTTTACCCAATATCTGACAGCAAGTGGGTCTCTCCATTAGTAGTGGTGCCGAAAAAGAATGGAAAGTGGGGGATATGTGTTGACTATAGAGAACTGAATAAAGCAACCCAGAAAGACCAATTTCCCCTTCCATTCATTGACCAGGTCTTGGACACATTGGCACGAAAGAAATTCTTTTCTTTCCTAGATGGCTTCAGTGGATACAATCAGATTCAAATTGCCCCTGAAGATCAGGATACAACTACCTTTACTTGCCCTTGGGGAACATTTTCTTACATGGTATTACCCTTTGGGTTGTGCAATGCACCTGCCACATTTCAGAGGGCTGTACTCAACATTTTTTCAGATTTTATAAATGAAGGGCTCAAAGTGTATATGGATGACTTCACACCTTATGGGGATGAATTTGAGCTAGCACTACAAACATTAGAAAAAGTGTTGCAAAGATGCATTGCCACCAGGCTCTGTTTAAGCCATGAAAAGTGTCATATGATGATGATCGAGGGACTAATCTTAGGTCATTATATCTCAGCAGCTGGAATACAGGAAGATCAGGCTAAAATTCATATAATTCTTTTAATACCTACCCCTACCACACAAATAGAGGTACACAATTTTTGGGATTTTCTGGTTATTAAAGAAGATTTATAAAGAATTTTTCTCAGATTGCTGCACCATTATATGCACTAACAGGAAATATTGATTTCATTTAGACAGACAAATGTGAAAATGATTTTGAGGATTTAAAAAGGCTTGTATCAATAGCCCCAGTGCTAAGGGGCCCAAACTGGGATTTGCCATTCCAGATTTCATCTGATGCTTCAGACACAACAATCAGAGCATTTCTTGGACAGGAAGAAGATGAAAAGCCATAAGCAATATATTATATTAGCAAAAATCTATCTCCTGTTGAATTAAACTATACTTTGACTGAAAAAGAATTTTTAGCTGTAATATATGTTGTAAATAAATTTAGACATTATATAACTAGATATCCTGTAGTTTTATACACAGATCACTCTGCCATTAAATATCTAGCAAATAAACTTGTTACAAATGGAAGAGTGACAAGATGGTTGATTCTCTTGCAGGAATTTGACATCACAATTAAGGATTGACCTGGAAAAGAGAACCATGTAGCTGATTTTCTCTCACGAATGCTAAAGCCAGTTGACACAGTAGCAGTTGAGGATCAATTTCCTGATGAACATTTATTTGCTGTTACTGTCAGAACACCATGGTATGCAGACGTTGCAAATTACTTGGCAGTAGGAAAATTACCCAAGCACCTAACGCCTAATGAAAGAAAAAAAATAGTGCAGTGTAGTACCCGATTCTCTTGGATCAGGGGCTACTTATTCCACACAGGGGCAGATATGCACATTAGAAGATGCGTCCGAGAAGATGAAGTGTTTGACATTCTAAAATCATGCCATGAGGGGCCATGCGACGGACATTTTGCAGATCGTAGAACCGGTCACAAAGTCTTACAAACAGGCTATTACTGGCCCACTATCTTTAAAGATGCTAAAAAGTTTTTTCAAGCCTACGATAGCTACCAGAGGGCAGGACACCCTAGAAAATCTGATGAGATGCCTCTGAACCCACAATTAGTAATCGAGCTGTTTGAGTGGTGGGTGCTAGATTTTATTGGTCCTATTAACCCATCATCCAATCAAAAAACATACATACTAGTTGTAACAAAATATGTTACTAAATGGGTTGAGGCAGAGGTGCTACCAAGGGCTACTGAGGATTCTGTGATACACTTTCTTTTCCAATTATTAGTGCGATATGCCCTACCAAGAGACATAATTACAGATGGAGGACTGCAATTCGTAGGTAACAAGATTGCTGCAACATTGAAGAATTACCATATACTTCACAAAATTACAACTCCATACCACCCACAGGCAAATGGCCAAGTAGAAAGTACCAATAAGGTAATTGAGGCAATACTTACAAAGACAGTTGCATCACACAGACGTGATTGGGCTTCCAGATTGCCAGAATCCTTGTGGGGATACTGCACAACATGGAGAAATACCACGAGATATTCGCCATACCAATTAGTATTTGGTAAAGAACCCATCTTCCCAATCAAATTCGAGATACAAACATTAAGAACAACTCAGGAGGTTGGTTTGAATTTAAATGAAGATCAAATCAATAGATTACAACAAATCAATGAATTAGATGAAATCAGGCTATTTTCTCTTCAACACACTGCACTAATCTAGTAGCAGAGAATGAAATGACATGATGCCCTTATTAAAAAGAATATCTTCCACGAAGGAGATTGGGCACTCCTATACGATTCCAGGTTCCAGGATTTCCCCGGAAAACTCCAGACTAGATGGTTAAGACCTTATGAGATACAAAAAGTGCATGATAATGGTACCATTACATTGGCGACCATTGATGGATCTGGCTATTCTTTTAAATCGAATGGTCATCGAGTGCAATTGTATCATAAACCGCTTACTAGGGAGTCCTTTTGCCAATAGTTATGGGAAGATTCCACCATGAAAATTCTTGCTGAAGAGGATAACCAATCCTCAACATCAATCCACTAAACAACTCATTTGTTTTTTGAATTTTGTATAGAATTTTCTTTCTATTTTTCTTGTATAAACTGTATTTTTTTGTACATATTTTTGTGCTGTTCCATTTAAGGAACAACTGCTATTCCTCTTAAGGAACAACAACCGTTCCATTTAAGGAGCAACAATTTTTCTCCTTATTTAAATTTTTGTGTTGTTCCATTTAAGGAACAACTTCTATTCCTTCTGAGGAATATCTACCGTTCCATTTATGGAACAACAGTCCCATGTATATACGATTTTTGTGATGTTCCATTTAAGGAACAACTACTGTTCCTCTTAAGGAACAACAGTCGTTCAATTTAAGGAACAATAGTTTTTGCATGTGTTTTCTTATTGCTATTCCATTTAAGGAACATCTGTTGTCCCTCTTAAGGAATAGCAGCCGTTCCATTTAAGGAACAATAGTTACGCTTGTGTTTTCTTTGCGCTGTTCCATTTAAGGAACAACTGTTGTTCCTCTTAAGGAACAACATCCGTTCCATTTAAGGAACAATAGTTTTGTGGATGTTTTCTTTTTGCTGTTCCATTTAAGGAGCAACCGCTGTCCCTCTTAAGGAACAACAACCGTTCCATTTAAGGAACAACAAATTTGCGTGTACTGTTCCTCTTAAGGAACGACAATCTCACGTGTTTATATTTTTGTTGTTCCATTTAAGGAACAACTACTGTTCTTCTTAAGGAACAACGACCGTTCCATTTAAGGAACAACAATCTCGAGTGTTTGTATTTTTGTTGTTCCATTTAAGGAACAATTGTTGTTCCTCTTAAGGAACAATAGCCATTCCATTTAAGGAACATTAATCTTGTGTGTTTTTATTTCTGCTGTTCTGCTTAAGGAATAGCTGTTGTTCCTCTTAAGGAACAGCAACCATTCCATTTAAGGAATAGCAGTTGCACATGCGTTTCTTCCTGTTGTTACATTTAAGTAACAACTGTTGTTCCCTCTAAGGAACATCAGCCGTTCCATTTGAGGAACAACAGTTCCATTTGCATTTGTTTTCACTGTTCCATTTAAGGAACAACAATTCCGTTTACATTTGTTTTCGTTGTTCCGTTTAAGGAACAGTAGCTGTTCCATCTAAGGAACAACAGTTTGATATGCGAGTGATTTACGCTGTTCCATTTAAGGAACAGTTGTTGTTCCTCCTAAGGAACAACTGTCGTTCCTTCTAAGGAACAACACTTTCATCATTTGTTTGCTTGTTATTGTTCCTTCTAAGGAACAATAGTTTCGCTTCGACTTGTTTTAATGTTGTTCCCCCGAAGGATCAACACTTTCGCTTGTGTCATTTTTCCTACTGTTCCTTTTAAGGAACAACAGTTTTGTGTGCCATTTTCTTTCTTTCTTTCTTTCTGTTGTTCCTCTTAAGGAACAATAGTTTTGTGTGCAAGTGTCTTTTTGTTGTTCCTCCTAAGGAACAACGGCTGTTCCTTTTAAGGAACAACACCCTTTTTTGTGTACATTTTTTTTGCTGTTCCTCCTAAAGAACAACACACTTTTTGACAAGTTTTTCTTGAGAATATTGTTTCACTCTTCATGATCCTTTGAAGGCAAGAATACAAACATTTATGCAAGGATACAAAATTTAAAATTTATTGGAATAAGAAAATCAAAGAGAAATTATCATCTTTAATGAGATTTCTTTTTATTGATTAGAAAATGGGAGGACACAACTCTCTATATCACTTTGCTGTCCTTATTTTCATTATAACTCAAATTGATTGATTACTTGTACCATGCTAGTTCTTCCCTAATTCTCATAATTCTCTTTGCTTATTATCATTGAATAAGAATAAGGACATATTTTCTTCTATTGATATGTTCAGACTTCTTCCACCATCCCTACTCTTAAGGAGTATTGAGCCATCCTCTATATATAAATAGGAAGTTCTATATAAAAGAAAATAAAAAATAAGGAAAGAATATATATATATATATATATATGTGTGTGTGTGTGTGTGTGTGTGTGTGTGTGTGTGTGTGTTTACTAACAATTCTATGACTTATCAGATGAAGTATAGGGGGTCTCATCATGAGCTAGCCTACCATGATCATAAGGAAGCAGTGAAGTGGCATTCCCATTGTGGCCACCACACTAGGGATATGATCCAATGGACATAGGAGAAAAATAAAAGTCCTTGGAATGGGAGGTCTCATCACGAGCCGACCTGCCCACCTTTCACTCCTTCCTAGTGAATGGCATTGTGATCCATCTGGTTACCAAGCCAGCACAATGGCCTCCACTCTGACATCACAAGGCACTTTCCTAAGTATACATAAAGGACCATGGTTCCAAAGGGTGAAAAAGCAACTCCATCAAGGTGATAAACACCTATGGGCAACAGAGATCTACTGATGGTATTGGAGTCATATTTTTCCACATCAATAGTAATTATAACCCCTTTTCTCATTTATGTATCTTTATTTCAAAAGAGATTATGTTCCCAATTCCTTTTGAACCTTGATGCATGAAATATCGCATAAAAAGTCAATCATAATGGTTTAAGTGGCATAATGACCACATAGCATCTTACCTACGTCAGATATCCTTTCCCCTTTTCAAATCACTCCATGGAATCTCTATATTTATTCGTAATTCTCATGCTATGCGTCGATTTCAGTAACTCGATATTTTTGTGATCTTGTCATAAATATGTACAACTTGCCATCTTTACCACTGTACGATTGCCGTCAATACGTCGTTCCTACATTTAATCGGTCGAAGGTGACCTAACATTTTTCAAGGGGGCGCGGTTGAATTCCAAAGCACTTCTGCATACATGTCAGTCTTTTATTTGGTTATACCATGCTGCATGATATCCCACAATAGCAAGTTCTTAACGGTATCTATGTTAAAAAAGTATTATCCAAATTTAACAATTTGTTGTTCCATTGCTAGCTCTGTGCATTGCTGTGTTACCTGTGTTAAAGCTAACAGTGTGCAGAATTTAGACAAAATGGGAGGATGATCAGTACACAATGAGCCACAGACATTAGCTATTTCAGATTCCACCCGAGAAATTCTATTATGAGCCGGATGGGTCGCATATTTTACATGACTGCAGCAACCCAATGAAACCGTGGCTATCGAATTTTTATAGAATTTGCAGGATGATCATTCTATAGTAAGAGGAAGGTGAATGATAGTAACAGATGCAGTGATAGTGGAGGTGTCTGGATTACTAGCAGTCAGACCCATATGGACGCATAAAAAATTGAGGCTACAAGACGCGATTGCTGCCTTTTGGGATGAAGGATATAACCTGATTGTCAAAGGCAAAGGAGTTCAACCCTCATCTCTGGGAGAACCATGGAAAGAGTTGGCTAGAATCGTTCAAAGCTATATCACATGCGATGAAAGAAAAGATGTGGTAAGACCACGCCACCTCAAATTATTAGCAGTTTTAAAACAAAAATGTTCTGTAAACTTGCCTACATATTTGAAATTCTTGTTGCATGACGCTGCTCAAAGCATAAAGAAATCCTGGCATATAGAGACTGTTGTAAGTCATCATTGTTTAATTAGGTTGATAGTAAGCTACAATCTAGCCCAGTAGCAAACCAGTTGGGAAGAATTAGTGTTTACTATAGAGGGGGGGTTAGCCTTACCTGCCCCAAAAAGGAGAAGGACTACCAACACAGTAAATAGACCACAAAAACGCAGACGATATGCCGAGGCAAGTCAAGGAACAACTGAAAACCTTCTGGGTAGTAGCAGCCAACCCTTAGAATTATCTAGCCCTGAAAACGAGCAACCTTTACAGCTGGAAGGAAGGGATAACCTAGAGTCAGAACTTGAGGAGGAAATAGAGCATACTAGTGAAGAAGAGAGGGATGAAATAGAACCTCCCTTAACTCCCTACACAAGTCCACCACAAGATTTACTACATGATGCTGAATTGGCCCAGATTTTGACCAATATGAGTGAATATATACACCTCGAAAGTCCGCTCAACCTCAATACTGAAGCAGCACAATCGGAAGAAAACTCTGCCCACAATCAGAATATATCAGAAGAAATAATTGGTGAAGCAGAAATAGGGGCAGAAGCCACTCAGGAAGAGGTGGACCAAACTAGGGATACCCCTCCAGTCAGGTCAATTTAAACATAGAAGGTGAGGGCCAAATGGAGGAAATAGAAAATAGTCAGAATAAAGACACAACCCTTAGAGAACAAAACCCAAATGAACAACCGAGGTCGGTAAGAGCAGAAACGGTTAGTGAAATAGCTGTTCCTCCCAAAAAGAAGAAAAGCAAAATTAAGAGTTTGAGAAAGGAACAACATAAGTTGCAGAATTTAGTGAAAATACTCAAACAAACGATAAGGACATTAAAAAGAGGTAAAATTTCAAGCAGAACCCTGAAAATGATGAATGCAGCCATTCAAACTGAATTCCATGACACAAGGGTTTCTCGGACTCAAACCGAGCCCATATTCATTCAAATTAATAAGGAACAGCATGCAACCGTTACAGAAGCGGCCGCCCAAATAGAGAATGTACATTTTTTTAATGTAGCTGTTCAAACGGAGGCAATATCCTCCAACAGCATGGCCACCCAGACAGAAAGAACAACTATCCATAATAAAAGAATGCAGAATTTAAGCATTCCATCCCATGATAAGAGTATTCAGACTACAAGTCCTCAGTCTCATAATAAGAACACCCAGACAGATATCCAAGCCAAAGATGTTTTGATAGAAAGCGATCCTGGTATAACAAATCTCCAAAAGGATTTCGCACAGGCTCACCTGACCATAGAAAGGCTTGAGAAAGAGACTGTTCCCCAACAGAAGTACCAGGAATTACAAAGGCAGTTGTGGGAAATTAATGCATCAAAAAGTGAGGCCTTTGAGAAATGTCGTAGGGTAGAAGAAAGAACTGAGGAAATAAAGATCAGACTGGAGGCAGTCATGCATCAAAGGGATACTCTCTGTTCCCTATACACAGATGTTTTAGCATGTAGGTCCCCTGCCAAGAACTATGATTTATTTTTGTTAGAAAGGTATTTACAGTTAAAAATTAAGGCTGTCAGGGCAGGGAAATCCATAGAATTGAAAACTGTGGATGATTTCATAAACTGCTGTAAACACCATGGAGTGAAAGTTCAATGATTACTCTGTGAGTTTTATTTGCATAATTTTGTATTGGAAGAAGAAATGGAAAAGAATCCCAGCCCTTTTGTGGGGGATATACAATTTCAGGCTTTCATTTCATTTGCTATTAACCAGTTGAAATGGTTCAAAGCCCATAATACTTTCCAGAGGTAGGAAAATGGGTTGGACCTTTGGGTCAGGGGTGAACCGAAAAACCCACTGCAAATGCTGGCCAAACATAGAAGTTTGATGCTAAAGGAAGGAGTAATCTAGGTATTGGGGCCCATTCACAAAGAAATTGTCTAGCAAGGGGTAGAGTATTTTCTCTCTATCAAAGACAACTCCTTGGCAGTAGCTAAATTCAGATGGAAAGTTTCCAATCGTAATGTGCAGGACAAAGAACCATTCAATTACAAAAACTTTAAATTGGCCGCAGATCGCTTTGTTACTTATAGCAACCTCATCTTGAGGGAAGGTCCATATTGGTTAGGCTGTAGATTTCGTAGTCCTATTGTCTAGTATCTTGTAGAAGACTATAAAGCTATATATGAATTACCTGAAGGACATACTAGACACATTTTTGAAACCTTGGCCAAAAATCATGGTTTCAGACCACTTCATGACATTCCTTCCCCAACCTATTCCTTGATTTCTTTGCATACAAATTACATGGTTTTCATGAGGGCATGAAAAAGGGTAAGCAGGGGAGTGTGTTCAGCTATGGAAAAGGTATATATATCTTACTTATTTCATCATCCTTTTCTTTAGTTATATTTCTTTTATATCCTAAAATAATAATATATCAAAGGATTATGGAAAAAATAAATTAATTATCTATCATCATGATTTAGCTAACTATTATCATGCCTAATGTAGGAAAAGGATGAAATGGAACAACTGCTGTTCCCTAGCTAGGAAATAGCATACAGGTAGCAAGCCAAGGATATGAGTGCGTAATTATGGATAAGAGCAAAGGAGATCACAACATTTGTGCAAAGACAGAAAGTTAACTGAAGATGGAAGATTGCGCGAATCCCTTAGGATCTCTTGATCCTGAGGGATCGCTATTACTATTTTACCCTTCTTACCGCTTGGCCATTATAAAAGGCAATGATTGTAAAGAGAACGGGGATTGGAGATTATTCAGAAATTACTATTGTATTTTTACTTTGATCATCGACTCTTGTTGTTGAAACAAAGTACGAACTGGCTGTAACTATTTTGCAAATGATTAATATATAATGCAGTTGCTGTTCCTTCGATCATACTGAAGAAATCTGGCGGTGTTCACTGGTGGCTAAGGGCCCGACCCTGGTGGATTCACTTGTTGTTCCTGTATCATTCTTTTACAATTTATGTCGTGTGATGGTTTGGTTTGATTTCCATTTATTGTGTAGAAATTTGAATAATATAACACTTATTCACAGAGATTATCTTGATTATACACTATTTTCGGAATGCATGCATAATACATAACCTCCTCTACCATTGATCATCAATTTGCGGAATTAATAAACAATCGCATGCGCACATTGAAACATCAATCACACATATCAACACAATATGTAATGGGAAGGCATACAACTGAAAACCCCCAAATATCTGTATATTATAATGATAGAGAACATGTAACAATACATAGTACAATACTCCTCACAAGTACTCAGTACTATCTCCACATGCTACACACAAACTAGCTCAGATTTGAACAAGTCATGGGTTCAAATCTCCTCCACTGTTTGCCTGCCTCTGCTACGCAATCCAAGTTGAGAATAGATGAGATCCAAGTTTGAATCCCCTTGTCTTGTACTATGCAATCCTCATTGGCAATCTCAATCAATGATTGTGCAAATCTCATGCACAGCTACAATCACAACTGATACTAGTCTCACCCTTTCACCCACCTCTAACACTTGTCTCCACTGAACTGTCCATGAACTGAGTTAACTGATGTATTATTTAGTTGATTTATGAGTTAATAATTAGTGAATTAATTAATAATTAATTCACACCACTTATCACTAGTGTATTTGTCAGTTAGACTAAATACAACTAGTTCAACTAAGTCAAACTGAACACAACTCCATCAACACTCAATCAACTCCTCAATCAACTCCACCAAACTCAATCACTTGAGTTCTAACTGAAGTCCATCATGCAATAGCTCAACTATTCCATAGGAAAAGCGTATTTCCTTTTGGCAGTTGCATGTGCCACATCCGTAGCTCGAACTGAAGTGCTGCAAGAGGATAAGATAATGTTTATAGTCCAAATATTATTAAGAGCTAATAATATTCGACTGTTCTATTTTTTGACTGGCAATCTAAAAATAGACTCCGCCCATATGTCTAAAAATAGAGGTCCATCTATTTTTACCAACATGACCAATCATCCATAAATATCATCCTGCAACTCATAGACCATGATCCATATGTCTAAAAATAGACTTTGCGCCAAAAATAGCCTGCGGGCCCACTTAGTGAAGGCGACTTCTTTTCACTAAGCTCCATCATCTTGTTGCATTTTCAACACTCCCTCTCAACAAGATATAGATTATCTGCAACCCCTATCTTGCCTCTGTGGTATTCGAATTTTCTCTCGGTGAGTGCCTTCGTCAAGATATCAGCATCCTGATCCTCCATGGGAATGTATTGTTATCGGGAAATCTAGTGTCTATGTAGAGCTGCTAGTCCCACTAAGGCTGGTAGCTACCTTAGAAACAAACAAACTAAAACCACTTTCGTTTTCCTTTATGAGAAGTAGATAAGAGGGGAATAAAGGAGACCAACCTCTGTCTTGCGCTTGGTTCCTTGCTTGATTCCTCTCCCTTTTGGTAGATCTTTGCCACTCGCTTCCTCGTCTGCCCAGCTTCAAAGAGCACCTGTAGAATCAAAGTAGCATAACACTATCCAAGAATAGAGATCTACTATCATAAACAATATAGGACCAGATATATATTGACCACACAAATGCATAAATCATCAATCATACAAGAATGTGGAGGAGAACTTGAATAACTTTATTAATAATCAAGAATAGCAAAGAGGATTACAACCAATTGTTCTGACCTAGTGTCATCCTCTCAGCAAGAATGCCCTTCTTCACCTCATGAAAAGCTTAGATCACCCAACACTATGATGTTTCACCGAGAAACCAACAACACTTCCTTACAAGATACAAAATTCCAGCTTCTGGATCTTTGGGATGAGGGATCCATATATAGATGTTTGCAAGGGGGGTGAGTCAGCTTATGAGATTTTATTAGTGTCCTCTCTCTGACAGTTCTTGATTCCACTTGGAGATTGATGATCTCTTACTCATCCTTGGGCGAATGCAGAGAGGCAAGTGTCACAGGAGAAGTTTCTGGAAGATTCCATGATCTTCCACCTCACAAATTGACTCTGCCATTTGTCCACTCTCGCCCATCGCACCCCATAGAAGGGCTTTTCAACATGCATCGCGCCTCCTGTGTGTATTTAGGTGGGATGTAGCGCACTTTGACCATGGAGCAGGTGAGATGGTCTAGTTTTGGCCAGTTCTGAGTAGTTTTTCATGGAGAACTTCTGGGAGATGCTGTAATCAGTTGACCTTGTTCTTTTAGGGGTTGGAACAACACTTTTAGGGACTTAGGAGCCCTTGGTTTATGGACATTTATGATTGGGGTTGCAGTGCCCAAAAATGTCTATAACAGTTGCCCCCTAAAGCATGAGGTCGTTAATCTTCTGATGTCGGATGAAATGCTTTATCATGAGGATCCGAAGTTTTTTTGAGCTGGAAAGTGACTTGTAATAAGATACAATACAATACAATATCTTCATAATATTTTTCACGATCTAGCTGAGGCGGGCATTCCCATGCTCAACTTTATAAATTCATTTTCATGTACATAAGACAGGCAATCGTCTGAGTGTAGACTGATGATTCTGGTAGAGCCATCATCCCTTAGATTGGATGATTATCTGTGCAACAATGATGTAGATTTGATGTATTTATTTTCATGAATATATATCGCAGCCCGGATGGCTGAAACTGGATCCAGGGTCTTCAATATCATTCGATCTTCACTCAAAGTACAAGTCGATCCATGTGAGAGATGTTCTGGAGTCGAACATGGAAAGACATTGCCTGATTACCAGCCAGTGATGCGAGTTGTTAACAGGCGCGAGAGGAATCACTGATAGTGATGATGACCCTCAAGGTACTACAATACAATTCACGTGGTGTGAATAAGGGACTTGGCGTCGAACACCACACAAAATCTTTCGGTCGAAGGCCATTGATGTAAACCTATCGCCGGAAATGAGAAACTTGCCATTGAAGCATGCAAGCTTCAAAGTACTGAAAGGGTTGTTCCTAGATTGACTTCCTGGATAATGAGCTGATGTCGACAAGAAGCGATCCGTCATAGGAGGGCCTTAGTGAATCCCACATCAATGACACGGAACGAAGCAAATGATTTTAATGGAGGTGAAAACAATCTGATGACATAAGGTTCAGGGTGGCCGTCATGAAAGAATGGAGCGTGAATGTATTGCAGCGGATGAGACACAGGTGAATTCTCTGAGCGACTTATCTTGAACATATCGGCGACACTGACATGATGGATTGGTAGTGTTAACCCCAAATATGGATGGTGTGATGGACCAATGGTGATATGACCAGTGAATGGAACAACCCAACCAGACTCAGACGCGGAGTGAAAGTGTCATGTTCAAGAGCGACTTGCTACCAACAAAGTTTCTTCAAGTTTTCTTCCCAATTTTTCCCCAGTCATTGCTGACTAGTACCTCTTTATTTTTGTCAAGCTTGAGGAGGATAACATATGCTTGTTCTATAATTTTCCCTTTGGGCAAACCCATCACTATGTTTTAACGAGCATAGTGAAACTCGTTCTTGTCTGTATGGACAAGTTTGTTTCTATTTGGTTTTAACAAGTTTAACGACAAAGATAACTCGATCCTTTTCAATTTTAGAGAGTCTGAAAAGGGACATAAAGAAAACTCCAACAATTCTTTTTTGTCACATGATCCCTTAAGTCCGAAAAAGTATAAAATAATACAAAAGGGATGAATTTTCGGTAATTTTAACGAGCCGAACAAAACAAGCGCTTGATCTTTTTGTGTAATAATCCCTTAGGTCCAAAAAGATTAAAATATAAAGGAGGGATAGAACTTCCGGTCACTTTAACGAACTGGAGAGGCCAATTGCTTGGCAATCTTTTCATATTTTACGAGTCAGTTGAAAAGAGCTTAAGGGAGACTCGTTTTTTGAGGAACGAGTGATAAATTTGGGTAGCAGCTAATTCCAGATAAGGTTTGGAAGTTTCCAATCATGGCAGTGTCACAAGGATGGCTAACAGGATCACTCTTCGTAGCTGTTCCTCAAAAGGGTAAATAATCAAATGGAGGTGAATGATCGGCCAATACAGAGTGGAGGTGATGATGAGAACACGACCAAGGCTTCAAAGGCTGATGATAATGCATTCACGATGGTTATTTACCGGAAATTGGTTCATTTTTTAATGAGCTTAAACTCTGGGGGAACATTTGCTCATTGCTTATGTTTATTTTTTAATGAGCTTGAATTCCATGTTAAAACTGCTCATTGCTTATGTTTATTTTTTAACGAGCTTGAATTCCGCATTAAAACTGCTCGATCCAGTCGTATAATAAGGATGTCTCATTTAAGATGGCATTTTTTCAAAGCTTTGCCCCGCATCCTTTCTTTATGCAAGTTAGGAAACGATCAATCCTACGAGTTTAAAGGGTTAGAGGACCTACAGATTTTAAAAATAAATGGTCGCTCTTCGCTTGCATGCCAAAAGGTTTGTATGCCCCCAAGTATAGCGAAAAATTTCCAGGTTACCAAAGATTGTTCCATCTGTACTACAGACAAAACACTTCCTCGGCGATGTCTGCCGAAATAGAGAAAGGTGAGTGGCACAGATGCCTCCACTCACATAACTTTGACGAGGGAATCTTATTCCAGCCTAATCCCATTTTCCTAAATGGATGGGTGTGTCAGACTAGTCATATATCCTCCGCGGAAACCTACTCTATACCCAAGGTTTTCCTGCCGAAATAGACCAGGGTGCATGCCCCCTAGGTTTCAGTCATGTCCTCTGAATCACTCGCGCTCATCAGGTGGACGGATTGGGGATTGATGAGACATTCCTTGTGTGAAAAGACCATTCAGGGATGGTATATGACTATTTTCTATGTGTGAACCGGGGAATGAAAGCTGGTCTACGAGCTTGACCACTCTTCCTTCATGCGGAAAACTCATTACTCTAAAGAGTGAGGAGATCATGGCTCCCATGCAATAAATATAATCACGTCCAAGGAGTAGATTATAATCCAGGGGTCCTTGAACTACCATTACGTTCATGTGAACGGTTTTCCTTCTCAATGTTATTGGCACATTGGGAAGGATCCCTAACGGTCGACTGGTTCCTTTGTCAAAGCCTGTTAGATTTCTCATTTCAGGCAAAAGCGATGGCAAACCAAGCGCTTTCCAAGCAGTTGAGGAAAGGATACTCACAGAAGCCCCTTCATATATGATGGTTCCGGCCATGACCATTCTTTATATTTGAGCAATGATTCGAAATGGTACACTAGCCGGTAAACGGGGTCTGCCTAGTAGATTCCAGTCGAAGGAAACAACTAGGTTGCTTGGAGGTGGGGTCAAATAGATGGCCGGATAAGACTCTGACGAACTTCCTTCCTGCGGTAAAGGAATGGGTAGAGTGCCCCCATGTTCGTCGGAGTTTTTGCTTACGAAGAGAATTTGAACGGTGTCGTTCTGGTTCTCCCCGGTGACTGTATCATCTGAAGATGGACCTTCCGAAGGCAAGACCGGGTCAACTTCTGCCTCGACCTTTTGAATTTCTTCTGGTGTGGATTCAGATGGTTTATCTTCAATGATAGACGCTTCAGCTGACCACAATGGCCTGTCAGCTGGATTTTCAACTAGTGATGGACTTGGCAGGAGTTTCTTATATCCAGGAGGAGGCCGTAACGGTGAAACCGAACGGTCATCCAAAACTCTTTTAGCTTCATCTAAGAAGGGACAACGGTGGACGACGTGATCGCCTTCACACAATTTACAAGGAAATTTATATTTTCCTTTTTGTCCAGGGGCTTCACTTTCACTAGTTGACGGTGTATGCTCAACAAGATCGTCAGAGGTTGATGACACCGGATTGTGCAAACGAGGAGACCAGTCCCTTAAGATATGTGGGATGCAAGGACAATCTCGATGATAGTGGTCTGCTTTGCAAATGACACATGGCGATTTAGGCCTGGACGGTGCAGTGTGTGGATTTTCACTAGATGATGCTTGGTTGCCTCTTTTCGCCTTTGGCTCCTTCTTATTCTTCTCTTTCTTCTTCTCAGTTACTTGATTTTTGGCTTTACCAGCTTCATCAAGCGAAGAGGAAGGAGGAGAGGGAGAATTGGATGAAGTAGAAGGTTTGGGGTAACTCTGGTATCATTTAGTTGCTGACTTGATTGTTCAGGAATCACGGTGTTCTAAACGACAGAGGTCGAGAAGAGCCATACGGGCAAGCCAATTGTCAATCCTGGAAGAGACAATGTGGCCATATGGGGTGCACCAACATCTCCCCAAGAGGAGAAGCGACTACGATTTCATCCAAGGGGAACTCCTTGGTTGGTGGACTCCATTTTCTCAACCTAAGACCAACGTAGGAAAGGTGATGTTTATTCCGATTAAAATAAATTTTAGATGCTTTGACACAACTTGTTTTTTCAATTTTTAAGAGTCAAGAAAAAACAAAAGATGACTCTAGTCGCCTTCGATTTTTAATGAGATTGAAGTGACAAGTGCTCAGATGGACCTTTTCCTTTAAGGAGTCTAAAAAGGAATGAAAGAGACTACTCTGGAAATCTAGACAGAGGGATTACCAAACCAATCGCAAAACTGCAGAATACTTTTTACGGTATGGCAGTCAATCTTCCCGAATGCTGTGTTCAGTGCATTGCGATCGATAGGGCGGCAGACACGGCTTCCTATGGATAAGGGATATAGCCTATTGTGGTCTCCCAAAGTATACTCGACGGTACGTGGGAGCACAAGTCCATACTGGCACTTATCGCCTCAAAGTGGAGGAATCACCCAATCAACAGTTACCAGGCTTTACGACGCCGGAATACGTCTCTAGCCTAGACTTCTAGATGTTGTGCGTTAGGTTCCAAAGCGTTTTTAGATTCATTAAATTTATTTTATAGTTGATCTTGCTTAAGAAATTTTCCTTTCAGGTTCACTATGTGATGTAGATGTACAATTCCTAAAATGCAATCTAAGATGATAAACAATCGTTTAATCTTCTTTTTGCAATGAAAATCCTAGCTACTAAGGAAAGAGAGATGATATTCTTTCAACATAGAGCAGAGAGCACACACTATATGCACTTGTCCTAAATCAAAACAACAAACAGTCTAAATGAAAATGCACGTGCATGTATTTGTTTTCAGCCTTCTTAATGTGTGAAATGATAAAAAAGAAAGCTAAGCGCAAACCTGAATTATTTTTCAAAGCAACAATTACTAACAAGCTTCTTTTCAAAACAAAATGAAGACAATGACGACACTTTGTTATTTGGAATTGAAAACTTGCTTTTGACACTTGAAAAACTACTAATTCAAATCAAATACAAGAGTAACAGTGTAATCGACTATTAAGAACAATCAGATTGTCTTCTATGACTAAAAACGACACTTGCGGCGCTTCCAAATCAAGAAACGACAGTTCAATTACGCTGCTTCTTTGTAAAAGAGAACTAAGAATGGCTCAAAATACATAAAAACATTTACAGTTCTTTTCACAATGGAGGCGGAATAATGGCAAGGAAGGGGGTTTCCAACAGAGATATACTGACTACAGACAGCAAAACTCCTTAATAGAGCTGAAAAGAGTGAACACAGAAACCAAAATCTAAGAGCAGAAGAGGTCTTGTCTGGTCAGCGCACCTGTAACATAGGGAAAGTGAAATGCAGCGCACCTACCACACTCGGGAAGTGCGATGCTTTCAGATTCCAAAGAAGAGACAGTGTGATGGTCCAGGGATGAGACTTCAACTGGGTTCTGGGTCACAGTTTGCAGCTCAGTTCAGGGATTTAGGCCGAGCAAGTGGTAATCAGTAAATGAATCACATAGGTAGATCTAAGGAGGTTACTAGAGCCACCACAAGGGAAATTAGAGAGCTTGTAAATCAGTTGTTCAATTCATAAACAAAACCCGGAGATAGACTGAAGCAGCATTGATCTACTTTGCACTTGCATAGCAAATGCAGTTCGAAGGCTAGCTGGCTTGACTTCAGGCTCCGTCTGTAAGTTTATAAAGTAAACAAATATAGACAAACAAACAATCTATTCGATCCCCAGCGGAGTCACCATTTTGTTATCGAGAAATCTAGTGTCTATGCAGAGCTGCTAGTCCCACTAAGGCTGGTAGCTACCTTAGAAACAAACAAACTAAAACTACTTTCGTTTTCCTTTATGAAAGTAGATAAGAGGGGAATAAAGGAGACCAACCTCTGTCTTGCGCTTGGTTCTTTGCTTGATTCCTCTCCCTTCTGGTAGATCTTTGCCACTTGCTTCCTCGTCTGCCCAACTTCAAAGAGCACCTGTAGAACCAAAGCAACATAACACTATCCAAGAATAGAGATCTACTATCATAAACAATATAGAACCAGATATATATTGACCACACAAATGCATAAATCATCAATCATACAAGAATGTGGAGGAAAACTTGAATAGCTTTATTAATAATCAAGAATAGAAAAGAGGATTACAACCAATTTTTCTAACCCAGCGTCATCCTCTCAGCAAGAAAGCCCTTCTTCACCTCATGAAAAGCTTAGATCACCCAACACTATGATGTTACACCAAGAAACCAGTAGCACTTCCTTACAAGATACAAAATTCCATCCTCTAGATCTCTGGGATGAGGGATCCATATATAGATGTTTGCAAGGGGGGTGAGTCAGCTTCTAAGATTTGATTAGTGTCCTCTCTTTGATAGTTCTTGATTCCACTTGGAGATTGATGATCTCTTACTCATCCCTGGGCGAATGCAGAGAGGCAAGTGTCACAGGAAAAGTTTCTGGAAGATTCCATGATCTTCCACCTCGCAAATTGACTCTGCCATTTATCCACTCTCGCCCATCGCACGCCATAGAAGGGATTTTCAACATGCATCGCACCTCCTGTGTGTATTTACGTGGGATGTAGCGCACTTTGACCATGGAGCAGGTGAGATGGTCCAGCTTTGACCAGTTCTGAGTAGCTTTTCATGGAGAACTTCTGGGAGATGCTGTAATCAGTTGACCTTGTTCTTTTAGGGGTTGGAACAACACTTTTAGGGACTTAGGAGCCCTTGGTTTATGGACATTTATGATTGGGGTTGCAGTGCCCAAAAATGTCTATAACATGTATGAAAGTAACATGATTCTCCGTTGCACACAATCTCTAATATTATGGTACCTGATGTCGATGTGCTTGGATCTATCATGAAATACTGGATTAGCCGAGAGTTTAATGCAACTCTGGTTATCACAATAAATCATAGTAATCTCCAAGTGTAACCCGAACAACCCGACCAGGATCTTCCTCATCCATATAGTCTCGCATGCAGCCAAACTTGCTGCCATATACTCGGCTTTTGCTGAACTGAGTGCCACGGATCTCTGCTTCCTGCTGTACCAAGAAACTGCTGTTGACCCGATACTGAAGATCCCTCCAGATGTGCTCTTTCTGTCTGTTTGGCTCCCTACCCAATCTGCATCCGTGAAGCCACATAGCTTCACCTCATTCTCCTGTCTGTACCACAATCCATATCCCGATGTGCCTCTGAGATAACGCAATACATGCTTGCCTGCCTTCCAGAAGAGCTTGGTTGGCTTAACCATAGCTTGTGAAAGCTGGTTAACAACATAACATATATCAGGTCGTGTATTGACCAGATACATAAGTGACCCCACCAACTGTCGATAAACGGTGGCATCCACTACCTCCACTGAAGTAGCATCCTCCTTCCTCCAACCTCCAGGAAGAGGAGTATCAATAGGCTTGTAGCCATGCATGTTGAACTTCTCCAGTATCTCCTGGGCATACTTACCCTGAGAAACAAATAGTCCATCACTGCGCTGCCAAATTTCCAATCCTAGGAAATAATGAAGGAGGCCCAAGTCGTTCATCTCAAACTCTCTAGCAAGATCCTCCTTGCATGAAAGTATCAACAGCTCATCTCCCGTCAAAATCAAATCATCTACATAAAGTACAATGATTAGCAACTTACCCTCCACCACTGTCTGGTATAGGTTAGGAGCTGCCTCACTCTTGGAGAATCCATGTCCAGTGAAATAACTGTCTATCCGTGTGTACCAAGCACGAGGTGTTTGTTTCAACCCATATAACGCTCTCTTGAGCCTGCACACATGCGACTCACTGCGGAAGATCTCAAAACCTTCGGGCTGCTCTATGTACACCTCCTCCTCAATGACTCCATTGAGGAACGCAGTCTTCACATCTATCTGATGGATGTGCCACCCCATCTGCGCTGAGAGAGAAAGAATCGTCCGTATGGAAGAATACCTTGCGACAGGTGCAAAGTTCTCCTCATAATCGATCCCCTCTATCTGTGAGAAGCCTCGGGCAAAAAATCTTGCCTTGTACTTCTCCACACTCTCGTCAGCTGCATGCTTCACTTTGTAGATCCATCTCGAACACACCATTGATTTTCCCTTCGGTCTTGGGACAATATCCCATGCACTGTTTCTGACAATCGAATCATACTCTTCCACCATGGCATCTACCATGCGGGATCCTCCACAGCTTCCTCGAAAGAGGATGGCTTAGTCACGACACATTTGCTCACAAGAGCCATGTATCCAGTGTACTGATCAAGTGACTCTCTCTGTCTGCGCTGTGTTGTAGGTGGTCCTACAACCTTCTCTGCATCTTGAGCTAGTCGCTTAGCTTCTGTAGTGCGCTTTTGCCCTCTGATGGTTGGCGCTGCATGAGTGGTCTCTTCCACTCCATGAACTTCATCTTGTGGCTGATTCACATCCTGAAGCTCATCCTTAGGAACTAATAGCTCCTCATCTGCATGCAAGTGTGGCTTCCTCTCAAGCGAACACTTCATGGCTTTCTCCTCCTGAAATTTGATATCCTGTCGCACAACAGTCTTGTGACTGTCTGGCAAATACACACGATAGTTGTGCGGCATATCAGTGTACCCCACAAATATCCCAACCTCTGCGGTTGGCTCCAGCTTCTTCCTGGCATCCTTCGTCACATGCATGTAAATAGGAGAACCAAAAATCCTCAAATGGGAAATATGAGGCCTCTTACCAGAATAAGCCTCCTCAGGTGTACTCATGCCAAGTATCTTGTGAGGACAATGGTTCTGCACATATACTGCAGTATTTCATGCCTCTGCCCATAAGTGAATGGGTAGGCCCTGATCATGCAACATCGCCCATGCAGCACCCACGATCGTTCTGTTCTTCTGCTCAGCAACCCCGTTCTGCTATGGGTTATGGGGAGCTATGAGCTCTCTTCGAATCCCTTCTGCACTGCAGAAGTCCTTGAACTCGCTAGAGATGAATTCACCACCATTGTCGCTCCTAAGAGCACGGAAAATTTTAAGAATCCCCCCTAAATTTACATGTATAATAAATGGGCGAATATCCATGGTATATGGGAAAAATGGAAGGCGATTTTATCAATAATATGATATGTATATATAATGTTTTGGCGAATCTCTCACCAAGCCTGGCCAATATTTTACTCAATTATAAAATATTGTGTTTATTGAATACACAAATGAAATCATTGCATTTCTTTAAAATATCTTTTGAAATCAAAATTACCGAAATTACATATCGATAACCTAGTGGGTGTAGGATAAAATTCACCCATGCCATTCACAGAAAGCATGAGAAAAATACACAAGTATGTTCCTATTTGCAATTAGAAAAATTACCCAAATTACAATCTGTTTACTCCAACATATGTTGGAAAGTTATAGAAGGATGACTAGTGCAATCAATCCATTCCTTTTAGCCCTGGATTTGTTTCAGTTTAAAATAGAAGTATACAAATATACTTGTCCAATGTCTATGCTTTAACCATTCACCTTAAGATGTTTTTACAATATAATTTCCTAAGTCTATTTAATATCTTCATTATCATAAAAACCATCCTATATCCATCTTAACTCCACATCTACCACTCTTAGGGGGCCGAAATCTATTTATCCCTCTGAGCACTTGGTAGACCTAGAATTAAGATAGATCTAAGATGATAGAATTTCCCCTTTAAATAGTCTATGCTCACATGAATAGCATGGTATTACCATGGGTTATCATAAACCTAGAGCTTAAAAATTACTATTAGTAATTTATAAAAATTAATAAAATTAATAGTTGATTTTCATTTTATTTTTTATTTTAACCAAGCTAAAATGTTTAACATACATTAAATTACAACATCCATTTTTACTCTTGATCGGATCAAATATTTTTGCACTCTATGCTAGTTTTCATATCACATTTTTTCACTCTATGCTAGTTTGCATATGACGATATTTGATACCTCTCGGGGGTTAGTAGATCCAGAGTCAAGATGGATCTATGCTGGTTTAATTCCCCCATTTAAATAGGTTACATTCCAAGTGAATACCATGGGTCAATACCATGTGCCATTTTTATTTTTATTAATACTAATATTAGGGTGGTTTCACCTAAATATAACACATTTTTTGAGTGTTCGTAAATATAAGGTGAATTATGGAGTAAATATAAAAAAATGTTTTATTTGTTAACCATACCTCTCGTTTATTTATATTTTTATTAATTTACCATACCTCTTTTAGAAATATGGTATTTGGCCCATAGGATTCACTTAAATAAAACCTCTTTCTTGAGCCTTCATAAATAGAACGAGGGTTATGGACTAAATATAAAAATAGGTTTTATTTATTTACCATGCATCTAGTTTATTTATATTTTTATTTATTTACCATACCTTTTGAGTAAGTATAAAAATATGTTTTATTTATTTACCATACCTCCACTTTACTTATATTTTTATTTGTTTACACCCTTGCATGTATATAAGGCGGCTTATGGAGTAAATATAAAAAATGTTTTGTTTATTTACCATACCTCTCATTTATGTATATTTTTATTAATTTACCATACCTCTTTTATAAATATGGTATTTGGGCCTTTGGCCCATAGGATTCACTTAAATAAAACCTATTCTTGAAAATGGGCGAATGGAAGGTTGTAACTCCTAATTTCAAGGGCTAAATTTACCTTTTTTACTCTCTCCCTTAAAATAAGGTGGGCTATTTGAGGTGATTTGTAAAAATGTACTATGATACAAAATATTCGCCCACTAAAAATTTAAAACCCCTTAATTTTGCCAAAGGGCGAACATTCGCCCCTAAAATTTTCTATGCCTAAGAGCCTTCACCTTCTTCCCCGATTCCTTCTCGACCAGTGCTTTGAACTCACAAAACTTTGAGTATGTCTCGCTCTTCTACTGCATGAAGAAGATCCAGCACTTTCGAGAGAAATCATCAACAAAGATCACATAGTACTTGTGCTTTGTTGTCGAAGCTACTGAGAAACGTCCACACACGTCTGTGTGAATTCTCTCAAGGATCGTCGTGGCATGACTATCCTTCTCGTGAAAGGTGGATTTCACAAATTTTCCCAAAGTACACCCCTTGCACTGATCTGACTGTGCAAGGGTGCCTTTAGGAAGCCCAATAGAAATCTGCTTCAGTATCTTCAAAGCTCCATGGTGAAGGTGGCCCAATCTTCGGTGCCACAGCTCACCATCATCCTGGCTCACCACTCCTTCTACCTTGCATGCCATTGCTGCGCAGCCATCTACATGCAATTGATAAAGGTTCTTGACTCGAACCCCTATCTTTCGGGTTTCTCCAGTTGTCTTACTGCGCAGGAAAGCCTTTCCCTCACTGAAGACAACATCATATCCCTTGTCTTCTAACATCGCCACAGAGATAAGATTCTTCTTCAATCCTGGAACATGCATCACTTACTTCAATATGAAGGGTTTACCAAACTCCCTCTCAAAGGAAATTGTACCGATACCGGTTGCACTGTATCTACTATCATCGCCCATCTCAATGTTTAGTCCAAGATCTTTCTCATTCAGATCAGAAAACAAATCTCGATCTCTTGTCATGTGAAAAGATGCACCACTGTCCAAGAACCATACCGATCCCATCACACTTGATACTAAGCATGCAATCAGCGAAAAATCCAGCTCAAACTGCGAGGCTAAGGCCTCTCCCACTGTAGATCTAGCAGCTTGCTTATTTTTCTTCTTCTGCGGACAATTTGTGGCATAATGTCTGTGCTGGTGATAGTGAAAGCACTTCACCTTGGACATGTCATGCTTCTTGCCTTTCGCACCGGAATGAGAAGCTTTCTTGTTCTTCCCCTTCTTTTCTTTGGTAGCCAAAGCACAATTTTCTTCATCAGATGCCTTTGATGAAGATCCATCCCCGGTATTCCGCCTGATCTCCTCTTGCACAAGATTAGACCAAAGTCTCTCCCATCCTGGCAATTTCTCCCGACCATTGACAGAGTCCTGATAGGAATGCCAACTCTTCGGAAGACCAAGGAGAGCCAAGCTCACCAAGTCCTCATCATCGACAGTCACCCCCACACTTCCCAACTCATCCCGGCATTGGGTGAACTTCGTGAGATACTTGGGCATACTGTCTCCTTTCTCACACTTAATGTTTCTAAGTTTATCCTTGAGCGCCAACTTCCTCTGGTCGCTCTTGCTTTGGAATAAATCTGTCAATGCTTTCCACATCGAGTATGGAGAAGCATTTCCATGCAGGTTGGATACAATGTGATCCTTCACGCCCTCCAACATAATCCTTCGACACTTTGCTATCTTCTTTTGCCAAGCCTCAAGTTGAGTAGCATCAGTAGGCTTTGGGACATCAACATCTATGAAATCCTTCAACCTATTTTCATCTAACACCGCCTCCATCCTGTCTTTCCATGCAATATAATTCGAGTTGCCTTCAAGGGCATACTCTAATCACACTCTGTTGAAAGACATTTCAACTTCGACACCAAGAAAACGATGTTGCAAATTCGAATTCCACCAGCTCAAAACTCAACCGCTTCTGATATAAAATTCGTGAGAACAAAGTATTTCTCGTACAGAGATTGACTGTACGGGCATTTACCGGATATCTCACCTTCCAAAAGAAGGATGAATCTAGAGGCTACTTGGCCCGATTACAGACTCTGCGTGAAGAAATAAAATGTAATCACTTTCTGAATAATAGATCTGATGATCAACTTTGCTCTGATACCAGGTAGAAATTTGAATAATATAACACTTATTCACAGAGATTATCCTGATTATACACTATTTTCGGAATGCATGCATAATACATAACCTCCTCTACCATTGATCATCAATTTGCGGAATTAAAAAACAATTGCATGCGCACATTGAAACATCAATCACACATATCAACATAGTATGTAATGGGAAAGCATACAGCTGAAAACCCCCAACTATCTGTATATTATAATGATAGATAACATGTAACAATACATAGTACAATACTCCTCACAAGTACTCAGTACTATCTCCACATGATACACATAAACTAGCTCAGATCTGAACAAGTCACGGGTTCAAATCTCCTCCACTGTTTGCCTGCCTCTACTGCGCAATCCAAGTTGAGAATAGATGAGATCCAAGTTCGAATCCCCTTGGCTTGTACTGCGTAATCCTCATTGGCAATCTCAATCAATGATTGTGCAAATCTCATGCACAACTATAGTCACAACTGATAGTAGTCTCACCCTTTCACCCACCTCTAACACTTGTCTCCACTGAATTGTCCATGCATTGAGTTAACTGATGTATTCTTTAGTTGATTTATGAGTTAATAATTAGTGAATTAATTCAAACCACTTATCACTAGTGTATTTGTCAGTTAGACTAAATACAACTAGTTCAACTATGTCAAACTGAACACAACTCCATCAACACCTCAATCAACTCCTCAATCAACTCCACCAAACTCAATCACTCGAGTTCTAACTGAAGTCCATCATGCAATAGCTCAACTAACCCATAGGAAAAGCATATTTCCTTCTGGCAGTTGCATGTGCCACATCCGTAACTCAAACTGAAGTGCTGCAAGAGGATAAGATAATGTTTATAGTCCAAATATTATTAAGAGCTAATAATATTCGACTGTTCTATTTTTTGACTGGTAGTCTAAAAATAGACTCCACCCATATGTCTAAAAATAGAGGTCCATCTATTTTTACCAACATGACCAATCATCCATAAATAGCATCCTGCAACTCATAGACCATGATCCATATGTCTAAAAATAGACTTTGCACCAAAAATAGCCTGCGGGCCCACTTAGTGAAGGCGACTTCTTTTCACTAAGCTCCATCATCTTGATGCATTTTCAACACTCCCTCTCAACAAGATATGGATTATTTGCAACCCCTATCCTGCCTCTGTGGTATTCGAATTTGCTCCCGGTGAGCGCCTTCGTCAAGATATCAGCATCCTGATCCTCCGTGGGAATGTATGAAAGTAACATGATTCTCCGCTGCACACAATATTTGATATGATGGTACTTGATGTCGATGTGCTTGGATCTATCATGAAATACTGGATTAGATGAGAGCTTAATGCAACTCTGGTTATCACAATAAATCACAGTAGGCTCCAAGTGTGACCCGAACAACCCGACCAAGATCTTCCTCATCCATATAGCCTCGCATGCAGCCAAACTTACTCCCATATACTCGGCTTCTGCTGAAATGAGTGCCATGGATCTCTGCTTCTTGCTGTACCAAGAAACTGCTGTCGACCGGATACTGAAGATCCCCTCCAGATGTGCTCTTTCTATCCGTTGGGATCCCTACCCAATCTGCATCTGTGAAGCCACATAGCTTCACCTCATTCTCCTATCTGTACCACAATCCATATCCCAATGTGCCTCTGAGATAACGCAATACATGCTTTCCTGCCTTCCAGAAGAGCTTGGTTGGCTTAACCATAGCTTGTGAAAGCTGGTTAACAACATAGCATATATCGGGTCGTGTATTGACCAGATACATAAGCGACCCCACCAACTGTCGATAAACAGGGGCATCCACTACCTCCGGTGAAGTAGCATCCTCCTTCCTCCAACCTCCAGGAAGAGGAGTATCAACAGGCTTGCAGATATGCATGTTGAACTTCTCCAGTATCTCCCAGACACACTTACCCTAAGAAACAAATAGTCCATCACTACGCTGCCAAATTTCCAATCCCAGGAAATAACGAAGGAGGCCCAAGTCCTTCATCTCAAACTCTCTAGCAAGATCCTCCTTGCATGAAAGTATCAATAGCTCATCTCCCATCAAAATGAAATAATCTACATAAAGTACAATGATTAGAAACTTACCCTACACCACTATCTGGTATAGGTTAGGATCCGCCTCACTCTTGGAGAATCCAAGTCCGGTGAAATAACTGTCTATCCGTGTGTACCAAGCACAAGGTGCTTATTTCAACCCATACATCACTCTCTTGAGCCTGCACACATGCGACTCGCTGCTGAATTTCTCGAAACCTTTGGGCTGCTCTATGTACACCTCCTCCTCAATGACTCCATTGAGGAACGCAGTCTTCACATCCATCTGATGGATGTGCCACCCCATCTGCGCTGAGAGAGCAAGAATCGTCCGTATGGAAGAATACCTTGCAACAGGTGCAAAGGTCTCCTCATAATCGATCCCCTCTATCTATGAGAAGCCTTGGGCAACAAATCTTGCCTTGTACTTCTCCACACTCCCATCAGCTGCCTGCTTCACTTTGTAGATCCATCTCGAACCCACCACTGATTTCCCCTCCGGTCTTGGGACAATATCCCATGCACTGTTTCTGACAATCGAATCATACTCTTCCACCATGGCATCTACCCATGCAGGATCCTCCACAACTTCCTCGAAAGAGGATGGCTCAGTCACGACACATTTGCTCACAAGAGACATGTATCCAGTGTACCGATCAGGTGACTGTCTCTGTCTGTGCTGTGCTGTAGGTGGTCCTACAACCTTCTCTGCATCTTGAGCCAGTCGCTCAGCTTCTGTAGTGCGCTTTTTCCCTCTGATGGTTGGCACTGCATGAGTGGTCTCTTCCACTCCATGAACTTCATCTTGTGGTTGATCCACATCCTGAAGCTCATCCTTAGGAACTAATAGCTCCTCATCTGCATGCAAGTGTGGCTCCCTCTCAAGCGAACACTTCATGGCTTTCTCCTCCTGAAATTTGCTATCCCGTCGCACAACAATCTTGTGACTGTCTGGCAAATACACGCGATAGTTGTGGGGCGTATCAGTGTACCCCACAAATATCCCAACCTCTGCGGTTGGATCCAGCCTATTCCTGGCATCCTTCATTACATGAATGTAAACAGGAGAACCAAAAATCCTCAAATGGGAAATATCAGGCCTCTTACCAGAATAAGCCTCCTCGAGTGTACTCATGCCAAGTATCTTGTGAGGACAACGGTTCTGCACATATACTGCAGTATTACATGCCTCTACCCACAAGTGAAGGGGTAGGCCCTGATCATGAAACATCGCCCGTGCAACACCCACGATCATTCTGTTCTTCCGCTCAGCAACCCCGTTCTGCTGTGGGTTATGGGGAGCTATGAGCTCTCTTCGAATCCCTTCTGCGCTGCAGAAGTCCTTGAACTCGCCAGAGATGAATTCACCACCATAGTCACTCCTAAGAGCCTTCGCCTTCTTCCCCGATTCCTTCTCGACCAGTGCTTTGAACTCACAGAACTTTGAGTATGTCTCACTCTTCTTTTGCATGAAGAATATCTAGCACTTTCGAGAGAAATCATCAACAAAGATCACATAGTACTTGTGCTTTTCTGTCGAAGCTACTTAGAAAGGTCCACACACGTCTATGTGAATTCTCTCAAGGATCGTCATGGTGTGACTATCCTTCTTGTGAAAGGTGGCTTTCACAAATTTTCCCAAAATACACCCCTTGCACTAATCTGACTGTGCAAGAGTGCCTTTAGGAAGCCCAGTAGAAATTTGCTGTAGTATCTTCAAAGCTCCATGGTGAAGGTGGCCCAATCTCCGGTGCCACAGCTCGCCATCATCATGGCTCACCACTCCTTCTACCTTGCATCCCATTGCTGCGCAACCATCTACATGCAATTGATAAAGGTTCTTGACTCGAACCCCTATCTTTCGGGTTTCTCCAGTTGTCTTACTGCACAGGAAAGCCTTTCCCTCGCTGAAGACAACATCATATCCTTTGTCTTCTTGACTGATACTTGAATGAATGTTTGGTTTGGTTTCATTAGCAAGTTAAGCTTTCTTTTAATTGTAATTTGAGTTCACTAGATGCATCCATTTACTCTTGTATTTGAAAGTGCTGTACTGCAATTTAGAAGTATTACTCTTGAGTGAATAGCCGCCACACACTATGTACACTCTTGAAATAGAAAGTCTTACCCGGATTGATAACTAATGTGAAGATAATTAGGATTTAAAAAGACACCTTTCATACCTCAAGAGGCATCTCGTTAGATTGCCTGGGCGAACCATTCTTTGGCAGCTATCGCATGCCTAGACAAACTTCTTGGCATCCTTAAAAATGGTGGGCCAATAATAGCCCATCTGTAAGACTTTATGCTTAGTCCTGCGGTCTGAAAAATTTCCATCGCAAGGCCTATCATGGCAAGCTTTTAAGATGTCAAATATTTCGTCTTCTCTGACACACCTTCGGATATGCATATCAGCTCCTGTGTGAAGGAGGTATCCTTTGATCCAAGAGAACCGAGTGCTGCGTTGTACTTTTAGTTTTCTTTCACTGGGTGTCAGGTGCTTGGGTAATTTTCCCACTGCTAGGTAGTTTGTGACATCCATGTACCATGGTGTGTCACGGTTACAGCAAATAGGTGCTCATCAGGGAATTGGTCTTCTACTACTGCCGAGTTGTCTGTCTTTGACACACGTGAGAGGAAGTCTGCCACTGGATTTTCCTTTCCTGGTTGATCCTTGATTTTTATGTCGAATTCCTATAAAAGGATTAACCATCGTGTCACTCTTCCATTCGTAATAGGTTTATTAGCTGAATATTTAATAGCAGAGTGATCAATATACAAAACCACAAGGTATCCTGTTATATAGTATCTAAATTTGTTAATAGCATAGATTACAGCTAGAAACTCTTTCTCAGTCACAGTGTAATTCAACTCAGCAGGAGTTAAATTTTTGCTAATGTAGTATATCACATAAGGTTTCTTATCTTCCTCTTGGCCGAGAACTGCTCCAATGGCCGTATCTGATGCATCAGATGAAATCTGAAATGGTAAATCCCAGTTCGGGCCCCGTAATACTGGGGCTATTGATACTAGCCGTTTTAAATCTTCAAAGGCAATGTCACATTTGTCAGTCCATATGAAATCAATATTTCCAGTTAAAGCATATAATGGTGCAGCAATTTGGGAGAAATTATTTATAAATCTTCTATAATATCCAGAAAATCCCAAAAAACTACATACCTTAGTTTGTGTGTAGGGGGTAGGTATTAAGAGGATTATCTGAATTTTTGTTGGATCTACCTGAATTCCAGCTGCTGAGATGTAGTGACCTAGGATGAGGCCCTCGGTCATCATCATGTGGCATTTCTCATGGCTTAAGTAGAGCCTGGTAGCAATGCATCTTTGCAGGACTTTCTCTAGCGTTTGTAATGCCGGCTCGAAGTCATCTCCATAGGGTGTAAAATCATCAATGTACACCTCGAGTCCCTCGTTTATCAAGTTCTAAAAAATTCTGAGTATGGCTCTCTGTAATGTGGTAGGTGCATTACACAATCCAAAAGGTAATACCCTGCAAGAAAATGTTCCCAGGGGCAGGTGAAGGTAGTCTTATCCTGGTCTTCAGGGGCAATTTGGATTTGGTTGTAGCCACTGAAGCTGTCTAAGAAAGAGAAGAATTTTTTATCTGCTAATGTGTCCAAAACCTGATCGATGAACGGGAGGGGAAAATAATCTTTTTGGGTTGCTTTATTAAGCTCTCTATAATCGACACATATACGTCGCTTCCCATTCTTTTTAGGAACCACAACTAATGGAGAAACCCATTTTCTATCAGATATAGGATAGATGAAATTTACATCTAACAGTTTTTGTAGTTCATCTTTAACAACATCTTTAAGGTGAGGGTTTAACCTCCGTTGAGGTTGTCGAATGGGTCCCACATCTTTCTCGGTATAGATGTGGTGCATGCATAATCGGGGATCAATCCCTTTCATATCTGGGTAATCCCAGGCAAAAGCCTCTTTATATTTTCTAAGGAGTTGAACAAGCCTCTGTTGCTATAGCTCCAAATCTCACTCTTGATGTTTGTGATGCTGCAATCATGGTCTAGGGCAACCCCTCCTTCTAGACCTAGTCCAAATACTTAAAAAGCAATGTTTTACTCCCTATACGCGACATTGCCATGAGCTAAACGCATGTGTACGTGGGTTTGTGTATACCCAACCCGCGTATATGTCTTAAAACACTTAAAAAAATTAAATCTCCTTAATTTCGGGCAGAGATCATGGGTTTTACTTGTTGATTACCTATTAGTGCCCGTGGCCCAACTGTTCCCAACAAATTCCCAACTAAAAAACTACTTTGGGAGAAGTATAAAAAGGCTTCAATGGGAAGGCCTAAGGAGGAGAGAATAGAGAGAAAAATCACTCTGCTGAGATTATCCCTGACCAAGTCTGAAGATCCTTGTGCTTCCAGCACTTCCCCCATTACAGGAAACCCTTGTTTCCTTGAGTTATGATGTCTTTCCATTAGTTGAGATATCCTTGAGTGAGTTATGGAAGGAGCTTGTTGAAGGCTTGAGATTGGATGAATCCGGAGGACGGTTCCGCTTGGAGCCTGTGAAAGGAAGACTCAGGTGAAATCATTCATTTATGTACTTTAGTTATCTATAATAAAAGAAACACTTGTCGTGTTCCTGATGTTAATCTTCTTCATGCTTATGATATCAATGTTATGATTTACATATGAATGGTTGTTTTAATTGTTTAACTAACTACCTTTCAATATGCTATGAAGTTGATTTCTTTATGATGCTTGGTCCATATATTGTTGTGCTTTCTTGAATTGATTGTTTTGCAGGTTGAAGGATTGAAATGAACTCCAAGAGGGTTTGTACCCTGGCTAGATCTACCCAAACGAAGGACCCCCAGGGGCACCCCTCTTCACATAGTTTGTTTATATTAGCATCATCGCTATGTGGAATGCTTGCTTTTCTTTGTAGATAACCCCCGATCTGCTAGGGTATTGACCCAAGACCCTAGGGGACTTTGTCCCTCAACAGAATTGGCAACTCCGTTGGGGACAACAGTATTGTTGTTCCCAGTTTGGGTTTATTCAAGCCAATTAGGGTGCAGCTGTTTATTTGCTTGCTATGAATATGTAGTCTGTTCCTATAGGAACTTGAACTGTAAGTTTGATAAGTTTCTTTAGACCTTTTTTTTTGTTTTTTCTTGTGATTTGTTATATACGTTGTTTTTCCAGTTTACAGAAGCATATATACGTAATTTTCCTCAAGTGTACCCGCATATACGTAGGTTTCCTTAGGCTGAATAGCATATACACACAACTGTGCATCAACACAGTCGCGTATACCCTAAAATTTTAAGGATTTTTCAAATATTTTTGTTTCTGAAGATCTGTCTACTGGTCTAAGTCTTTCCTGAACAGTTACTTTTCTGTGTCAGTCTTTATTTTTACAACAATTTCATGATTTCAAACTCTCTCTGGTTGTGGAAAGTACTGGTCTTGTTTTGTTTTGTTGCAAGCATCGTCATTTTTGTTTAAGCACACAAGATTTCTTTCTGGGAATCTTGGTTGTTCTGGTCTTCCAGGGCAGAAAGATTGGTCTCAATCTTTGTGGCAAATCTTGTTTTGGTGATATTTTTGTTTGCATGTCAAAACTGCATCTTTGTGACCATTTACTTTTCTTGCTTTTTGAAAGTTGTTGTGTGATGATTTTGAGAGTTGTCTTTCTTGATCTTTTGATCATTGTCACCAAGCTTTTTTGGGCTACTTTTTGATTGTTAAGAGCATCTTGAAACACACTTTTTGTTGAGTTTTCACCCGTTTTGTGTTGTAAACTTGCAAAGTGTTTTGTTGCCTATTCTTCGATCATAAAGTTTCAGTCTTAGTTGGAGCACTTTTGAAAAGTCATTTTTGTTTTTGCTTTTGAAGAAAACTTCTTGAAAACTTGGTTTTTTCTTTCTTTGGCCTTGTTTTGATTTAGTTTCCTTTTTGTGAGTGAAAGTGCATTTTTGTTTGTCTTGATATTCACTTTTAGTGTTTGGACGAAAATGAGCATTAGCAACTTATATTCTATCTAAACATCTTAAGTGGCAAATTAGAATTGATAAACAAGTTACTTTCATTCTTTGATTTAGAGTAGTCTTAAGTTATGAGTGTGAAGCTTGAGTAAAAGAAAAGAAAAGAAGAATTTATATCTTTCTTAGAATTTCCTCAGAACCTAGTAGAAATTTCTTTCATCGAAGAACAAAATGAGTGCATTTGCATATAGTTTGGTTTTTATTAATTTCTTTTACATCAGAACACCACAAGTTTCACTTCCACTTATCCCTTGACTTAAAGAATAGCCCATTTAAAAATAAGCGCTAATTAAAATACACTAGAACTTTTTCATAATTGTCAGTTTAGACACACCAAGAAGTTTTAGGATATTTTAGGGCCTTGGATTAGGCGTGTGGAGGGAGAAATCTCCAAGGCCATTTAAACTGTCAAATATAGGAGTCTGAATAGTGAGTGCAAATCCAATAGCATTAGGAACACTAGGAAAGCTCCAGATCTGGGAGTTAAGCATGAGGGTTTTTGAAGATAAGGAAGAGAGATACCCCCTCTCCTACTTGTCGGATCTTACCTCAAGACTGTTTCGCCTGGCTTCTGAAATGAGTTGGTAACCTTAGTTTTTTCTCCTAGGGATCTACATAGGTGGCTACGGAGGGGAATCTCGTGGCACCTGAGGTTGACGTTGTATCACTCTCAACGATACTACTGAAGGGCACCCTTGCGAAGCTTGGGGGCTTGCACTGACACAGGCTGTTGTTAGGAGGTCAGTGTAACTTCCTCTATTACCTTCGCTGGTAGGAATGGGCCGTCATTATCCCATAATATCTTCAGAAGGCCCCTTACTTCACTTTCTTGTATTCTGGTGTCCAGTTCTCATCACCCATAGCGGAAATACTTGAAATTTGTTTGACTGGCTAACATCTTTTAGGGACTTTTTAGTGTGTGCTTTGTGCTCTTAGTTGGCCTAACTGTCATTTTTTCTTGAGTCTTTAATTAGATCTTAACAAAAAAAATTCAAAGTGGCTAACTGATCACCTAGAAGGTCTCAAAGAATTCATGGTCTTTCACCACTAAGTTTAGAGCCTTCTCCTAGAAGGTGCAGAGGTAATACTACCGGTAGTTTTCATCCCATGGTAGCTGATGCATCGGGGATTGATCCTCCCCTCGAGGGCATTAGTGTTCAGCATAGACTTGGTACTTCCGCAGAATTGGAGAGGAACACTCTAGTTCTTTCTCGAGTTCTCTTTCAATTAGAAGATAACATAGAGGTAGAAGAACTCCCAGAGTCATTAGCAGCTCTGAATTCTCCTCTACCTTCTAACCATCTAGACGTATTACAATACGTTGGGACTCCAACACATAGACCATCAAGTCCAGGTCATATTACGCACTTACCATTGATGACCACTACTAGAAAAATGGCTTCTACCATAAGTGCTACAACCATGCAGAATCCAACATTAGTACAAGGGGAAGGAACTATTTCCATCCCCTCTACATATTTATTTGGGTCTTTTTCTAGCACATCCTTAGTTGGGTCTACCTCCATTCATTCTACGAGTGGAAATTCCCAAGCCAATTCTTTTAGTTCTGGATTCTTCCCGTTTGGCACCCATTCACAGGGTATTTCTTCAGTTCCATTTAGTGCTTTCACATCCATGATGGGTGGGTTGGCTTCATTTCAGGGTTTTCCTTTTGGAAGTGGTCATATACCACATTCCAACCCGACGATAGGATCTATGCCTTTTTCTTCTATAGGACAATGCAGCAATCCCTTTCAAGGTTGGACTAACCCTGCAGTTAGTGGCATGGGAACTGGGAATCCATTTTTTTCCCAACAAGGGAATAGGCCGTACGCAACAGTTAGTTTGTTTCGAAGTATTCCTCCCTTAGCTTCTGCTTGGAATCTTTATCAGGGGTTATTGACTTCTTATAATCCTTTAGGAGGGAGCTACGCCGGTTATGGAGATTTTTCGGCCGAAGTTAGTCAAACTCTGAGTTTTGCTGGATCACAAGGTCCGCCTTTTGGTTCAGCTGGTTCTGCTGGTTAGTTCGGGCAGTTTGGTGCCTTCCAAAATCCAGGCCAATCTTTTCAGAACTTTGGGAGCTCCGCCCAGTCTGGGTGGAATCCCCAAGGTCCTCCTAGGCTTCCTTTTCTGGCAACATTGAACTTGTTAGATCTCACGAAATTAACAAACGATCCAATCAAATACAATCCGACCTGGCCTCCAGTCCCAACCAAACTCCCTTCAGACCTTCCTAATTTCGAGGGGAAGGGCGATGAAGACCCGGGCGACTATGTAACCACATTCCATTTGTGGTGCTCATCAAACTCCCTTATTAATGACTCGGTTAGGTTGAGACTTTTTCAACGCACCTTAACTAGTAAGCCAAGTGGTATATAGAGTTGCCAGGGGGCATCTTTACATCTTTTTCCGATTTGGCTAATATTTTCCTAAATCATTTCCAGTTGCCCGTCCGTTATGATGCCGGAATGTACTTCTAGCCAATTTTCATTAGGACACGACAACTCACATTTCTGATCATATTTAGGAATGGAGACAGAGAAAGAGGCTCATTAAAGCCAAAATTCCTCCGAAATAATGTCTCGAATGTTTTTTTAAATCTTTACAACCTGAAATCTCTAAGGATGTCTCCTTGTCTGGAGTATATTCTGAGGAGCAAGCTATTTTTAGGGCCCGACAATTGGAATTGATTTATTCTCAGTCTGGGATTCTACAAAAAATCTTGCCAGATGCTCCTAGGACTAAGGTTGATATAGCCAAGTCGAAGCCAGGTACCCATGTGGATCGTATTTTTGGATCCGTAGACACAAATGCGGTGAACCTGTTGAGCCAATTGCAGCAGCTGTCTTTACAAATTGCTCCCAACAATCAGGTCACATTGTCTAACCCTTCGTCTTCTCAACCCTCTTCTATTAATGTCGTCCAATCTTCCAATCCAAAAGGAAATCAAAATTCCAATGGGAAAAAGAAAGGACAAGGTAAGAAAAAGAGTCAAGATGGGAAGGCTGATGCAAATAATACTTGCAATAATGCTGGTGGTGGTGGAAATGAGTCTAGAAAGAAAGTCAAGTTTCCATGCAAGCTATGCAGTGGAGACCATTTAACTCATCTCTACCCAAAAATTTAAGACGCTCAGCGCCTGTTAGGGCAGTAAGGGACTTCTAGCTCTCAGGCTCTGTTAACCAACCCTTTTCCCCAAGGGTAGCAGATGTTGACTGGCGCGAATTCAAATCCTGGTACCTCTGCAGGGGGCAACCAGGAAGGGAATAAATCATCAAATGTTTTCAAGATGGGTTCTAATGTCCATGTGGCCACATAGTCATGTGATTATGGTGAAGGTGAAACATCCAAGGATAAATCAATTCCCGAAACTACCAACCCACTTCATATTGAGCGACCCTCTATTGAGACTATACCTTGGATACCGAAAGGTTCCGCTAAACGCGCGACTATCAACCCTAATATTAGGGCAGCCCAGAATTACTCCATTGTTGAGGATTTGGCACAGAGTCCATGTGCTATGTCCACTTTAGAGGTGCTCCAGTCATGTCCCACTCAAAGAAATGCCTTGTTGTCGGCAATGAGGGTAGTGGATCCAAATAGTTCTTTAGCTCTCACTTTTGATATGCATAATGTCAAAAAGGGACTTCCTCATCATATGGCTTTCTAGATAAATTCTACCTACTAGAAAACTATTATTTTTCAGATGGTTATAGATGAGGGAGCTTCCACGTGCATCATGTCTATGTCATGTTGGAAGGCCATTGGATCGCCTTCGGTTGTTCCTTCACCTACCCTCTTGACAGTGTTTGATGGTAATTCTCATAGGCCATACGGGATTGTTCCAGCCTTTCCTAAAGTAGAAGTCATCGATGCTAACCTAGATTACAATCTCCTCTTAGGAAGGAACTGAATATACAAAATGGATGCCATTGTTTCGACCTTGTTTTGTGTCATTTGCTTTCCTCATGAGGGGAAAATTGTTAAGGTTGATCAATTGGATTATTCTCCAGTTGATCTTCGAGCAACTTCAGACTCTATTGTTCCCTTAGTAGATAACCCCCGTCTGCCTATTGAGAATCTAGGAGTCGGGATGTACTCTTCATTGATGGGTACGTTTGATCTTCCCCCTCCTATAGCTAGAATAGATACAATTTCATCCTCCAAGGACCCTTTACGGAAAGAGTCTGTTCAAGCTCATTATTTTTCAGATCTTGGAGCCTTATCTTCATCTGTGACCACATCAGATGATGGCAAGGTGGGTGGAATAGAATCTCTTATGTCTTCAAAAAAGCCTAGATGTGAATCTATGAATAACTATGTAGACAATCATCCTACTCCTTCCTCAGAGAAAGAGTTAGGTGGTGATGTGGCCCCTACTGGGACCCTTGATTCCACTTCTGCATTGGATTGCTTGGATATTATTTTTCCATCTGACAAAGTGATATTGAAGGAATGACAGCTGTAGATCAACCTTTGGAAGATTTACATTGTCGTTCATGTTTTCGTCCTCCTTTGCATGAAGTCAAATCTAGGTCCTCTAGTCTGACTAGCGATGTTTGTACGGTTTCTTTGGCTCCAACACAGTTATTCGCCAAAGGAAGTATATTGATTGGTTCGATAACTGTACCTATAAACATCCCTAGGAGCAAGTTGGCAGAGCCACCTGATTGGCTCTACCTCAAGAAATACTTTGCTTAGCAACTAGGCAATAGCTTCTTTGTACATTATGTATGTTTGTACATATCTCATTAGGAATTTTTTGATATTGAAACTTTTTGGTCTGCTGTGGCAGGTGTTGATGGATGACTTGGTCTATTTTGGATTTGCCGATGGTGCTAGTCGGCACACTCGGAACCTCGCTTCCATAGCTTGGGTAATCTACTATCCAACTGGTCAGTTGATGGTGTCAAGGGGAGTATGCATTGGTCCCGCTTAAAATAATATGGCTGAGTATACTGCCGTCATTAATTTACTATCAAAAGCAATTTCTTATGAAATCGATTTGTTGGTAGTCTATCTTGATTCACAATTGATAGTGTCACAATTGAATAACATTTATCGAGTAAGGGATCCATGTTTATATCGCCAGTGTTTAAGGGTGAGGTTGTTGCAAAGATCATTTACTTACATTAATTATTTTCACATTCCAAGATCTCATAATTGGTTAGCTGATTCTATCGCTAATAAAGCATTATACAGGCACATCATTCATTCATCACAATAAAATCAAGCATCAAAAAGTTGAAATGTATATATATCATAAAATATCTCGAGTGTACATAAGTGTGTCCAAAATAATATACAAAAATTGGGACTCAAATGCCCATAATCATGTCTAGTACATCTAATGCCTTGGCTCAGAATGAGTAGCTAAGTATGCGACTACTGCTTTGGCCACACGCCTAAGAGTGCGAACCTAGTCTCGTGGCATGCCAACCACATGACGCTGCATGTCTATAGGGAGATCTTCTATAGCCTCCATCGGTACTTGGTGAGTTAGTCTCACCAAGTGCCGCTGAACTGTGTGTAGAAGTTGCTCTGTCTTCGCAGCCACCTCTTTGGCACCTCGGCCATGACGTCCATGCTGTGGGAACCCATCTGGTTGCACTAGCCCAATATCTGGAACATGATCATCATATTAGTCATTTGAATCCTATCAAAAATATTTTTCAAAATTCATTTTTATATTTGAAAAATCATAAAAAATCATAAACATCATAAAATCAAAAAACATTTACCTATATCGCCCCATGCTGCGGTTGGTGGTAAAGCTAGATCTGGATCTCCTCGGAAGTCTAGCCCAGCATAAGGGTAGTCGTCTACGGCAATGATCTGTTGCTCCCACCAGGAGAAGAAGTCATCGTCGAAAGCAGTCCGTGGAACGTCCCCACCTCCTAGTTGTTTCATCAAGTCAACCCACCTACCCATTCGTGGATCTCGTGGGGTGCTGATTGAAACTGATACTCTAGGACAGAGTGCTGGGACCCTTTCAAAAAATAAAGAGCACAAAATGGTTCTATACCTAAAGTTTTTGGTTTGCCCCTTCTTAATGGAAGTAATCTGGCTCTTCAGGTTGGCGAGAAGAGGAGTACACCAATCAAATACAGTGGTGAGACAGTATACCGCTAAGCTCATGGATAACCGTGAAGCCTAGTGCAAGGAAGCTGATCCGTTCACTCTGGCTATAGTGAACAGGATGATCCTCAGTGCTAAACTTTCCACCTGCTTGATTGAAATTTGACTTCCAATCTTTTCTGGATGACTCGGGCAATATATATGCACATAGTCCTTGATAGAGAGACTACCTCGTGATCTGCCCATGGAATGTACTATCTCACCCTTCCGGGAAAGGCCTGTGATGAAATAAATATCTTCAACCTCTATCTTGAGTGGCATCTGATCAATCATAAATGAGTCATCCTCGATGCTCCAATAGTGAATGAGCATTTCAAGCAGGCGAGTGTTTGCTTTCATGTTTGGCATTTTAAAGAACTTTAGCAAACCGCATCCTCTTAAGGCATCCAGGGCATTAGGATCGTTCATAACCTCATCATCCACTAAGGCATGCTCTCTTTCTCTCCAAGTGACTGGCATCCTGAAGAAAAAATAATTTTGGGCCGTTAGATTTTTTTTTTCAAGTTTTCGCGGCATATACGTAGGTCCTTTTCATACACAGTCACGTCTAGGGCCCTTGTATACGTGGGTTGCGCATAGCCAAACCGCGTATACGATGTGACAAATTTTTTGGCAATAATTCAACGACGAAACTTGAATTAAAAATTCTAAAACCAGTCATAATTGAATGCAAGATAAGTTTAAGGGTTACCTGGTGAGTTTGGGAAGATTTGAACAGTCAAATTTGGCGAATGGAAATGCTTGCTCCTTTTGCTTCACTTCTTTGCTCTCAAATCAAAATGGTGATAATGGTGAGTCAAAAAACTATTTTATAAGCTTTGAAAATGGTAAATTTTTTCAAAACTTGATTTTGTTTTGTCTCATGTAACTTTTAACTTGGGAGCTTGGAATGTCGAGAATGGTTTGATTTTCAGGACATTTTAGATGCTTTTTCGATAGTTTCGAGACAGTTCCATGACTACTAACTCGTCATGGTAGGTATCATTTTCTCACTGGCATATAGGCTAGGGAAGCCATTTTTTTCCATTGCATTATGCATAATAACCTCCATTTGTTGATACACTTGCCATAGGGTCGATCCCATCATGTTATGGTTCGTAAACCATCTTCACTCACCGATTTTTAAATCATGACAAGATGGTAGAGCCATCCTTTGTTGGAAATAATACTGAGAGGGGGGTGAATCAGTATTATATAATAATTTTAATAAATCTTCTTTATTTGTTCTTTGAATTATCTTTGCATGTCAGTACCATAAAATAATGAGCATGAACAAAAGAAAACAGATAGTCACACCAAGGAACACAAGATGTAAGGTGGAAACCCAATGTGGGTGAAAACCACCTGCTGCAATATGTCTCTATCTTCTTTCAAATTAGAAACTCCTTTTACAATGGTTTTGTACTGGTGCAGTCCTTTACCAGTACGCAGGCTGCAACCTGCAGAGAGCTACAACTCTCTCTCGTTTTCCAGTCTCTCCTGGAAGGGAGTTACAACCCCCTACTTCTTTTCTTACAAGGACCACTTTTCATAAATTTTCAAACTGGATCCATAAGCATCAATTGATCATCAAGTATGAGAGAATCACCCAATCAACTGTAGTAACCAGATCAACAGTAATAGGACCAAACCCAGAACACAACAATGATAAACAAAGATTTTAAGAGAAGGAAGCACCCTGCTCCACTGCTTGCCTGCTTCCCGGACACACCCTGCTCAACTGCTGGCCTGCGTCCCGGACTCACCCTGCTCAACTGCTGGCCTGCATCCCGACTGCTAGCCTGCGTCCCGGACGCACCCTGCTCAACTGCTAGCCTGCGTCCCTCGCTCTGAGTCTATTGAACTGCCTGCGTCCCTGCGCACCTGAACCCTTCTGCGCTTGCGTCCCGGCGCACCTGAACCCTTCTGCGCCTACGTCCCGGCGCACCTGAACCCTTCTGCGCCTGCGTCCCGGCGCACCTGAACCCTTCTGCACCTGCGTCCCGGCGCACCTGAACCCTTCTGTGCCTGCGTCCCGGCGCACCTGAACCCTTCTGCGCCTGCGCCCCAGCGCACCTGAACCCTTACTGCACCTGCGTCTCCGGGCTTTCAAGACTTCAGAAGTAACCCAGACAGTCAGATCTACAGATCTGAACATGCGCCGAAGAGATCTCGGTCCATCAGTAGATTCGCCTTGTTTAGATCTAGACCAGATCTAGCCCTCATAAGATATTCAACCAAAAACCATGCTTAAGCCAAATGATCTCCTTTGCTTTATATAGGCACGCTACTCCTAAAATCATGGAACAATACCACGAGCCGACACCATAATAACCCAATACCGTCGGCTAAATACCAAGAGTAAAACATAAGAAACCCCATGTGTGCTTTTCTCTGCCTTGAAATGTGTGCACTGGGGGGACGCACCTCCTGAACGGCTGCCCTGCGTACCTAGACGCAGTCCCTGCATGGTGTACCTGCGGGTACGCACCTTCTGAACTGCTTTCCTGCGCCCTTCTTAATTTTCAACAAATTGAGAGCCTTGCCACGGGAGTTGCCATCAAGTACAACATCTGTAACATATAGCTATACCAGAAACATAATGCCAACAATCTCCCCCTTTGGACTTGATGGCAACCTCACAAACTTCAGCTTCATTCTCCCCCTTTGACATCAAGGGCAAAGGGGTATGCTCCCCCTAAAATCATGTTCCTCTTGAAAATGAACCAGATCTGCAACAAAGAATCATAATCCACCATGAAAGAGATAGAGACATATTGCAGCTATTTCCAAGATCTCCTTCTGACCATCCTCCATAATGCCAACAATGCATTATATGCTCCCCCTAAACCTGTGCCATCAATCAGAAAAGGTTCAACAATAAGATGATGCATCAACAACCCCCAACTTTTGCCTGAGGTATTCAAAAGTGTCCTTGGGCAATGGTTTGGTGAAAATATCAGCAACTTGTTCCTTAGAAGGAACATACTCCAACTTGACCTTCTGTTCAAGTACTTGTTCCCGGAGAAAATGGTACTTGATTGGTATGTGCTTGGTTTTTGAATGCATAACAGGATTCTTTGAGATGCTGATTGCACTTGTGTTGTCACATATGATGGGGATTGGTGGTGTACAAGTGATTTGAAAATCTTGCAAAGTCTGCATCATCCAAAGGAGTTGGGTGCAACAAGATGCAGCAGCAACATATTCTGCTTCAGCTGTAGACAAGGCAATTGAACTCTGTTTCTTGCTGAACCAAGATACCAGTCTGGAACCCATAAAGAACGCGCCACCACTTGTGCTTTTCCTGTCATCCATGCTTCCGGCCCAATCTGCATCTGTATAAGCATGAAGTGTAAGATCTGTATCTCTAGGATACCATAAGCCATACTTTTGAGTCCCTTGAAGATATTTGAAAATTCTCTTCACTGCCTGAAGATGAGTCTCTTTCGGATTTGCCTGAAATCTTCCAACTATTCCAACTGCATGCATGATGTCTGGTCGGGTACCTGTCAAATAAAGTAAACTTCCAATCATAGATCTGTAGGTTGGTTGATGTACTGCTGCAGATTCATTATTTGCACTGAGGCTACATCCTGTGACCATGGGTGTACATACTGGTTTTGCATCTTCCATACCATATTTCTTCAAAATCTGTTTGAGATACTTGGTTTGAGATAAAAAGATTCCTCCTTCTTTTTGTTGGATTTGCAAACCAAGGAAATATGTCAGTTCTCCTAGCAGGGACATTTCAAATTCTTTCTGCATGACAGAGGCAAAGTTTTGACTCATAGCTTCTTCATTGCTCCCAAAAATAATGTCATCTACATATACAACAAGTATTAGCAATTTTTCATTTTCAACTTTTATATAAAGATTGCTATCTGCTGATCCTTTTGAAAAGCCTTGTTGATGAAGATATTTGTCCAAACGGTAGTACCAAGCCCTTGGAGCTTGTTTGAGACCATAGAGAGCCTTTTTCAATTCGCATACAAGATTTGGATCATTTCCAAGAATGAACCCATCTGGCTGTTCAATGTACACTTCTTCTTCCAAGTCTCCATTCAGAAAGGCTGATTTCACGTCCATTTGAAATACTTTGAAGTTTTGAAAACTTGAGAGAGCAAGGAACATTCGGATGGCCTCAAGTCTTGCAACAGGAGCAAAGGTTTCTTCAAAGTCTATTCCTTCTTGCTGCGCATACCCTTTACAAACAAGTCTGGCTTTGTTTCTAATTACTTCTCCATTTTCATTCAATTTATTTTTGAAGACCCATTTTGTTCCGATAACATTCTTATCTTTTGGTCTAGGAACCAGCTCCCAAGTGTTGTTCTTTTCGATCTGCTCAAGTTCTTCATCCATTGCTTTTACCCAACATTCATCTTTGCATGCCTCTTTCACATTTTGTGGTTCAGTAGAGGAGAGTAATGCCAAATAGCTTGAAGCTTCTGCAACTGTTCTTCTTGTTTGTACACCTGCTTCTTTCTGCCCCATAATCTGAGATTCTGGATGATTCTTCTGAACATATCTGGATGGAGTCTTTTCTTCTATTCTTGTTTGCACCTCTGGTTCTTCTTCTTGAGCTTCTTCTTGAGGTTCTTCTTCTTCATCATTCTGTCGTTGGGGGTAGCCTTCATCTTCTTCGATGTCTTCATGATGTACTTGCCTAGGAATGTATCCCTTTTCATCAACCACTACATCAATGCTGTCAACAATTCTGCCAAGTCTTTTATTGTAGCATTTGTATGCTTTGCTATGTGGAGAGTAACCAAGAAGAATGCCTTCATCTGCTCTAGGTTCAAGTTTGCCAAGCTGCTCATCTGTATTCTTGATATAGCATTTGCTCCCAAAGATTTTGAAGTGCTTTACCGAAGGAGTCCTACCACTCTAGAGCTCATGAGGAGTTTGAGTGTTGTTCACCCAGACATTTGTTTTGTTGAGAATAACAACCGCAACATGTGCAGCTTCACCCCAGAAGGTTGCGGGAGTTCTTGACTCATCAAGCATAGCACGATCCATTTGTTGGATTGTTCTGTTCATCCTTTCCACAACTCCATTTTGCTGAGGAGTTCTTGCTGTAGAGAATTCTCTTCTTATCCCATGTTCTTCACAAAAATCGAAAAATTCATTTGAAGTAAATTCCCCACCTCTATCAGATCTGAGGCACTTAATTTTGTGACCTGATTGATTTTCAACCAAGGCTTTGAAGGATTTGAATTTTTCGAATGCTTCATCTTTGTGCTTCATAAGTCCTAACCAGACAAACCTGAAGAAATCGTCAATGAATAATATCAAGTATTCTTCTCCTCGAGGTGTTGTTTTCCTGAAAGGACCGCATGTATCTGTATGTACTAGCTCAAGAGGCATGCTAGCTGATCCTTCTTTCTCTGGAAAGTTAGTTCTGGTTTGTTTTCCAAACTGACATGATTTTCATATGGTGTTGTCAGGAATTTTGATATCTGGAAGATCACGAACTGCCTGATATTTGCATGCTTTCCTTATTTGTGAAAAGCTTAGATGTCCCAACCTCCGATGCCATAACCAATGCTCATCATCCTTGCTCAGATAGCATTGTTGTTGTCCTTCTTCAAATATGTACAGATTATTTGGAGTTCTTTTACCTTTGATCACTATTTTACCTATATCAAGATCACGAACAAGACATCCATTTGATCTGAATATAACCTCGGTTCTTTGATCACACATCTGGCTGACACTTAGAAGATTATGCTTCAATCCATCAACATACAAAACATTTCCAGCCTTGACCTTTTCTTTTAACTGAGCAATGCCCTTTCCTTTTATAGTTGCAGGAGTATCATTTCCAAAAGAGACTTTCTTTCCCTTTTCTAGAGCAGAATAAGACTCGAGTTTTTCTTTATCACCTGTCATATGCTTCGAACATCCACTGTCAATGTACCATAGATTTTCCTTTCCCTCTGCATAAAATGCTATCCCACATCTTTCTGTTTGAGGTTCCTTTATTCTCCATGTTTTGGTGCTTGAGGCTTGTTCCTTTTTCTGCTGAAACCTGCTCCTGCATTCAGAGTCTTCATGACCAAAGTTATTGCAAATAGAACATTCAACTTCATTTTCAAGAACCGAAAAGTTGTTATAGGTCCTCTTTGTAATCCCTGTCATACTTCTTTGCTTTTGAGCTTCTCTAGTCATGATCGTTTTATATGCAACACATTGAGCTGCTTTGTGACCAAAGTTATGGCAAGAAAAACATTGTCCATTGAAGAAACTTCTGCGGTTATTGAATCTACCAGCCAACTGATTGTAGTTTCTATTTTCATCTATTCTTGAACCAATTTGAGAAGATTTTACCTGTGGTTGGTTGTAGCTTTTGTTCACCCTTAAGATGGATTGCCCTTGATAGTTTCTGTTTGTAATTCGTTCCTGCTTTACCTGTTGATCTTCATTGTTCTTTTGCTCATTTCTTCTTGCTGCATCAAGATAACTTTTTGAGGTGGATGCTTGAGAAGTTTCTCCATTATAGCCTAGACCTGTCTTGTTTAGAGGAGACCGCTGCACATTGATAATCTCATCCAAAGTTTCAGATCCTTTGACAAACTTGAGATTAATAGCTTTTGTTTTCTCAATCTCTTTTCTAAGACCAACAATTTCACCTTCTAATTTTTCAAGATGTTTTTCCTTTTCATCAATTTGAAATTGTAGAGTATCAATGATCATGTTCTTTTCTTCTATACATCTCTTGAGTCTAGTAATTTCATCATAAAGGTTATCCACATCTACAACATCCATATAATCATCATCTTCAAATGCCATTAACAACTTATATTCATTACCTTGTTCATCTTCATCACTGTTTGATAGACCATCACTATCTTCATGAGTGTAGTAGCTTTTCTTATTTGCGTTCTATTTCTTGTTCCATCTAGCAGGTTCTTTTCCTTTATCTTTATAAGGACATTTTGTAGCATAATGACCTACTCTTCCACAGGAAAAGCATTTAAATGGTAACTTACCTCTGAACCTTCCAGAACCCCTTTGAAGATTTCTAACAAAATTTGATTCTTCTTCCTCTTCTTCTGGGACGTGGCTTGCTTCATAATAATCTCCTTTGCCTGATGCCTTGAAAGCAGCTTCTCTTCTGTCTGATGGACCTCCCTTTCTCATTTCATAAGCAGTTAGAATTCCATGTAGCTGAGACATAGTAAGAATTCGTAGATTTTCCTTTTCTTCTATTGCAGATACTTTAGATTCAAACTTGGGGGACAATGATCTTAGAACCTTTTCAACCACAATAGCCTCTTTTATTTCTTCACCCAAATTTTTCATACAATTAACAACCTCATCTACCCGAAGAAAATAGTTAGCCACACTTTCATCATTATACATTTTGAGAGTCTCATACTGAATTCTGAGAGTTTGAAGTTTAGCACGCTTTACCTGTTCATCTCCCTCATAGCTTGTGACAATTTTGTCCCATATCTCTTTAGCAGATTTATAGTGCATTACCTTCATGAATTCTGATTGAGATATACATCTTAATAGAGTACTGACTGCTTTTGCATTTGTTTCATACTTCTTTTTCTCGGCTGCATCTGTAGGAGTAGCTGAAGGAAAAGCGTAGCCTGTCTCTACGATGTCCCAAACTTCTGTGCCAAGAGATTGAAGATAGGCAGTAACTCTTACCTTCCAATAATTGAAGTTTGTCCCATCAAAAACCGGTGGCCTGATTGATGCTTCTCTCTCGTAGTTGCTCATGATGAACGATCTACCTTCAAGCGATCAAGCTTCTCTGAAGGACCTGCTCTGATACCAATTGTTGGAAATAATACTGAGAGGGGGGTGAATCAGTATTATATAATACTTTTAATAAATCTTCTTTATTTGTTCTTTGAATTATCTTTGCATGTCAGTACCATAAAATAATGAGCATGAACAAAAGAAAACAAATAGTCACACCAAGGAACACAAGATGTAAGGTGGAAACCTAATGTGGGTGAAAACCACCTGCTGCAATATGTCTCTATCTTCTTTCAAGTTAGAAACTCCTTTTACAATGGTTTTGTACTGGTGCAGTCCTTTACGAGTACGTAGGCTGCAACCTGTAGAGAGCTACAACTCTCTCTCGTTTTCCAGTCTCTCCTGGAAGGGAGTTACAACCCCCTACTTCTTTTCTTACAAGGACCACTTTTCATAAATTTTCAAACTGGATCCATAAGCATCAATTGATCATCAAGTATGAGAGAATCACCCAATCAACTGTAGTAAGCAGATGAACAGTAATAGGACCAAACCCAAAACACAACAATGATAAACAAAGATTTTAAGAGAAGGAAGCACCCTGCTCCACTGCTTGCCTGCTTCCCGGACGCACCCTGCTCAACTGCTGGCCTGCGTCCCGGACTCACCCTGCTCAACTGCTGGCCTGCATCCCGGACTCACCCTGCTCAACTGCTAGCCTGCGTCTCGGACGCACCCTGCTCAACTGCTAGCCTGCATCCCTCGTTCTGAGTCTATTGAACTGCCTGCGTCCCGGCGCACCTGAACCCTTCTGCGCCTGCGTCCCGGCGCACCTGAACCCTTCTGCGCCTGCGTCCCGGCGCACCTGAACCCTTCTGCGCCTGCGTCCCGGCGCACCTGAACCCTTCTGCGCCTGCGTCCCGGCGCACCTGAACCCTTCTGCGCCTGTGTCCCGGCGCACCTGAACCCTTCTGCGCCTGCGTCCCGGCGCACCTGAACCCTTACTGCACCTGCGTCTCCAGGCTTTCAAGACTTCAGAAGTAACCCAGACAGTCAGATCTACAGATCTGAACATGCGCCGAAGAGATCTCGGTCCATCAGTAGATTCGCCTTGTTTAGATCTAGACCAGATCTAGCCCTCATAAGATATTCAACCAAAAATCATGCTTAAGCCAAATGATCTCCTTTGCTTTATACACAATACCACGAGCCGACACCATAATAACCCAATACCGTCGGCTAAATACCAAGAGTAAAACATAAGAAACCCCATGTGTGCTTTTCTCTGCCTTGAAATGTGTGCACTGGGGGGACGCACCTCCTGAACGGCTTCCCTGCGTACCTGGACGCAGTCCCTGCATGGTGTACCTGCGGGTACGCACCTTCTGAACTGCTTTCCTGCGTCCTTCTTAATTTTCAACAAATTGAGAGCCTTGCCATGGGAGTTGCCATCAAGTACAACATCTGTAACATATAGCTATACCAGAAACATAATGCCAACATCCTTTTCATGGGCATCGTAGTTAGCACCTCACTAACATTTGTTGCCCATGATGCTTCGATCTGAGTAGGCTTGGGAGTCCTCTATAGTCCTGCCATGAATTATGCGATGAAGACTCATTCCTCTTTGCTTCTTCTCTTCGTTCTGGCCTTATACCCTAGAGGCTCCTTTGTGTTGAGTTGTACTACTGCATTGCATTTTGACCGTTTGGACCTTTTGGCCTTGAGCTGGCTTCACTTGGACTCATGTTTAAGCCAAGTTTTGACCATGTTGACTGCAAAATCAAACTTGCATGCCCTTGACTTCTGCAACTTGACACACCTTGACTTGTGGAAGGAACACACCTTTGAGTGTCTTTGACCAATTTTCATCTCCCTGCATTGAGCATAGAATTTTTCCAATCCCAGGAACTAGATTGTCTGTTTCACCGACACTCGTTCTTTCCACTGTACTATAGCATTCTTTTATTCTTTTTCCAGTTTAAAGAAAAAGATAAAAAAAATTATATATATTCCAAAAAAAAGAGTAGGAACGGGACAATATTTCCACTTATTGTTGGCAACTAGAGTCAGTCGTGTCGCCCTTGAACAAGGCACTCAAAACAAAGTCTCCTCCATGTGGGTGGGATTTATTTTGACTTAGGTACACCTTAACCTTGTTATTGAGTCAGTTCTCCCCCGATTGGTTATCTCTTCCAATCATATGGAGGGTTCGTTAATGCCTCTTGCATGACGAACTTATACAGAGTCATCATATGATGCCATATAGTCACATTGAGTTGTGCTTTTGTTCAAGGGAAGTTAGCCTGAGTTGGCCTCTCTGTGGTGTCTCTTGACTCATTTTTCAGTCGGCCATCCCTGGTTGTCAGTGTCTTGTCTATCATCACATCAACTATATTGGTCCTTTACTTGTGCCGGTTTGAGAAAGTCTCCATTGAATTCTTGCTGGTGGGTCTTGTCCTTATCGACAACGACATCTTGCTTTAAGGATAGGCCTAAAGCCACACCATAGCCCTATTTTCATTATTGATAGGTCACCTTGTTCTCAGCATTGATCAGTATCACGGGTCTTTGACTGAGTGGTTTCCCTTGTGTTCGACATCAACTTACACTATCACACATTGGGATTCGTGCAGTACCTTGGTTTCCATTTGACCCTGTTGGTGGATACCTTGCCTCTGTGTCAGTTTTCATTATTGGTTGGTTCAAAGGGTTTTTTTCGTGCACTAACTACATCTTGTGTACACCAGAAACGTGCTTGGGTCGAGTTACTACATCTTTTTTCGTCCGATTCCTTCGACATTATTGGCCTACGAGTTACACTCGCACTAGATTGATGAAGGATGCCTTAATTCCTTCCTTCTAGCGGATCTTTCCCTATCAACTATGACTCATTGCTCTAGGGCAAAGATCTAGAGTCCATTTGGCAGTACCTTGGGGTTTGCAGTCATTAGTGGTAGATCATTTACTATCGATAGTGGGAAACCATCTTTGTCTCTTGATTGATATATTCTTATAGGTGTTCGACTCTAGCTCATCTATTCACACTTGTTATTTTGTACTGGGTACCTTAACGCTCATTATCATTATCAGTGAGTAGTCTTGTGTTTGTTAACGGTATACATCAATGACCGGTAATCAAACAATTTCTCACATGGTCGACTTTAGATCATTTATTCACATGGTGTAGAAATGTACCATGGCGGTCGGTGAAGACCTCAGGTTGCATCAACATTCATTGGTTCAATTGAAAATTTCTCCTGTTGCTGCTAGTTGATACCTCTCCACCTTATATGTTGCAGTCGTTCATGGCGACATTCTATATGCTGGCACATGAGTTTGCAGTGTAGTACCATCTTACTCCATCATGTTCATTTGGTACTTTTGGGATTAGTCTTTGATATCAATGATCTGCGTCATCCTTCAGCATCATTGACATTCTTATATGTGATATTCAGACATGTACTTGTTCGATCGTGATCAGATGATCCATTATGTACTTTACAGTCTTTTATACTTGTATACTTAGTGGATCCACTTGTGCTTGATATACAGACATGCTTTACTTTCTTTGAGCATGGGTATGCCCGCCTTAGACAATGTTTCTTTCTGATATCCTTTTGTGGCTTGGCAAGCTGAAATTTGGTGAAGTCCTTCTCAGTTTTTGATAGGTTTCCTTTCCATGCACTTAATACATTTCGGCCATCATGTACCCCTTCTGACCTCATATATTAGGGGGCATCTGTTATAGCTCCAAATCTCACTCTTGATATTTGTGATGCTGCACTCATGGCCTAGGGCAACCCCTCCTTCCAGACCTGGTCCAAATACTTTAAAAACTGTGTTTTAATCCCTATACACGACATTGCCCTAAGCTAAACGCGTGTGTACGTGGGTCTGCATATACCCAACACGTGTATATGTCTTAAAACACTTTAAAAAACAAAATCTCCTTAATTTCGAGTGGAGATCATGGGTTTTAATTGTTGATTACATATTAGTGCCCGTGGCCCAATTGTTCCCAACGAATTCCCAACTAAAAAACTACTTTGGGAGAAGTATAAAAAGGCTTCAATGGGAAGGTCTAAGGAGGAGAGAATAGAGAGAAAAATCACTCTACTGAGATTATCCCTGACTAAGTCTAAAGATCCTTGTGCTTACAACACTTCCCCCATTACAGGAAACCCTTGTTTCCTTGAGTTATGATGTCTTTCCATTAGTTGAGATATTCTTGAGTGAGTTATGGAAGGAGCTTGTTGAAGGCTTGAGATTGGACGAATCTGGAGGATGGTTTCGCTTAGAGCTTGTGAAAGGAAGACTCAGGTGAAATCATTCCTTTTGGTACTTTAGTTATCTATAATAAAAGAAACACTTGTCATGTTCCTGATGTTAATCTTCTTCATGCTTATGATATCAATGTTATGATTTACATAAGAATGGCTGTTTTAATTGTGTAACTAACTACCTTTAAATATGCTATGAAGTTTATTTCTTTATGATGCTTGGTCCATATACTATTGTGCTTTCTTGAATTGATCATTTTGCAGGTTGAAGGATCAAAAGGAACTCCAAGAGGGTTTGGACCCTGGCTGGATCTACCCAAATGAAGGACCCCCAGGTGCACCCCTCTTCACATAGTTTGTTTATATTAGCATCATGGCTGTGTGGAATGCTTGCTTTTCTTTGTAGATAACCCCCGATCTGCTAGGGTATTGACCCAAGACCCTAGGGGACTTTGTCCCTCAACATCTGCTGCTGGTCATCAGTGAGGTTTTTATTAATGTTTAGGACTTTCCCTAGCTCAATTTCAATGGGTTTGCTGTTATTAACAATTGTTTTTGGTATTGTTTGGTCATTGATATCTTTTAAGGGGTCTTCTTCAATTTCGTTATCCAGGGTTGCTTTGATCATGTGAAATTTTAGATTAGATATGACATCTGGTTGGTTAATGTAAATGTTGATAATGTCATCTTCTGTTTGATTCTTAAATTCAATAGCATTTGCTACAGTTAGTGGTGATCAAATATTTTCAATCAGATATGTTATAGGTTGTTTCCTAACTTTTATTATTGTTAGGCTTGGCTGAGTTGGAGGATATAAAGCTAGATTCTTCACATTATTTCCTTTTGCTATAGTCATACTGCCTGTTCGAAAGCTTATATAAGCATCTGTGGTCACTAGCCAAGGTCTTCCTAGAATTAGGGGATGTCCATCTAGCTGGTTTCTAGGATTAATAATCAAGAAATCTGTTGGGTATTCCCAAGAATCTACAGACACCATTACATCCTGTAATGTCCCCTCTGGTTTGACAATCAATCGGTCAACAAGTTCCAGCAAGGTCGTAGTTGGATCTAAGGCTGTAATGCCATGTTTTTGACAAGTTGTTGTTGTGAGAATATTAATGGTTTCTTCTAAATCAACTAATGCATTGGGAAAGGAACATACATTTATTTGTATTGTGACTATAGGGTTTCCTGGGTTCTCATATTTTTTCACCGGTTTTTCTCTGCCTGATAATAAATTAGAAAAAGTTCCGACTATTTGGACAGTTGGTGTTGTTTTTATTTTCCTCTTAGGATTTTTAGTACACAATTACTTAATAGCTTTTGCATAAATTGGAATGTCCTGAATAGCCTGGAGGAGGGGTATTTTTACACAAAGATTTTTTAATTCTCCCAGAAGATCAAAATTAGGATATTCTATTGGGCAGGGTATAATCAATCTTTCTGGGAATTGTGGAGAAGAGGTAATAGTTTGATCGTGGCTCTTTTGTTTAATCGTATTCTCCATTTGGGGTGTTTGTTCTACAGGTAACAATTCTTATAATTGTATTTTTTATTCCCCTTTGACTCAATTATCCATCCAGGCCTATATTTGAGTTCATTGCACTCTCTCAACTTAGTTTCCGGCTCCAGTCCTTCAATAATTTGTATCGATTGGACAAGTCTATTGTTTGGATTCAGGTTGGGCTGGGTTGGGAGCTGTGGTCATAGATTGGGTTGAGGATTTTGTTGTAATGTGTAAGGTGCTGGTAGTGTAGGTTGAGACAAGGGGATTGTTCCTGCTGGCTGGTTTGTAGGTCTTTGCCAACTTGACTGCCAGTTCTAGTTTTGTGAAGTGGAGGGGGGCCATTGGGATGGATATGTATTGTTCTGCCAGAATGGTGGAAAGTAAGAGGAATTTGGCCAACTATTGTTTTGATTTGATTGATTGGACCAAGGTGGCATAGAGAATGCTTGCGGTGACCAATTAGGAAAAGGTGGCTGGTTCTGCCATGTAACTCCTGTGTATTGTTGAGAATTATATTGCGAGGGTTGAAAAAATGAAGATGGGTCATTAGGCATACCTGTTTGTCGTGCTTGCCATTGGCGATGTTGATTTAACAGGTAGACCAGTTCCGTTTCTTCCTCTGCCTCCTTGAAGACTACTTTTAACCCTGGGAGCGATTGGCAGTTTTTTGTGGCATGATATTTAGCGCATATGGCACAGGTTTGTACCATATCTAGCGGGCATTCTTTATGACTATGCCTCTTCCTGCATCAAGAGCGAAAGATCACCATGTTCTATTCTACTTCTGCCTACTTCTGCTTGGCTTACATAATGTCTAATTGTGTCGTCAAAGTTCCCAAGATATCTGTTTTGAAATCCTCCAGCAGGTTATCAATTTCTACACAAGTAATGCTTCTGCCAAAGATTTTGTTGTGCCGGTGGTCATATCGCGTTCTGCTAGTTTCAATCTCGTACTACCTCTTGAGCACTTGATACACATATTAATAATGTTAGCATAGTCTTCTTGATATATATCACCTTTACTCATAATATTTAATGTCTCTATCCATTGGTCTTTCATCCCTTTAATCAGTGTAGTTTTGAGCACATTATCAGGCAAAGGCAGAGTTGCATAGGGAGACCTTTGGAGGTTATATTGAAAACACTCCACATACTCTTCCAACGTTTCACTAGGTCTTGCTACCATTTGGAATATTTCATCTTTTAGTTCCCTAGATCTGCAATAATCCTGATATTTTTTAAGGAAAGCTATTTTCATTTGATCCCAATCATTTATGGTGCCCCCACCAAGTCCCAGAAACCAACGCATGGCTACTCCCTTTAACATAGAGGGAAACAAGTTCAGTTTCTGGGGATTAGTGGTGTAATCATAGCCCCGACATAATACACCAAATTCAAACCGAAATGCATCTGGATATTCTGATGTGAGTCCATGAAAGGTGGGAATATTTTGTAGAGGGATAAATTTCATGGGTGCGTTGACAACTTTGTCAACGATAGGATACTATAATGTAGAGGTCTGGGGTGCCTATGGATTATTGGCCATTTGATCAAAGATATGCCAGTACCCTTCTGGGATCTATGGAGCTAGAGAGTTATCCCTAGGATGTCTACAAGGGGTGGGAATGATCTTAACAACACTTCCTTGATCTGGGACACTGGGTGTCCTTTGTTCAATTACTACCTGAGGGGATTTTGGTTGCTCTGTTTCCCTTGTTTCTCCTCCTCCTTCACGAATATTTGCAAGAATTCCCTTCTTGTGAGGGAATCGGGTGCGAATTTTCAATATCTTGAAAACTTTACTCAGTTCCTTCCATTTTACTATGGACCTCAGCGTAGGCTACAAATGGTGAGCCTGTGGCCCAAAGGGAGACAGTAGGTTGTCTGGAAGCAATGGTTTAGGGACCTACTGATGGCTGAGATTCAACTTTCTTTAAGATTTCGTCGATGAAAGTTGATCATCCAAGGGTCACCGGTCCCTTAGATTTTTCAGGTTTGGGATGTGGAATTGGATTGTTTTCTGGTCTTTTCTTCTTAGTCATTCATGAAAAAAATTCAAATGTTTATTTCTACCTTAAGTTCCTAGAAATTTTACTGGAAAGCAGGCGGGGGAGCAGGAATTTTACTTGCTCCATACGTAGGTTCTTACGTTCCATTTTGAATACCCAGTTCTCTCTCTATAGACAAGCATCAAACACCTACTTCACTTTTCTATAATTGTGCTAAAAAGTGGGTGGAGGAGCAAGCACTTTACTTGCTCGTTACGTAGGTTCTTACCTTTCGTTTTCAATACCCAGTTCTTCCTCAACAACAATTATCAGATATACATCACTCTTTGAAAAATGGCTACACTCTCCTCAGCAATGACACCAAAATGTTGGTTGATAAAAGGTGCCTTTTAAAACTCCTAATTATCCCACATTAATCATCAAGCTAGGCAAGTCCTCTTATTTCAAGAGTGTACACAGTATGTGGTCGCTATAATTTAGAGAGTAATGTTTCTTAAATTGTAGTACAGATCCTTGACACAAGAGTAAATGGATGCATCTAATAAACTCCAATTACAATTATTAAAGGAAATTAAAAAACTCAATCCTCTACTAAAACCAAATCTTATAGCAATTCAAGTAGCAACATCATCAGCCGAGAGCACAGTAACGATAACTCACCTCTTCTTAGCTAGTTCAATCTAAACTATACTCAATCTCTATAAAGCAATCAAAATAGGAATGATATCAATCTGAGAGTCTAATAGCGATAATCAAACTCTTACAACTGATTAAATCAATGCGATTCACTGTCTAAATAAGTCACTCTGTAATAAACATAACTTGAATCAAATGATAGCGCTGTAAATTATAAACAGAACATACACTACTTCAATACAGGGAAATGATAAATAGCGAATAAAGTAAACTCACAGAAACAGGATAATTATCAAACCAATCCAAACTTTATGAGAATCAGAAATATAACACAAGAAAGCAGTTAAATCCACTAGAGGCCGGGCCCTTAGCCGCCAGCGAACACTGCTGAGTTACTTCAGATAATGCAAGGGAACAACAACTTCAATTATATATTAATCATCGAACTTAAGTAGCATTACAATATAATCACGTTCTCCAATAGCGTAAGTCTGTAATTAAATTTACAATTTGAAAAATAACAGAGATTCCTCCCCTTTCTTCCTACAATCGCTTTCTTTTATAATCAGAAAGGGGTAAAGGGTAAATGGTAAATGTGATCCCTCAGGATCTCCCGATCCTGAGGGATTTGCAACCGATTGCTAACTTCAGACACCTTTCCTATTTCGCGCTGATCCCTCTGATTCGCCCTTAGCCTTGTCCGCAACCGACGCGTTCCTTCCTTTGTTTGTCAGATTTTTGCTGTTCCATCGTTAGGGAACAACAATTGTTCCTTTTGTCGCTTTCCTACATAAAGAAGGGTAAAAGTTAGCTAAATCGTAACTACAAATAATTCATCCATTTCTTACCATAATTCCTCAATATATTAGCACATTAAGATATGGAAAAGATAAGAATCAAGGAAAAAGATGATGAAATTAATAGTAAATACATACCCATTTTGTAACTCAACAGGTGAATAAATCCAAATTCAATGAAGACACTCTTCTTCTGGGGAATTCCTCAAGGATTATAGTGTCAAGATTTCAAAAAATCTTAGACACATATCTTGAGCTCTCATGGGTTTTGATTAATAATAAAAAAATTTAAATTATTGGGTGGAATTTCAAAGAATCCACGCTTTAAGAGATTTCCAAAATATTAGAATTCCTAGTCATTGTCAATGGGAGGAAATTTAAACATCTTGGCATCCATATATCCTTGGGTGCATCAAATATAGATGATTGGGAGGAGATTTTGTAGAATATGAAGAAACACATTCAGTCTTGGGGATATCATTTGTTAACAACAAAGGGAAAAATGACTTTGATCAAATCGAGTCTCTCATCCCTACCTATTTACTTGGGTTTAGGACTTTTGGCTATAAAAATGTGCTTTGAATCAAATCAATGGTCTATTGTGAAACTTCTTATGGCAAGGAGGAAAAAATAATGACCATCGCTTTCACATCATCAATTGGAAAACGGTTTGGTTGCCCAAGGATGAAGGTGGTCTAGAAATTAAAGATCTAGAGGTGATGAATATAACACTTAGGGTGAAAATTTTATGGAGATTAATTTTTGAATCAAACAAGTGGTGGAAGTGGGCCTTCCTTGGAAAATAATTCCACAAAAATAGACTCCTAAGACTAGATCAAGAAATTTGGCCTAATCAAGGATCTAAAATATGGAAATTAATAAAATACGTCACCTTCTTGATCCTTATCCATCTTGTGTGGCAGATTGCAAATGGTGCTCGTATCCATTTGTGGAAGGATCATCATCCTGCTGCAAAACTGCTAAAAAATAATGAAGAGATGGGAGATATGGTGCAATGGATGGAAAACAAGGGTTTTAAAATGATAGCATATATTTCAATTTGGGATAGCTAGGGGCGATGGATAGGTTGGTATAAAGGGAACACCCTGCCTAACTTTTAGCAACTGTGGGATCAATTTCTTAAATCACTCAAAGGCATCACTCCTATTTTCACACATAGATTGGATGAGAGAATATGGAAATCCAAAAAAAGTATAAACTACACAGTTGATGAGCACCAATATTGCAGCGAGAATGTTGCAACTCCTAGGGCTACCAACATTACTTTATCATGCTGGGGTTCGTACAAACTTGGAGGTGACAGTGTTGTATACATAAGTAAATGTGATGGGTCTGCTCCTTTTCACTACTAAGTTGGTGATAGACTGCTGAGGTTTTTCAAACCAGACTCCTATTGATTCAGAAGAAGATTGATTGCCAATGAGGAAAAAGGGAAATCTACACTAAAAGAAATCTTGTCTACTGCAGTAAGGGAAAAGACCGAAATCAAATGCTTAAACACACCATTCATATAATATAACCGCTAAGAGGATTTAATTCAAGAGGATGCTAAATTATCATATGTGAAATCCTACTATCCTAGGCATGCAATTAAAACACCAAACATTCTTTTATTGTGCATGTAAATGAACAAAATAACTCTTTTTTCCTTTTCGTCTTTTTTGTGTGAAAGTGTGGAAGTTGACTTATTTTTGTGATGTGGTAGATGGATTAGGGATTATGGTGGATGGTCAGATGAATTGGGAGGCAAGTAAGTGTCCTTTTCTAGCTTCCTAGGGGATTTTTCCACAATTTGGCCTCAAAGTATGCCACTACAGCTCAATCTACAGGATGTCCTAATTTGTCCTACAGGATGTCCTAATGGTCCTATAGGATCCCATGTATTCCTATAGGATACAGCTAAGAGAAAGAGGAGGGATTTGGAAGGTGATTTAAGGCTTAGGGAAGGTGAATATTGGGTGAAATGAAGCAAGGAAGTGCCTAGGACTCCTTCAGAACTCAAAAATAGAGTAGTGAGATGGTTGGATTTGCTCAACAAGCTTGGAGAAGTATTCTTGTGGAATGATGAATTTAGTGAGGGATTTAGTAAAGAAAAGTGATAACCATGGATGGATTAGGTTAGGATGAGGATGATGATCATGAAATCTATTTGTACTGCTAAAACTCCTGCACTGCATCAATCCTTGACATTTATCCATAAATCATATAAACAAGAAGGATTTCAATTAACTAAGGAAAACAAAATTTCATGAGATAAATGCCTATTTCATGCATGGGAAAACTTGCAGGGTAATATGAAACCTTGATGAAATATAATGTAAGACTGAATATAGTAGAAATGACAATTAAATCCTATTCTTGAAAACTAGTGAAATGCTGACCTAAGTAATAGAAAAGCCTAAATTCCATGAGAAATTATAATTCTGTCTTTTTGGAGCTGCATAGGAGTTCTTTCCTTGAACTATTGTCCCAGAAGGGAGGAGTGAGGCAAAATCCACCTACTAAAAACTTTTTGATATTCCTTTATATTCCTAAGCTAATGCTGAAGCAATGCACAAATGGAAGCAAACTAATCAAATCCACAACTACTTGTAATGAAATAATGCTAAAGACAATTCAACCATTAATCTATGAAATCAACTAAGCATACAAATACAAGAAGATGAGCCTTTTTTGCTAGGGTTGGGCCCTAACCCAAGAGCTTCAACCCTCTGAGTCAACTCAGTGCTCATTCTCATTATCAAATCAGAAAATTACATAACAATGTTTTCCACAAGTCTTGAATTTGAAAAATGCCTAGTGTTTTTACATAAAAAATTCAAATCCTAATGAGGCTCTAGGCCTCCTTATTTATACAATTGAAGTCTCCAATGACTTCCTTAAATCTAGGGAGGCTTGGCTCCCAAAATCAAGATGAACTGGCTCTTTAACTGTCACTGGCTCGGCTACCTTTTGATCTTCATGACTTGGTTGCTTGTAACTTTGAGCTAGTGTGATTTGATGGAGGAATATTTGAATGAGTGAGGACTAAATGAGGAGGATCTATCTCCTACAATATCTCCTCCTTGTCTCATTCAAGTTTCAACCCTTAATTAGCCAAAATTTCCATGATTTTCTCTCAAAAACCTGCAATCAATGCACATTATTCCACTAGGCATAATATCTCACTTTGACTCATCTCATTAAGCAAAATATAATCAAAATATGTAATAAATTATGAGAAGAGATGATTTGAATAAGCTAGGAGTTGTATTAAGGTCCATATAGTTACCCAATGATGAGGCTCATCATCACTCTCCTACTGAAAGTGTTGCTCATCCTCTGAGCAGCTCAATCTATATCCATGTCTTTCATTGCTCTAGTGGCCTCCCTGAAATCCCATGCTTCTATTGTAGTTTCCTCTTCTTGTGCATAGAATCATGCCTTCCTCTCTATCTCCTCCCACTGCTTTCTTTCTTCCTCTTCCTTCCTTCCTTCCAACATTCCTAAGAGTAGTGGTGGACTAAGTCTCAAGCCAATCCAATTGACTTTGAGTCTTTGGAGAGCTTGCTTGTACATGGGTGTTCTGTTTAGTGCCTTTCTCATTCTCTGAAGAGAATAGTACTCTCTGATTTTCAAGCTGTAGGGAAAAGTGTTCCATCTCATTTTGCAGGCTTGCATGCTGTCATCCCCTAACAGCCTGAACATGTCCTCAAAGTGTTTGATCGCTTGCTCTTCGGCAGCAAGGTACCTAGGTGCAAGTTGAGGGTCATTTGCAATCAAGTTATTGGTGTTGATGAAAACCATTGGATTTGATTGCTTCCTCATGATTCATCCAAGATTCCAAAGCCATCGATTGTAAGTTTTCTAGTTTTGAATTTGGATCCCACTCATTCAGATCAGTCAAGGCCAAGTTGTGGAGGTAAAACTCATACATTTTAGCTCTATACTCCAAGATGCTTTGATAATAGAGATCAATGAATTGTCTATGATCTTGCAAGGTCATAATGCCTCTCTATGCTAAAGTTTTGATTTGGAATTGCAGTCACTATTCCTTAAGATACAATGCATAAGACTTTGCTGGCATCCTTCCCTGGATTTCCTCTAAGGATAGACTGGTCATGGATGCCAATTGATTTTCTGATTCTTGTAGTTGTCACCTTAACCATGAATTCTCTTCCTCCAACTGAGTTTTCATCATTGTCACTCTGTCCCTTAGGCTACTCAGTTCTCTACCCATCTGCTTTACTTTCTCCTCCATGTGACCTACGTCCTCCACTCCTTTAGATTTGGAAATTTGCATCCACCTATGTGATCTTTCCCTTTCTTTCTCAAGTTCAAAGAATGAGGGGATGGAAAATTTCTATGGAATGACCCTGCCCCCTTCAATGAACCTGTAGTATGAGTCAAGGTTAGGTTTAGGACTAGATTCCCTCAGCTCTTGATCCTCCTTCTTTGTTTCTTGTTGCATGATCCCTTCTTTGTCCAATTTCTGAGTTTCTTGTAGGTTTAGCAGAGTTTCCTGTAGGATGGCCTCTACTTCCTGTAGGTCCTTTTGTGTGTCCTGTAGAAGACCTTTTCCTTTGGGTGAGGCAGATCTAATGACAGGCCTCCTAACATAAGTGATAGGAGACTTGGGAGAGGCTTGTCCTGATGATCCTTCCCCTTGATTTTTCACAAGAGGAGCTATCTTTTCCTGCTATTTTGGTGAGTCTTCAATGACAATAGGAACTTTGGTGGGTGTTTGAGGTTTTCCTTGCCAGATCCTTGTAATTTTTCTTGTCCTAAAGTACAATGGATTTTGTCTTCGTATCTTCCCTTTTTGCTTGATAAGGGTACTTAGGGCTGTGAGGACAGTCGCTGCCTTTATCTCAGTGGGTTCTGGAGATACCCTTGGTGAGTCCTCCCCTTCTTTTCCTTGCATTGTAGACCTCTATTATTCTCTGTCTTTTGTCTCCTCTTTTCCATTCTCCTTCTCACTCTTGTCTTTCTCCTCTTCTTCTCCTTCTAGTTCCTCACTCTGTTAACCAGTTTCTTCCTTTGCATCTTCTTTTGTCTCTTCACCACTTTCCTTCTCCTTTTCTTCCTCTTCTTCTTCCTCTGTTTCCTCTTCATCCTTCTTTGTTTCTTCTTCATCCCTCTCTGTTTGTTTCTTCTTCATCCTTCTTTGTTTCTTCTTCATCCCTCTCTGTTTCTTCTTCATCCCTTTCACTAGCAGTGGGGCTTTTGTCATATTCCAGGGCTTTTATGTCTTCCTCTGTCTGCATGTCTCTGAAAGTTTCCCATGTGATAGGGAGTCTTACACTAGTAGAAAATGATGAAATTAATGACTAGGTGACTGAAAAAGTTAGTCACTACAATTATTTCAAGTGAATTGCTACTAAATTTGAGCAATTTTAAGTGACTGAACTAAAAATGATTGACTTAAACGACTAATTTAGTCTAGGGATAAAATATACGACTAGATAATAAGTGAATAAACTAAAAGCAACTAACTTAAATGACTAATTTAGTCTAGGATTAAAATATATGACTAGATAATAAGTGAAAATTAATAATGATTAACGTAAATGACTATTATAGTCAAAGAATAAAAATACGACCAAATAACAAGCACAACAAGTATATGAATTAAACATTTATGTTAGTAATTTTTAATTGTGTCACTCCAGAAATGGAAAATTTCAATTTTGTTACCGAAGTGTTACATTTCATACAAGGGTCTCTGAATCCATCTGCAGTGCATATATATATGATTAAAAAAAATCCTATCCCTAGTTATTATTTAATGGTATATGAACCTTTGTTAATGATTTAATTGTTTTTAATAGTGGATAGCTGATAAAGTCAGTGATGAAATGAAGCTCATTTCAAGAAAATCAAATTGTTAATTTTTTAATGGTATATGAACCTTTGTTAATGATTTAATTTTGTTAAATTTTTAATGGTATATGAACCTTTGCTAATGACTAATTAAGTGTTCCCTGATGGGGGTGATCATTTTGGGGGCTAGTTGGCGGTGCATTGGATCAAGGAGCCAGAGGGGCCTCCATGCGCCACACGAACGCAATGAAGAGTCGTCAGAACCCATACCCCGCTCCCCATGAGTAGTGTTTAATACTGCATAGGGACTGCATGCAAGAGGTCATTTGCAGGCGTTGGGTAATGAGGAGAGAGTGTCAGAAGAGGATGAGGTGTGGTTTGTTTGTGTCCTAGCTCAGGCTATGGTGTGGGGTAGCAGAACAGGACGCGACCATCAAATGTGGCTGGGAGGGGAATTGGCACCTGCATCAAGCATGGCCATGGGATCTGGAGGAAGATTTCTCTGTCTGACATAATGAACTATTTGGTTATGGGACTGGAATGTATGGGTCAAGAGTAGACACAAAGTTTTCCTTAGTCTAGCTCTATCTCTGGTTCGAGGAAGCTCCACTGGATAATTAGTTTGCTGGGGAGAACGACTTCAGGTGCCATCTCTGGGGTTGTTTGAGCTCTGCGGACCCTGAGACCTCTTGCATGCCTTCCTTCTTCTTTGCTGGTCGTGGTCACGATGTTGGTGATTGGGACTTCGGGCTCTTTCTTAGCCAGATAATATTAATTTTCACTTTCTCTAGTACAACAAGTGGAGTTTTATTTAAGTATTGTCAATTCAAAATTTCATGATGTGTTTCTCTGGTCAAGCAGTACACTTTTTGTGGTGGTGTGGACAGTGGTGGTGCTGGTTGTATGCCTTGACAACGAGGGCTTGCCTAAAAGGGGGGTGCCAACCCACGTATGGATGAATTCCATCAGCATGGAGAGCCTAACTCAGACTCTGAGTCGACTAAGAGTCGCCACTCCACTGCAGACCTCACCTTGTCCCCAGTTCGCTCATCGAGCCACGTAGAAGCTTAGGTCACCTTGGATTCCATCGCAGCCCAGTTGAATAACATAAAAGTCAACATTGATACACTGAGGGAGCAGAGTTACAATGACAGAAACAAATTGGTTTCTTATATCAATGATCTCCAACATATGCAAAATGAGACCCTCGACTTGGTGGAAGGTCTTCAACGTTAGCTCTGATGCACAAATGACCATATCCACACCTTGGAGACTCTGGTGGAACACATTGATTATCATATGCATGAATGCGCTGCTTTCTTTGTTTCACCTCCCATGTTTCCTGGCAATACCCCTCCTTAATGTTTAATTTTGAGACATGTAATTTTGATCTTTTTGTTCCGAAAATAACCAAAGTCACCGGATGTCTTGGCTTCTCTTCAGGCTTCTTACTATTTAGAGCAAGGCTTGTGCCAACACTTAAGCCCGCAACACTATATTTTGTTGACACTTCTGCTATGATAATATAATGAATGTTTTTGACAAAAAAATTGATTTAATTGTTTTTAATAGTGGCTAGATAAAGTAAGCAATGAAATGAAGCTCATTTCAAGAAAATCAAATTGTTAATTTTTTAATGGTATATGAACCTTTGTTAAATTTTTAATGGTATACAAACCTTCGTTAATGATTTAATTTTGTAAAAAATTTTAATGGTATATGAACCTAATTTGTTAATAATTTCATTGTTTTTGATAGTGGATAGATAAAGTAAGTGATGAAATGAAACTCATTTCAAGAAAATCAATTTGTAAAATTTTTAATGATATATGAATATTTTTTTTATTTTTTAATGGTATACGAACCTTTGTTAATAATTTTAATAATTTAATTGTTTTTAATAAAAGATAATCGATTAATAATTTATTTTTTTTTAATAAAAAACAATGGATAAATAAAATAAGTGATAAAATAATTTCAAGAAAAAACACAAAAGCCTTTGAAGATGGTGACTAAGCATTAATATTAATTAAATTTAAAATAAAATAAAATAAAAACTATAATAAACTCATTTAACTCCAAATAAAATAACAAAAACCTGGAACTTAGACTCACAGCTAAAAAGAAACTAAAAAGAAAATTAGACTCACAATAACCGAAAAGGCTAGGGACTGAAAGGCATGGTGAGTGGAAAACTAGCTATGAAAGCCCAATTTTGCGAAAACTTGGTATGAAAGCCCTAGGAACGAAAACCAAAGATTCTTACCTTGCAAAAACTTGCTATTCTTACCCGTGAAAACTTGCTAAGAACCTTGTTTCCATGAAAACTGGTTATTGTTACTGTGATGAAGAGGTCCACTTTAGGTTTACCCTAGTTCTAAACTCTCCATGAAAATAGGATGTTCTGTCCATGAAGATGGCTCTTTTGGTGCCAAATTGTTGTTGTTGGCGGGAGGGTTTTGATATATTGTGAGAGATTTGAGAGAAATCCATGATGTGGTTAGAGATTTTTAGGGCTTGTAAAATTTTCTATATAATTACAACCTCTATCATGGATAGAAGAGCATTGGAGAGAACTTGGAGGCTTTTGAAGAGGTGGGCAATAGCTAATTCACAGTTGAAGTCTGCAATTTTGGAGTTGGAATCACAAGTTAGTTGTATTTATGGGTTTACATGCATTTTTATTACCTTTTATCGTGAAAGGAAAGCGTGTGTTAGTTCTACAGTTCTTGATTTTCTTTTGCTAAGGGATCGACATGGTTTTTTATTTGCTTTTGCTAAGGGATCGATCATAAATGGATGTAGAGTAGAGTGGGTTTTGTAGGATTGGGCAAAGGGTTACGTCCTTCTATGATGTTATATGAAGTTGCATTATCACATGAAAATTAATATTTATACCATCGATTATTTTGGCCTGAATGCATTGAGAAATTAAAATCTTTTCGACTCTAGTGATTCCCTTGGTCTGAATGCATTGAGAAATCGAAATATTTTCAACTTCGCTTCATGAAGGTGTAACTACTATCTCCAGTGTGCACCTGAATGGTATCTCATGTAATCCAAGTCCTGCACATAATTTCAGCAATCAGTCTCTGTCTCCAATGCCTCAGCCAAACCTTCATGGAGTGATTTTTTTTCTACTTAGTCTATGGTGGTTTACAAACCTTATTCCCTTTGGATTACGGGGACTTCATGGATGCCCTTGAGATTGGATCTCTTCACAAGAAAAATGTTCTTGACTGTCTTAGAATCGACATGAACTCAGTCAGTGATGCAGCCATAAGCATATAGATCCTTGTAGAAATTCCACACTGATCAGGGTTTTAACTATGCTCTTACCAACCCTGAAGAACTGATTCTAAATGTTTTGACTGGGATTTTTCATAACAACAATTTATGAAAATGTTACCTGTAAAAAATTCTATTTTCCTAATTCTATATCTGAACTTTAAAGTTAGAATCATAATTGAAGTTGTGCAAAAGTAAATTTAAACTAGTTTTATAGACACCTGAGAGTGTTTTTTTCAATGATTAAGCACATGGGCTAATCCCTTTTTATGATGTATGCCCTTTGATTTCCAAGATGGAAGCATTGTTCTCAACTATTAGGCTTACTCATGATGTGTTACTTTGCTCACCAGGCTTATGTGATAATTGTTCAAGAAGCACACTTTATCTAAAAACATATTAGAGCAGGTTGATCTTAACCAACTCTTAAGTGTGCAAATATCCTAACAATAATGTCTATTCATTAACGCTCAATTAGATACTAACTGAATCCATATTTTTGCACATAGGTGTTGTTTGAACATTGGACCTTCAAAACTCAAACCCCTAAATAAAAATAGCTTTGAATGCATGGGCACCATATAGAGTCAAAGTTTCCTCAAGCGCATACCTACGACTGAGAAACCTTTTGTTGGTTGAAAAATTTTAAACTGCTGTCATCTCCCACTTTCATTTTTTGTTGCATCCTTCCTGCTTATTTGATCTTTCTAGATATTTTTTTTTGTCAATCTTTCCATATTTTAACAATAAAGTTTTGATTATTTTCCTTTGTTATAATCTTCAAAATTTGATCACTTTTATCATGATTTACATTATCATAAGACTATGTTTTCTTCTACGGGATTTGTTTCAAATCTTAAAAAAAATGTTTTTAATCTGGTCTTGATCAAATAAAGTTGGTGGAGTTTGGACATGTACAATATTTTTGTCAAACATCTGTTTAGAATGAAAATCGGGACAATTCCTTCTTACATAATGTCAACGCAGAGCCTCATTTAATGTCCTAACACACTCGATGCTTATTTTGTCCCTTCTCAAGTTGTTTTCATCTGTTGATGTCAGTGTAGAAATATTAGGTGGTTCTGGAAACAACTTCCAACACACATTTTTCATATCTATGTATCTCCAAATAGACTTGTCAAAATTCCAATTACCAACACCAAACTCAATCCCATTATGAAAAACCCTAGGTTCAGCACCTGGAATGGTAATGTAGCCTAGATATAACATTATGTCATTTCATATCTGATGCCTCAAGTTTATCATCCTCTTTATATACATACATACATGGTGTAAGGAACCCTATTATCTCGTTTACCTACAACTGACACAACTTTTGTTGGTTATAGAATTTCCAACTGCTGCCATCTCCTTGTTTTCATTTTTTACTGCAACCTTCCTGCTTACTTGATCTTTCCAGATATTTTTTTTGTCAATCTTTCCAGATTTTAAAAATAATTTTTTTATTCTTTTCCTTTGTTATCTTCAGAATTTCATCACTTTTATCATGATTTACATTGTCATAAGACTTTGTTTTCTCCAATCAAATTTGTTTCAAATCTTCAAAAAAATTGTTTTTAATCTAGTCTTGATCAAATAAAACTAGTGGAGTTTGGAAATGTACAATAATTTTGTCAAGGATATGTTCAGAATGCAAACTGGGGCAATTTCTTCCTACATGATGTAAACATAGAGCCTCATTTAATGTCATAAGACACTTTATGCTTATTTAATCCGTTAAGTAGACATGGCGCAAGGATCTATATAATCTATTTTCAAATCATCCTAGTAACCACACAAGTAACCCGCTTAGGTTAACTACATATCTCTCACTATCTAGTATATGTAGGAACATTTTCAACAATTCTTAGACTTCATATTCCATTAGACATATAGGCATGATCAAATATTGCCTTGTTAGTCAGGTTATAGATGATAGACTATCTCATGCATCCATGATAACTACATCATGGGTGGATAGCACTTCCCACATCAATTCAACCACAACACACAAATATCCATTGTCCTAGACTACATTTCACTTTGGTGCTTTTTGTAGAACCCTATGAATAGGTCCCTAATCTATGAATCCCACTTCTGCACCATTCTTCCCTCTAGCCTCTATTGATGTCCTAAAATGGAAAGATCATGTCAATGCAAAGCCTCATTTAATGTCCTAATACACTTGATGCTTATTTTTTCCCTTAAGTAGACATGGTGTAAGGGTCTATATAATGTATTTTCAAATCATCCTAGTAACCACACAAGTAACCCCCTTAGGTTAACTACATATCTCTTAATATCTTGTATCTGCCAGAACATTTTCAACAATTCATGGACTTCATCTTCCACTAGAAATATAGGCAAGATCAACCATTGCCTTGTTGGTCATGCTATAATTGATAGACTATCTCATGCATCCACAGTAACTGCATCATGGGTGCATACCACTTCCCACATCAATTCAACTACAACACACACATATCCATTGTGCTAGACTACATTTCACTTTGGTGCTTTTTGTAGAGCCCTATGAATAGGTCCCTAATCTATGAATCCCACATCTGCACTAGTCTTGGCTTCACCCTTTGTTGATGTCCTAAACTAAAAACATCATGTAAACACAAAGCCTCATTTAATTTCCTAACACACTTGATTCTTATTTTTTCCCTTAAGTAGACATGGTGTAAGGGTCTATATAATGTATTTTCAAATCATCATAGTAACCACACAAGTAACCCCCTTAGGTTAACTACATATCTCTCACTATCTAGTATCTGCAGGAACATTTTTAACAATTCCTAGACTTCATCTTCCACTAGCCATATAGGCAAAGATCAAACATTGCCTTGTTGGTTGTCTACAACTGATAGACTATCTCATGCATCCACAGTGACCACATCATGGGTGCATACCACTTCCCGCATCAATTCAACCACAACACACAAATATCCATTGCCCTAGACTACATTTCATATTGGTGCTTTTTGTAAAAGCGTATGAATAGGTCCCTAACCTATGAATCCCACATCTTCACCAGTCTGGGCCCCACCCTTTGTTGATGTCCTAAACTGGAAATATCATGTCAATGTAGAGCCTCATTTGATGTCCTAACACACTTGAAGCTTATTTTTTCCCTTAAGTAGACATGGTGTAAGGGTCTATATAATGTATTTTCAAATCATCCTAGTAACCAGATAGGTAACCCCCTTAGATTAACTACATATCTCTCACTATCTAGTATCTGCAGGAACATTTTCAACAATTCCTGGACTTCATCTTCCACTAGCCATATAGCCAAGATCAAACATTGCCTTGTTGGTTAGGTTATAATTGATAGACTATCTCATGCATCCATAGTAACTGCATCATGGGTGCATACCACTTCCCAAATCAATTCAACCACAACACATAAATATCCATTTTCATAGACTACATTTCACTTTGGTGCTTTTTGTAGAACCATATGAATAGGTCCCTAATCTCTAAATCCCACATCTGCACCAATCTTGTCTCCACCCTCTGTTGATGTCAATGTAGAAATATTAGGTGGTTTTGGAAACAACTTCCAGCACACATTTGTCATATCTATGTCTCTCCAAACAACCTTATCAAATTTCCAATTGCCAACACCAAACTCAATTCCATAATGAAAAATCCTAGGTTCAGTACCTAGAATCATAATGTAGCCCAGATATAGCGTTATGTAATTTCATATCCGATGCCTCAAGTTTATCATATTATTTATATACATACATATAGGAAGAACCTAGAATAAAATGAAAATGCACTATAAGTAGTTGAAGTTGAACTACCACATGAGAGTACCATTAAGATTATATTTATTTTTGGTTATGATTTTATTGACAAATATTTTCATGATAAACGTTCAAGGGACTCAAATTGTAAGACAAGGTTAACACAAGAAACTAAGCCTGATGAGAAACCTAAACCTATTTAGGAAAAGAATCAAAACTTTATTGTTAAAAACTAGAAAGATCAAGTAAGTAGGAAGGCTGTAGCAAAAAATGAAAGCGGGAGATGGCAATAGTTTAAAATTTTGTAACCAGCAAAAGATGTTTCAGTTGTAGGTATATGCATGAGGAAACTTTGACTCTATAGGGTACCCATGGATTCAAGAATAGAAACTGCTAGCACAACCCATCTATAAAACTCTTGACTGTTATCTTGGAAATGATAATTGTTTAATCATAAGACTATATATTTGTAAGCATAGAAACTACTAGCATACAGGACATTGATTTCTTGTGCAACAATGTTGGAGATAAAGTTAGTGGCAGAAGAGAAGTTAGAACATGAGAATATTCTTGACAATCTAGATAGAGCTTCCTTGTCATGTGCTAACAAGATTGAAGGCCATGACCAACTTCTTCCTCTACTTCCAAAAAATATTTTCCTTTTGCTCCTCCTCCTGGTTTTCTAGTTGGAGTTTGTTTTAAAAATTGGAAAAGGAAATTGGTTGTAAGAAGAGTCTTCTCTCCATGATGCTTCATTAGACTTCTCATTGAAGTGTTGGATGTGATATCAGTTTGTGGTAGGCTACAAGATTTTGAAAAATCTCTTTATTCTTAATGAGCCTACATTTCTTAATCTGAATAGCTTTGATGTAATCAAACTCCTGTTGTTGTTGAAGATCCTGAAAAAAGAGTTTGGTGCATTTATCCCTGTCCCTCAGTCCTATGGAGTTTTTCCCTAATTTGTACACCTTTGGCTTTTGTACCCTTAGCATTTCTCATGACATGCCTCGATCATGGTGCTTGTTTTTCATTTCAAGATAAAATGGGATTGCTTTTAAAACCAATCCAACTAAAGATAGGAATTAGTATTATTATTATAAATACATTTATTATTATTGTTAGGAGTCATATTATTCAAATTATTACATATGTTGAGAGAATCATTAGTTTTCTTATTATTATTATTATTATTATGATTGTTAGAGGTATTATTAGAGAAATTATTATTAATGAGGAATTTATTATTAATTAAATTATACTTAGTAAGAGAGTTATAATTGGAGAGAATATTATTAAAGTTGGATAAATGAAGGGGAGGAAAATAATTGGGGACTTAGGAAAACACGATTAGGATTAGAAAGGTTGGAGATATTATTATAATTAATAATATCGTTAGGGTTATTTTTAGTAAAAAATTTATTAGTGATGGAAGAATAGGGATCGAGCAGGAGAATATTAGAATTAGCACGTGAGGACAAGGGGGATTTTAGGCGGGGATTTTAGATGGGATCATGAATGATAAAAATTCAACAGTCCAATGCTTATGAAGATGGATTAGAAGGGAAGTCAATGGATTATAGGTATCGACAACATCATTCTCGGAGGTATCAACAATAGTAGGAGGGTTGATCAGGAGAGGGGTTTAGGATTGAGAACAACGAGAGGGATCGATAGAAAAGATGGCTTGCGCAGAGGGTTTCTTTGATCATTTTATCACCACTTCTTTTCTTAAATCAGATTTCCTGTCAATTTGTCAGTGCTCCCCCCGCATTCGCCCCCATCACGGCCGCCTCCTATAGCAGCCCCTCTAGGTAATCTTCTTGTAGTATCTGGTATTTGTTTCACATAGTTTATCATGACAAGGAATATACTACTTAATTTAGTAAGGGTTTATATATTTTGGGTTAAATAGATCATACCCATTAACTCTGTGCAAATTGCAGAAGGGAAAAAATGTTATGTAATTCTTGGGATAACTGTGGGAGCAGTAGCCGCGATGATTGGATTAATTGCAGTGATTGGAGCTTGCAAGTGGAATTTTTTCGCTCTTCCTGAATGGTTTTCTCACAGCAAATGTGTCGAAATTGGTAAATCATTCAGTTTTTAGATTTCGCGATGAATCCTTTTACTTTCGTGAAACTGTAACTAGCATAGCCATCACAGTTGTGCATAATATTGATTTTTTTAGCTTCCCGGAAACCCTCTTCTTCTGTTTGAAAATCGCTTGCAATTGTAGATGGGGATCCAAGCCTATGAGCCAAACCGAGTAGCCAAGCTCGGGACCCTGTGTTCCGTATCGGTAAGATTCAGCGGATGTAGTTGCTCATGTTCCAGCAATGGCACACTCATTCAGACCAGAGGATGGAGCGATGGGACAAGAGTCATTCGCTACTTTGTCCCCTGCTCCGACGTGACCTGCAACTAGATTGAATCGTTGGTCCACCTCACTGCCAATCGATGGTACACGTTGAACCAGATCTTTCCCGATGGTCGGGTCATTGTCGTAGGGGGGCGTAGATCGTTCAATTATGAATTCATTCTGAAAGCCCCCTCTGACGGGGCCTTCCAGCTCCCATTCCTCGTGAAGACCAACTCAGTGGGAGAGGAGAACAATCTCTATCCCTTCCTCCATCTCTTATCATATGGAAATCTCTTCATTTTCGCCAACAAGGATTCCATCCTCTTTGACTACAACAAAAACTAGGTATTGAAAACCTTCCCGACCATGCCTGGAGGTGGCACCCGGAACTATCCTTCATCTGGTTCTTCAGTAATGCTTCCCTTGGAGTCCCTTAATAATTTCCAGAAGGTGGAGATCCTAGTTTGTGGAGGAGCCCCAGATGGAGCTTTTGTAAAGGCTACTATGAACCAGACGTTCGTGGAGGCGTTGAGGAGCTGCGGGAGAATGGGGATCACGTCTCAAAATTCACAATGGGAGATGGAGGACATGCTTGGCCCCAGAGTCATGGGCGACATGCTCATTCTCCCCACTGCCCAGATTCTCATAATCAATGGTGCCAGAAATGGCACAGCCGGCTAGAAATCTGCCCGGGAGCCTGCATTGAGTCTGTTTCTCTACACACCCACAGAAGCATTGGGCGACAGGTTCACAGTCCTGGCTCCCACTAAAATCCCGAGGATGTATCATTCCACTGCCAATGTTCTACCCGACGGACGTGTTTTAGTAGCCGAGAGAAACTCAAACTATGGATATCGCTTCTCCGGTGTCCCGTTTCCCACGGAGCTGAGAGTGGAAGCATACATTCCTTACTATCTGCATCCCCATTATGATTCCAAGAGGGTGAACATCACTGCCATTTCTACGAGAGAGATCAAATATTTCTACAAGAGGGTTGAGTTATATTCAATGAATTCTTAACCTTCATGAAATAATGAAAAAGAAGTGATCAGAACAATAGCCAAGGGAAGCAAGAGAATAGTGGCATTTTTTTAATCCAAATAAAATGTTAGTGATTCAATATAGCACAATAATATTATATTCAAGTTTATAAAGGCATCATTTATTCCTGATTCGGTTTGTCTCTATCAATTTTCTACAACTATATTTACAAAAAATCAAATATACAAAAGATGCACATGCATCTATCTTATATTTTACAGAACTAGGTGGTGACAATCCTCACTTCAAGCCCACATCAAAACCTGACAAGCTATAAGTAGTGTTAATATAGATAAGTTTCTAAATTTCAACTTATGCATGCTAAATGAGCACTGTGGGAACCTATGGAATGCAATCTCCTTGACAAGACACCAAGGATAAATAAGAAGAGGCCAAAATGTTTGTTCGCCTCAGCCATGAAATAGGGCAGTGGAAAACAATGTGCTTCATAAGGGTATAAACCTTTGAAATTTAAATCAATGATATGTAAGCCTATGAAACTGCAGGATGATTCATGGGGATCGTATCAATTGGATAGCTACGCAGTACTCAGAGGAATGTTGCAAACTCCTGTAGGTGAGTTAATGCCTTTTGTGCTTGTAGATCAACCATAGAGGCTTCAAAGTCAACATATATAGATAGTCAGAGTATTTTTCATTCCAATTGTTCCTATCATCAACCGCCCTCAATGAACGCTTTCTCTGGGGTCTACCTTCAATCTTGATTAAATTTATATTTCTAAAGAAAATACAGCAAGTGCCTTGAAAATCACCCCAGGTCTTTCCTCAACAGTGAATACAATGTGTGTCTTGAAAGGGCTGTTAGTTCGTGGAATTATTGGATCCCTTGTTAACATCAAGAAGCGAGTAACATTGTAAAAATCATCCTGATCTCTCTAAGAAGAATATCAAGGCCATAAATCTCTGCAACTTGAGCACTTGCAACAACTCTTGTATCTCTGTAATTATGGGTGGCTATAAACTTAGCAGCACTTGTTGTTTCATCCACTTTTTCCAGTGCAACACCCAACTCGGTTAAAGCCTTCTTGCATTTAGCAAGAGCTTGGGGATGACTCACAACAAGAGAATAATGGAGCTTCTCAGGAAATTGGTGACAAGATGCATGTTGTCTATAAGAAAAAAAATGCAGATGGTAAGGAGAATACTATACAGACTCTTCACAACTTGACTGAAGAGGAAGCTCTCAAATTCAATGAAACTTGGGAAACGCATGCAACAAGTTCTCTCCCTGGATCAAGAAGTAGATCAAGGATGCTGGAAGGCAACAGTAGTGGATCATCTAGTAGACCTAAACTTTGCTTTCCCTCTACTGAAGGTCATTCATATGCACGGCCTGGAGTTAGGAAATATTAAGATCTTTTGTTGTTTAAGAGGTTACATGAATGTGTCTATCAGGTCCTTTAGAGAATGGACACTAAGTTGGTGATGAGATAGAGCAACCAAAGAAACACCTAAGAAGAATATGAGATTTTTCTTGTTCGTGTTCATGGTGCTGCTCTAGAAGATGATTATGATAAATGGTTTCTGTATTAAATGCTATGTTCGTTTAGGTTACTAGATATGAATGATATCCCTTTTCTGATACCCTGGGGTTGCCCCTAGTGCTTGAGAAAGGCCAGATCACATCATTGTCGCTTGGAAGGTATGGTGGACTTCACTACGATTAGATTTAATTCAGGTCTTGTCAAATTTTCCATTTCTGTTGTCAATTGTTTCATGCTTTTAGGGTTGATTTTCGAGTTTTTGGGGCTGGTTTCGGTGCTGTGGTTGTGGAGGAGAAACTTCTTCTATGGAAAGTTGTGCTTTTCTATAAAATAAAGTTTGCAACTCGCTAAATTTACTCATAGCCCAAAATAATTGAAGCTTCTTGTTTGACTAACTAGAAATTACCTTAAATGCTACTATATATAAACTCTATGACCTTGTTTTTCTTGCACTTGCTTAAGATATAGACCCCCAAAATTTATTTTCTATGCTTTTATGGGTCATACCTTATTTTTTGTATGAATTTTGAAAAATTGTTTACACAATTTGAATTTTTGTTGCCCCCAAATACTACCTAAACTGCCTTTTTCTATTCAATAATCCTTTTTGTGATTAGGAATAATTGGAAATATCATTCTTTTCCCTCAATCATTTATATAGATTTGTGGAATTGAGAATTATAGTTGAACATGTATTTTCATTGATGTCATTGAAAGATCAATATCGTGAAGGTTGTAGCATGAAGCTGTCACCATTTGATTTTATCAATTAGAATATGAGAAGCTGAGATCGTAATTGTCTAGGAATCACTTATATCAACTTGTTGCACACCTCCCTCAATAAAGTGGCAACAAGTTTGGAGAGCCCTTGATTCAGGGGTATACATGAAATATTTGGGATGAGGTTACCAAATGGTGAGTGACGCAGTTTGTAGTTGTCTTTTCTCCCTTTTCTTATTATCTATCGAAGTCGAAGTAGGTGTTGTTGAGTCGATCTCTATATCTCTAGGTTTGCATTATTTTTTTGGTATGAAATCATAGTCAATTTCTAAACATTCCTGCGATAGCTACAATAACATCTTCAGTGTAAAATTCTTTACCCTATGTCATACAGTCAAAAAATTACAACATATGAAACAACCAAAATACATATTTCAATGCTCCTCAAAATATTAGGCATGCATGGAAACTTTGACATTTTTAGAGAAACTCCCAAACAACAACTTCATGGGAAAACCTTGCAACCCTGAATTTGACATATTTTCTTGCATCCCCCAAATAGCAGTTTGATGGTGAAATCTTACAACCCCAAACAGATCTACCTTTCTTCATGTCTCCTTCAAACAGAAGACCTTAATCCACTTTGTGCAATGTTCATCAATCTTTGATATTTTCATCTATAGCTTTGGCTCCAACATTCCCTCAATCAATCTTATCATAATCTGTTGAGGTATCTTTAGTGGTTGCAACCATTGCAACATATTTGGCTACAACTTCTTCAGGAGGGGGATGATCAAACTTGCAAGTTGCACCATACTTGCAAGTTCCAGTTTTCATATAGAATAGGCATGTAGCCTCACCCTCTCGTCTTGGGAAGCCTACAAGAGTCAACTTCATAAGTTGCTGAGCACAACCTTTGTCAAGTGCTCCTAGGGGAGGATGGTCAAATTTATAGTTTACACCATATTTGCAAATCTACAATTTGATTTCTTCCAGCCATGTCCTTCCTCAACGAGCATTGCCTGCCTTACTGCCTAACTTCATACACCTACCTGGTCCTCCTAGGCATTCACATATTGAACTTGAATCAACTCAATAATTAGGTTTAGCCTGACTCGGTTTGGGATATGTGTAGTGACCGATTCTATCTGACCTCGATTTTCATAGACATTTCCCTTTTTTTTTTTTTTTTCTCATAATCCATTTCTAATTATTGGATTTTTGGATGATAAAGAATCGGGTTGGGTGGAACTTGTTTCCATATCCAAACCATCACAAAATCTCCCCCACCTCAAGTTGGTGGTGTAGGAAGTGCACATGCCTTTATCATTGATACATTAACATTAACATTAACACTATACAAACTAAAACCTGAGGTTAATATGAATAGAAATTACTTGCTTTCATTCCATTTTGGTGTATATACATGTTTCTTTGTAAGTAAGTAAGTACAATGGGGTTATCTTGCAGACCAAGGGGGGAAATGGAGGTACGAAACTCCTAGGGGAGGAACTATTTAGGGGCCCAACCTCAGAGAGGCAACAACATTAACTAAGAAGGTAAGAAAGAAGAATATTAGATCTCACTCAAAATTCAACAAACTTAACAATTTTCAGGATTTAAGAATTTTAAAGGAGGGCTTGGTTGGTTTGCTTTATTTGAATCTCCCAACCTTGATTTTAAACTTCACATGTTTTTTTAGGGTGGTTTTGGATTTTTGTTTTCGATTTTGATCACGATTTCATTCCTTTTATTTTAAATTATTTGTGGTAATTGAAGGAGGTTTGGATTTCTATTTTTTTCAATATCAGAGAGTAGAGATAAAAGTTCTATAAAAGAGAGATAGAATGACACAGATAGAAGTCCAACTCCAAAAATCTGTTGTTTCACAGCAGTAACAGGTTGATGGGAATGGCAATGACAAATTTCCTAATCAATTCCTATCAACGTTTCTCTATGTGGGGAATCTAGGCCTCAGCATTACCGATGGCCAGATTTATGGGCTCTTCCAGCAGATTGGTCTCGTTCTCTCTATTCACATCTATAGAGATATCAACACCAAGAGTTTTCTTGGATACACCTATATCAATTATGGCATTGCTGAAAATTCCAGCAAGGCTTGAGATTTGCTGAATTTTATGCCTCTTAATGTAAAGCCCATTCGGATAATGTATTCACATCATGATCCCAACATCCACAAGAGTGGATTAATGAACATGTTTATTAAGAATCTTCACAAATTAATAGACATTAAAGTTCTCTATGATACTTTCTCTATGTTTGGGTCTATTCTCTCTTGTAAGATTGCAACAAATGTATTAGGACAATCTAAAGGATATGGATTTGTGCAATTTTCCTACTAAAATGTCAATGAGTAATTTGGAGCCCCATTCAACGTCTAGTGAATAGATTTTATTCCTGATGCAAAGTTGGATCCTTTCTGTTGAAGCTCCATCCTTTTTACATATATATGTTTATGCCACAACGTCCCTAGTAGTATGTCCTTTCAGGGATAGTAGTAAATCTTATTTGATGTAAAGCTTACTATATACTTTTGGAGAGATGGAAATTGGATCACATCCACATTAGTTGCACTACGAAAGAGCTAAGGTCCATGCTAATAGCCTGGACATGGGTGGGCATTGTAGTGTTTGTATGTCGATGTGATGGGACATTAAATATAAACAATGCATTGACTACATGAATATGATGTTCGCACACACCCATCTATATTCATGTTTGATATTGACCTGGGGGTTCCTAAGCTTGAGGATCTATCAAATGCACACAAATCACTGAGTTCTGAAATATATAAATAGGAGATATGCAACTTCAATCTTCACAAACTGGGAAGTGCATCTCAGACTCGGGTCTATATAGATTTGTGCTTTATGTAGGGGCAGTAGAGCATGACACACATCCAAATTATTGACCCATTTATGGGAGTTGTTGGGTCTATTAATCATGAGGAGCTAGGAATTGATTTTGGAACCAAATGGCAAGAAGAGAAACTACAACAAGACCATGAAGCAAGATTCCTATGCATTGTTTAGTGGGTCTCTAACACCCAAAAAATGTGGCAGTGTTGGTGTTTGGGTCTTTAGATGTATTTATTTCTAGAAATTTAGGATATAATGATTGTAATCTCTGTGTACAAGGGAACAAGCCTACCTCTATGTAACAAAGATAGAGATAATGTGCTTAGAGGAGCCTTAGTATGTGATGAGCCTCATAAATGGGTAATTATATGGGCTCATTTTACCCCCTAACCTAGTCAAATCAACCATTCTCTTAGCTTATTGTAAGATTTTCTGATTATATTTATGCTTATGGAGTGAATTGAGTTAGTTATGATGCCATGTGGTCTAACATGTGTTTAATGCAGATTATTGATGAATTTCAAGGTCAAAGTCAAGGATCTAGTCGAAAAAAGGTAGAAATAACTCGAAGTGGAAAAGGGAGAGAAGTTATAGGAGGGAATACCCCTCATTTATTACTCCTCACTTCGAATTCCCCTTCATTCAGCTCGGAGTACAAGCAACCGAATCATGCACTAGAAGGCAGCCGAGCAAGTGGAGGATGACTGATGATTATCTCGAGTTTTGGGAGCCAAGCCTCCATGATTTTAAGGAAGTTGTTGGTAGCTTCATTTGTATAAGTAGATAGGCCTAGGGCCTCACTAGGGTCAGATTTTTGTTGGATTTTTGCTTATGTAAACTCTGCTCCAACTTCGAGCTTATTATTTTGTGACAGTTTCATGTAATCTTGTTATTGTTTAGATAATAAAAATGGAATCCTTTTTGAGCTAGCAATGAGTTACCTCAGAGGCCTGAAGCTCTTGGGTTAGGGCCTAATCCAAGCATCCAAGCTCCTCTTTACTTGTATTTGTATATTTTATTTCAGTTTGTAGATTAGGTTGCTGTTAGATGTATTTCTTTTATGGTTAAGAATAGGTTGCTTTTGATGATTCAGTAGTTTGCTTCCATTTGTGCTTTCTATAGCAGGTTAAGCAGTGATAAAGAGAAGATTCAAAAGGCTAGCAACAATGCCTTGACCTCTCTTCCTCCCTTTGGGACCATGATTTGAGGCAAAGACCCTCTTGCTGCCCCAAAAACACAGATTTTCCTCCTTCATAGGACTTCTAGTGTTTGCAGCTTTTTAGTAGGTTAATAGTCCAGTTTTTCTTTGCTTCATATATTCTTCATCATGCTCACTTATTTATTTGCAATATTATTCTTTCATGCTTTCATTTCTTGCAACATTTCTTAGCATTTCCTTTCATAGATCATAGTTTAGACTATTTTGATGCAAAACTCTATTTTTCTAGATGCACTCATTTCATTGCTTACTTGATCTTATTGGTTTACTGTCAGTTCCCTTGCAGCAGATATATTCTTGCAGTAGGATAGTGTATCAACCATCACATCCTCCATCTGATCCATGCCCTACAGGTCACCCAAACCTCACCTCAATTCTACCTTAGTTTGCTGTATTTTCCATAGAACTTCTTCCTTTCTCCTTGAGCAAACCCAATCATCTCCCTCTCTCCCGGTGATTCATGGTAGATCTTAAGTGCCCTAACACCTCATTCCAACCCTCATCCACGTTTTCCACCCACTCTCACACCCTCAAAACAGTGAAAACTGCTCTCGGCCTCCTCCTGTAGGCCTCCTGTAGTTGCCGTGTTTTCCTCCTATAGATTTCCTGTGTCCTCCTGTAGATTTTCCTGTAGGCTTTATTTTGAAGGCCGAGTGTGGGAAAAGCCTCCAGAAGGCCACCTGAGACATCGTAGGACCCATCCACACCATCCTACATCCTCTCAATTCCCAAAGCCACCCTCCAACGCCACCTATTCACTGCCACATTCACACACAATAAATTACATGCATGTCAAATTCACATAAAAATACATAAAAATCCAAAAAGATGTTTTTTGATTATTTACTTCCAGAAATAGCTTAGTTAGATGTTGTTTACTTCCTTGAGTATGTAATGGAATTAATTTCATGGTTTTCATAGTGCTTTCTGCAAAAGTAGGATTAGTTGGTTAATTAGGGTTTACTAGGTTTGCTTTACATTTTAGTCTTTCTCCTTTCTACAGTTAGAGTAGCATCTGTAGAGTAATATTTCTTTCCTTTCATCACATATAGAGCTTCTTCTGGAATCCATAGAAGTTGGCTTGAGCTCCTAGTGATCTTGCACCGATTGACCAAGTGACAACCTGCAGTGAGAACTAGTACTTGTGCATACAACACCGATGCTTTCAAGTTTGTTACGAACTACCGGGTTGATAAGAGTAAAGCAGGCAGCCCAAGAGTTGCAACATTATTGCTGCAATACTGGTACTCACTAATTTTTGGTGCTGTTTCCAGGGAAGCGTCAGAGTATTTTGTGATTACTGGTTTCTTCTATTTTCTATTCCAACATTCTACTAATAGTTTATTTCAGCAAAAGTAGACTAGTCATTTCTCTTCTTTCAAGTTCTGCATTTCCTTGCTTTCCTCTTCAATTCTGCAAATTTCATTTTAGAAAAATTAGACTAGTCATTTCTCTTCTTTGAAGTTCTGCATTTCCTTGCTTTTCTCTTCAATTTTGCAAATTTCATTTCAGCAAGTTCATTTCAGCTAGTTGCAATTTGTTTTGTTCAATCAATTTTAGTTTCTGCAGGTACTACCAGTGTGGGGAAAAAGAAACAAAAACCAACCAAAAAATATTTCCTTTCATACCTCTTAGGAATAAAGATAACTCAGGAAAATTTTTTCCCACCACCCCCACTGCTTCACACAGCTAGCCTTCTCTCTTCTTCGGCGACTGCGATCAAGAAGAACCCTTAGGTGAACAACAAGACATATTTGAAGAACCTATAGGGGAAGAAGAAGAAGAAAACGTTCCTTTGGAGCCAATGGCTGAAAACATAAATGCTAGGGGGAATGGAGAGAGAATAGAGGGTACCTTTCCCATTCGAGAGAACAATGGGGACACCAAAATGAAGAATATAAGCCCTTCCGCCCTACCTCATTTCCATGGTCTGACTACAAAAGATCCTGGCACCTTTTTGTTCGATTTTGTTGTTATCTTTTGAACCTATGACTATGCAAAAGATGAGCAAAAGTTGAAATTGTTCCCTTCTACTCTCAAGGATGCAGCACTGTGCTGGTTCATGGGATTACCTGGCAATAACATCACAACTTGGGCTCAGATGTAGGAAGCCTTTAACGAAAAGAATTGAGACTATTTTAGGTCAAAAGATACTAAAGAAGAAATTTTTGGAATGACCATAGGAAGTGATGAGTCCCTGGAAGACTATGAAGAGAGGTTCCAGCTCAGTTACAAAAGGGTTGGGTGTACACTTGACCCTAAGACTCTGAAGCTGGTCCTGCTCAGGGGAATTCGGGAAGATCTTTTAGACTTCCTCCATCTACTAGCCGGGGGAGACATCTACCAACTATCCTGTGAGGGCATCAAGACTATTTTTAGAAATCATTCTAGAGCAGCTAGAAAGAAAGGTAGGGGGAGTCAACCCATAACCAGTACCTCTTCATCTAACTCATCCATTAAAGAAGAAATTGGAAACATGTTGGAATACTTCAAGAGTGAGATGTTGTAGACTCTTGCCATGTAAATGGATACCTTACATATCAAAAGGAAACAAGAGGAAGCAAAGAGGGCTTTGGCCATTTTTTGCCCTAGATGCATAGGGAGGCATCCTAGGAATGAATGCCCATTGAACTCTATAGAGGTTTGTTCAGTCTGTGGAGAAAATCATTCTACAGATAAGTGCCCTTCCTTACCCAGACTTAAAGCTATATATCAAGGGGCTGAGGAAGTCACTGGACAACTCTATTACATAAACCAAAGAAGGCCGCATGGACCTAGACCATACTAGCAGGGGATGCAATGGACATCTCAGGCATACTGCAACCCCAACCAAGTCACTTCCATACCTTCTTGGGGCCCTCCTACTCATCCTTCTTGGTCCATGCCTCCTCCTTGGTCCTTCACATATCAATATCATGCCCAACCAGCCACCCATTCATTTCAATCCTATGCTCAACCACAACCTCAGTGGAATGCACCTCATCAGGGGTGGAGGCCCTAATATGACTCTCTTCCCACTCTTTTGCCTCCACCACCTGCCCAACTACAACCATTACCTCCTGCTCCACAAAAGAAACCCCAAATTCCTGACCAACCAAATGTGAACCCGAACAACAGAAAAATGGTAAGTGGAGAATCTATGTCAACTATCGGGAATTGAACAAAGCCACTAAAAAGGACGATTTTCCTTTACCTTTCATAGATCGAGTGTTAGACGGTCTGGCAGGGAAATTTTTTTCTCTTTCCTAGATGGGTTTAGCGGGTACAATCAGATTCAAATCAGCCCGGAAGGCCAATATAAGACCACTTTCACTTGTCCTTGGGCTAACTTTGCATACCGGGTCCTTCCTTTTGGTTTGTGTAACGCTCCAACCACTTTCCAAAGAGCAGTATTGAGTATATTTTCTGAATTAGTTCATGATGCAGTAGAGATATACATGGATGACTTTACTCCTTATGGCTCTGACTTTCAGGAAGCTTTATTTAACCTAGGAAAAGTTATAGACAAGTGTATTGAGATGAACCAATCCCCCAGTCAAGAAAAATGTGAATTTTTTATGACTGAAGGGATAGTGGTAGGTCATGCCATATCTTAGTAGGGACTGTAGGTGGACCCCAACAAAATTGCCATCATCCAAAGGGTCCCACCTCCTCAAAAGGTGAGAGATGTCAGAAGTTTCCTAGGCTTAGCTGGGTATTGCAGGAGATTCATTAAAGATTTCAGCAAGCTAGCCTCTCCTTTGTTTGGCCTCTTAGGCAAAGATGTCGAGTTCATATGGTCAGAAAATTGTCAAGAAGCCCTAGATACCTTGAAGAGCAAGCTCATGACTGCCCCAATTCTGAGAGGCCCAAACTAGGCCCTACCTTTCCACATTCACACAAATGCCTGAAACAAAGCAATAGGTGCAGCCTTAGGAAAAATTGATGAAAAGTTATCTTATGCCATATACTTTATAAGCAAAAACTTGTCAAAGACAAAGTTAAACTATACAGTGACCAAGAAGGAACTCCTAGCTGTCGTGCATTCCTTAAACAAATTCAAACATTATATCACAGGCTATAAAACCTTTGTGCACAGTGATCATGATACAATTAGATATTTAATGAACAAACTAGATGTAAATGTTCGCATTATTAGATGGTTTATTTTACTGCAGCAGTTTGATTTGACCATTATTGATAAGCCTGGTAAAGAAAATGTTGTTACTGACTTTTTATCTAGAGTAAATTTGCCTGCAGGTGAAGAAGGAATGGTGGATGACCAAATGCCAGATGAACATCTGTTTGCTATCTCATTACTTTCTCCATGGTTTGCTGATATAGGAAACTACTTGGTTTCAGCACAGTTCCCACCACACCTCTCCTCAAAAGAAAAGAGCAAGATAGTAAGGAAAAGCACCCATTTCACCTAGATTGGGGGCAATCTCTTCAAACTTGGCCTAGATTAGATCTTGAGAAGATGTGTCAGGGAGGAGGAAGTCTTTGACATCCTTTTGACCTGTCACGATGGGCCTTCTGGAGGTCATCTTGCAGCAAAAATAACTGCCTTCAAGATATTGCAAGCATGCTACTATTGGCCCACTCTTCGTCAGGATTTGAGGAGATATACCGACCCGTGTGATTAGTGTCAGAGGATGGGGAAACCTTCTCCAAAGGATGCCATTTGAGAAGTGGGGCATGGAATTTATGGTTCCTATCAGCCCTCCTTCAAAGCAGAAAAAATACATCATTGTGTGCACCGATCACTTGACAAAGTGGGCAGAGAAAAAAGCAATCAAAGCAGTGACAGAGGAAAAAGTAGCTGATTTTTTGAGAGAAAACATATTCTACAAGTTCGGGTATCCAAGAGAGTTGGTCACAGATCAAGGCAGTCAGTTCACTTCCAATTTGATTGAAGACCTACTCACACATCATAGAATCAAGCACAGGACTTCCACCCTTTACTATCCACAAGCCAATGGGAAGGTGGAGGTCACTAACAGAGCATTGGAAGGGTTCTTGACCAAGGCAGTGAGCAGCAGCAGAAAGGACTAGGCAGACAGATTAGTTGAGGCCACTTGGGCCTACAACACATCATGGAAGACCATCACAGGGTTCACACCCTATGAACTGGTCTATGGGAAGAATGTTGAAAAGTGTGCAACAAGAAATGCTTGTTGAGAATGCAACAAGATGATGGAGCTTAATGAAAAGAGTCACGTTCACTAAGTGGGCTCGCAGGCAAATTATGGCGCAAGTTCTATTTTTGGATCCCAGCAGGGATGATCACAGCAGGAGTGACCATAACAGGGATGATCACAACAGGAGTGACCACAGCAGGAGCGATCACAGCAGGAGTATCAAAGTCTATTTTTAGATTGGCTATCCAAAATAGAAAAGTCAAATATTATTGTCTCATAATAATATTTGGACTATAAACTTGATCTTATTCTCTTGGAGCACTTCAGTTTGAGCTACAGATGTGGCACATGCAGCTGTCATAAGGAAGTACACTTTCTTTGTGGGTCAGTTGAGTTGTTTCATGCATGACTTCAGTTAGAACTCAATCAGTCGAGTTTGGTGGAGTTGATTGTAGAGTTGATGGAGTTGTGTTCAGTTTGACTTGGTTAAACTAGTTGTAATTAGTCTAACTGCAAATAGACTAATGTTGAGTTGTTAAAATAATTATTAACTCATAATGCAACTATAGAATACATCAGTTAACTCAGTTGCATGTCAGTGCATGTTCAGTTCAGCAGGGACAGGTGTTAGAGGATCAGATTGCTATTAGTTGTGACTATAGTTGTGCATGATGATTTGCACAATAAAAGGGATTGAGTATGCCAATGAATTGGTTAATACCAAATATTATAGCCTCTTCTCACGTCTTTCCCAGTGTGAGTGATTCTTTGGAGGTTAAATACGAGTTTGGTAAACCATTCTCATTCATTCTTGAGCAGGTATTGAGCTGTAGAGGCAGGTAAGCAGCGGGGGAGATTTGGAGATCAGATCTGAGCTGTATTGTGTGTAGCATGAGGAGATAGTACTGAGTAATTGTGAGGAGTATTGTAATATGTATTCTTACATGATTCAATCAATATAATATATATATAGTTGGGGTTTTTAGCGAGATGCTTTCCCCGAGAAAATACTGTGTTGATATGTGTGATTGATGCTTCTATGAGCGCCTGTGAATGTTTCTGCTTCTGTAAATTGATGATCAACTTAGAGGAGGTTATGTATTATGCATGTTCCACTTATAAGTGTATAATCAGGATAATCTCTGTGAATATGTGTCATATTATTCAAAATTTCTACATGGTATCGGAGTGAGCTGAATTATAGAAGAAGTTCTACATGATATCAGTGCTGTATTGATCATCAGATCTATTATTCAGGAAGTGTTTACATTTTATTTCTTCAGGCAGAGTCTGTGATTGGGCTAGGTAGCCTCTGGATTCATCCTTCTTTTGGAAGGTGAGATATCCAGTGAATGCCCATACAGTCGATCTTTGTACAAGAAATACTTTGTTCTCACGAATTCTAGATTAGAGGCGGTTGAGTTTTGAGCTGGTGGAATGGCTCTCAAGAGATAAAACTCAAACACATTAAGTGTGAGAATGGAGATAGTATGCCCCAGTATCTCACGAAGTTCACCCAATGCCGGGATGAGCTGGGAAGTGTGGGGGTGACTGTCGGCTGAGGATGGTGAGTCTAGCACTCCTTGACCTTCCTAAGAGTTGGCATAGCTACCAGGACTCAGTGAATGGAAGGGAGAAATTGCCAGGATGGGAGAGACTTTGGTCGGATCTTGTGCAAGAGGAGATTAGATGGCGCACCAGAGACAGTTCTTCATTTATGCATGCTGAGGAGAATTGTGCCTTAGCGAGTAAGGCGAAGAAGGGGAAGGGAAAGGTTTCTCTTTCTGAATCCAGTTCTTCCAATGATGGGAAGAAGGTTGACAAGGCAAAGGTGATATGCTTTCGTTGTCATGAGTTGGGTCATTATGCTACTAATTTCCCAAAGAAGAAGTCCAAGAAGGGATTCAGGGAAGGATCTGAAGGTGAGGCACTTGCTTCACAGTTTGAGTTGGATTTCACACTCTTCGCATGCATGGTTTCATCCATGGTGGGAAGTGGTTGGTTCCTTGACTGTGGAGCTTCTTTCCACATGACCGATGACAAAAGTTTGTTCATTTCTTTGGAGGAGAACGATCTCCAGATGCTCATAGCGATGGGTAATGATGAGAAGTATAATGTCTCAGGTGTAGGCACGGTTATTTTTTAGAGGGAGCATGGAGCTCACCTTACCTTGACCGATGTCAAGTATGTACCAGGACTGAAGAGAAACTTGGTGTCGATCGTGATGTTGGAAGACAGAGGCTATGATGTGGTCTTCAGTAAGGGAAAGGTTTTCCTTAGACACATCATCACTAGACAGGTGAAGCAGATTGGTTCACGGGTCAAGAACCTGTATGCTCTTAAGGTTCAAGATGCGTGCAAAGCCTTGAGCAGTGAGGCAATTGATGGAGAATTGGTGGTTGAGAGGAAGTGTATATTACCTCTCAGCATGCAGAGCTAGAAGAAGTCTCAGACGATTGTGGAGGAGCCACGATTGGTGCAGCAGCTTCAGGAGGTTGTGGAGGAGCCACAACAGGGGAAGCTGAGAGGAGATCGAGTAGAGACATCTACTCATCCAGAGACCTCCAGTAGGGGGAAACTTCGAGCCAGGTGGGCTGAGGGATCGCACGCAGCCATACCTCCAAGTAGGGGGTGGGGTGATGTGGATTGATCCTCCCAAGGAGGACGGGCAGGGTCCTTGAGGTAACCAACCTCTTGGATGAGACCTTGCTACGGGAGCCCCAATGTGTAGTAGCAGGAACTGATTGATTGGGTAGAGACAGATGCAGATGGAGCGGCAGAGAGAGCGACAGTGCAGGGAATCCCAGGACAACGCATAGCTAGCGGGCTGCAGCAATGTGAGAGGCACAAGTGTTTTGCACAGTGCTAGGTGGCACAGAGAGGTGTGCAATGGTGTGAGATGCATGGAGATGTTGCAGTAGCGCAGATGTCAGAGAGGAAGCACTTGTCAGCAGCAGGTAGAGCTTCAGCATCAAAGGGTGTTTCTAGCCCAACAGGGAGGCCAGTTGGGAGGTGCAGTGTGGATGCAATGCTGGGAGATAGAACTAGCAGCGGCACAGATGCAGTCAGAGATCAAAGTGACAAAGGCTAGAGCAGTCAGATACTGAAGAGCACATAGATGCAGAGTTCTCAGACGACAGAGGCAATAGCAGTTAGAGACTTTGATGACAGAGCAAGTGGACCGGCCAGATGTGTTGCATGGATAACATTCCAGAGATACAGGATCGGGTTTGAGAGGAAGGCTTTCTTTTTTAGAGGGAGTGTTGAAAAGTGTGCAACAAGAAATACTTGTTGAGAATGCAACAAGATGATGGAGCTTAGTGAAAAGAGTCGCCTTCACTAAGTGGGCCCGCAGGAAAATTATGGCGCAAGCTCTATTTTTGGATCCCAGCAGGGATGATCACAGCAGGAGTGACCACAGCAGGGATGATCACAGCAGGAGTGATGACAACAGGAGTGATCGCAGCAGGAGTGATCAAAGTCTATTTTTAGACTAGCTGTCCAAAATAGAAAAGTCAAATATTATTGTCTTCTCTTGGAGCACTTCAGTTTGAGCTACAGATGTGGCACATGCAGCTATCAGAAGGAAGTACACTTTCTTTGTGGGTCAGTTGAGTTGTTACATGCATGACTTCAGTTAGAACTCAATCATTTGAGTTTGGTGGAGTTGATTGTAGAGTTGATGGAGTTGTGTTCAGTTTGACTTGGTTAAACTAGTTGTAATTAGTCTAACTGCAAATAGACTAATGTTGAGTTGTTAAACTAATTATTAACTCATAATGCAACTATAGAATACATTAGTTAACTCAGTTGCATGTCAGTGCATGTTCAGTTCAGCAGGGACAGGTGTTAGAGGATCAGATGGCTATCAGTTGTGACTATAGTTGTGCATGATGATTTGCACAATCAAAGGGATTGAGTATGCCAATGAATTGGCCAATACCAAGTATTATATCCTCTGCTCACGTCTTTCCTAGTGTGAGTGATTATTTGGAGGTTAAATACGAGTTTGGTAAACCATTCTCATTCATTCTTAAGCAGGTATTGAGCTGTAGAGGCAGGCAAGCAGCGGGGGAGATTTGGAGATCAAATCTGAGCTGTATTATGTGTAGCATGAGGAGATAGTACTGAGTACTTGTGAGGAGTATTGTACTATGTATTGTTACATGATTCAATCAATATAATATACAGATATTTGGGGATTTTAGCGAGATTCTTTCCCCGGGAAAATACTGTGTTGATATGTGTGATTGATGCTTCTATGTGCGCCTGTGAATGTTTCTGCTTCTGTAAATTGATGATCAACTTAGAGGAGGTTATGTATTATGCATGTTTCGCTTATAAGTGTATAATCAGGATAATCTCTGTGAATATGTGTCATATTATTCAAAATTTCTACAAAGAAGGCTTTGCTGTCAATAGAATTTGAATTCAATACCCTAAGGATGGCAGCTCAACTGGACCTAGACCTCAGCCATGCACAGAAGGAAAGATTACTTCAGCTCAATAGATTGGATGAACACAAATTGCAGGCCCTTGTCCATACAAAGGTAGTTCAGCTTCAGAGAAAGATATGGCATGAAAAAAATATCAACGAGAAGCAATTCCAAGAGGGATATTGGGCACTACTCTATTATTCCAGATACATAGATTTCAAAGGCAAGTTGAGGACAAGATGGCTGGGACCCTACACTGTGGAGAAATGCAATGACAATGGTTCAGTTCTGATCATAACCATTGATGGTGAAGCCATCCCCATGCTTGTCAAGGGACATCGGTTGAAGGTCTATAAGAAACCCCTCTCCAAGCGAGAGTTCATTGAAGATTTGAATAAGACAGTGATGGTAGTGGAGCATGTCTTAGCCTCCACTTCACCCACTCACTGAAGAAAACAAAAAGAGAAATAAAAAATAAGGACTCAAGTGAAAATCTCCATGAGGCGCTTGAGTCCCATCATTGGGTTGAAAACCTCTTCTAAGGTGGCTCAGTGATATCAAAAAAAAAAAGAGAGAAAAAAGAATAAGATCCTTGCGTGAAAACCTCCCTTGTAGGTGCCCAGAGCAGGCAATTAGGGTGAAAACCTCCCGGAGGCACCCTAGTTGTTTTCAAAAAAAAAAAAGAGAGAAAGGAAAAAGAAAAATGAATTTTCATTTGCATTGCAGGTTTGCAGGAGGACTACAAGAAGCAAAAGAAGGTGCCAAGGGAACCCTGACATCCACACCAGCACCAATCCTACCTTCTCCACACTTTTCTCCATCATTTTTGACATTTCTTTCACCTCACTGTGCTTCTTTTTCAAAAATTTTGCTTTCCATAGGAGGCTTTGTGTTGTCTACAGGAGGCTCCTGTATGAATTACAGAGAGCCAGAAATGGATATAAAAGGCAATTGAGGGACAAGGAAGCTTCATGAAGAACCTATAAACCCTCCTACAGTCTTCAAACCTCCTTGCCATCATTTCCAAGCCTACATCACACCCCAAGCATCATTCTTCTTCATGTCCAAGAAAAACATAGGGAAAAAAATAGTTTTTTCAGGAAAAGAAAAAACAAAAAATAAGAGAGACAGCAGCACCATCCACCTCACCTGAAGCCTACCTAATACCTCTCCATATCTATCTACACCTCTGGCATCATGCTCCAAGCTCCAAGTAGAAAGAAGCTGAAGTTTCAAGGGGAGAAACAACTACAGGAGCTCCTGTAGGAATTCTTGTAGCAGCTGATCCCATCAAAACCCAGCACCAGCAGCAGGAGAATCCACACATGATAGTTGAAAAGGCACCTGAAGCTCAGACCCAGCCAGAGAAGAACCTGCACAGTACACAACCACATATCAGCAAGTAGACAACATGCATCAAAAGAAATAAAGGCATGTAGCAGAGAGAGAGCCACAACACCTCACAAAAAATACATTTGGATCACAAGTAAGTAACTAAACCACTCCTCTATTTTCATTTGTGTAATTAGAAGTCATGCAAAAGAAATGAGATGGTTGAGGTTGAATGAGGGAAAGGTGGCCAGTTAACTTGGCCACCTTCATCTAGTTGACTCCACTCATTCGAGATGTGACTCACATGTGTGCATAGTCAACTCAAGAAAGATGTCAAGGACAGGTAGTGGAGGAAGTGTGAACTCCGATGCGATAATAAGGGATGATTACGAGGAGGGGCCATGATGACAAGGCAGGTGGAGACCAATGATTCGAATATGGCCAACGTATACTTTTCCAGCTCACCCCCCATCATAGGAAATATCCATAAAGGGTAATAAGTACTCCTCCCCAAGCATTTCACCGCCTTTTCCTTCATTCTCTCCTCGTAACTCAGCTACAGTAGTATCCTTGTACCCCCATAGCATTGTAACCATCGTCCTCCATCGATCTCTCCCATATTCTTGCTCTCGAAATTTTCTACAAGAGCACCTATAGGTTCTATAGGAGCACCTACAGGAATTCTACAGGAGGGACAACAATGTTCTACAAGAGGGGAAGTGAGTTGTTTTGAAGGGAGAAAACATGAGTTTTAGCACGATTTTTAGTCTGAGGAGGTAGGTTCCATGCATGCCCCTAATGAATATCAATATATGCAAGAAGTGGTTTCAATTTGAGGAGGAAATAAAGTCTTTAGGAGAGGAGAAAATACATAAAAAAAATTCTGCTTATTTAAAAAAAACACAGTCTCCTCTGTTTCTTTGTTTTTCTAAAAAATTGTTGTCTCCATCTCCACATTTGGTTTCCCAAAAGAGTGTAAACAAAATGACAGGCGGGTTTATGAGAAAGGAGCCCACTAACTCCACTAGGTTCCATGCACATCCACAAGTGGTGGACATCTTCATAAGGACAAATTGGATGAATTTCTTTGAGAAATTCCGAGGGTTTGATGAGGAAATTGCCCAAGAGTTTGCTCTCTCTCAGGTACCCCACACAAGAACTCATGCCACTATCACCTTTAGAGGTCTTTCCATGGAGATAACCCCTGAATTTATCAGTAGGGTCACTACCCTTCCTCTTGGGTTGCCTTGGAGTAAGGATGAGAAACCAATTGGCCAGGCTGCCAAGAAAAACTTTTCCAAAACAATGAAACCCCTGTAGAGGATAAAAATGGAATTATAAGGGCTAGCATACCATACCCTTGGGATGAGGTTAGCTATCAAAGAATCAAATACATTTCTTGTGAGGGGAGGTACAACATTGTCTATGGTTATCACTTTAGAATCCTCCATGAATTAAGGTATGGCATGGACACTCTAGCACCTCAGAAGCTCAACATCCCCTACCTCCTCCTACAGTCCCTCATTGACTCCAGCACTAAGATTCAAGCAGGGAATTCAGAGCAGCTTGTTCACCATGGGTTAATCAAAATCCTAGTGGAAGAAGCCCTCCATACATTTACACTCCCTATAGCATGGGAAGTCTTCCGAAACATGACAGCTGAGGATGACATAAAGGCCCTAACCTATGATGTCAGTCCTACTGGCAGTGAGGAGGAAGAGCAGCAAGGGGGAGAAGGTGAAGCCATTGGTGACTTAGTAGAACAAGAAAGGAAGGAGGAAGAAACTAAAATAGAGGAGGAGAAAGTTGAAGAAACAGAGCAGGAAGAAACAAAGCAAAAAGAGATAGAAAAAGAGACAGAAGGAGGAGAAAAAGAGGCAGAAAAGGTAGAACAAGGAGAAGGGTCCCCTAAGACTCTGGAAAGGGAGGTAGTAGCTACCCTCACTACCCTCAGTACACTAATCAAGCCAAATAAAAAGAGGAAAAGACAGGCCTCCATGTATTTCAGGGCTAGGAAGAGCACAAGAATCAAAACAGGCAAACCTCAACCCTCTTCAAAAATGCCAATTACAATTGAAGATTCACCCTCTGCCAAGGGGAAAGAATCCCCTTCCAAGACACCTATCACATATGAAAGGGGGACTCCTAGATCTTCCACATGGAAGGAAAAGGTAGTACTACAAGACCCAAAAACAGTCCTACAGGAGGCTCAGACAGTTCTACAGGAGACACTGTCAAAACTACAAGAGACCCAAAAGCTTGAGAAAAGGATGGAAGGACAGCCACAGGTAAAGGAGGAAGAAACAAAGCTACAAGAACCTGATCCCCAACCTAGTCTTGCCTCCTATTACAATCTACTTGAGGGAGGAAGGATAATCCCACAAAAATTTGCAATTCCACTATTCTTTGAATTAGAGAAAGAAAGAATAAGAACACATAGGTGGATGCAAATAGCCAAATCCAAAGGAGTTGAGAATATTGGCCATATGGAAAACAAACTCAGAGAAATGGGTAGAGAGTTGAGTGCTCTCAGAGATAGGGAAGCAATCACAAGAAGCCACCTTGAAATTGAAATGAATTGTTAAGGAGGAAACTGCAAGAGAAAGAGACTCCACTGGCATGCATGGCCAGCTTATCCATGGAGGCATTGCAATGTAGAACACCAGAAAAATCCTATGGCCTATATCTCAAGGACCAATGGTTACAATTCCAGATAAAGACTCTGGCACAAAGAGGCACAATCCCTTTCCAAGATTAAAGGTAGTTTATGGATTTGTGTGACCAAAGCATGTCAGAGGATAAGGCAAAGATGGCAGAATTCTACCTACATAACATGGTCCTCACAAACGTGAATGTGTGGGACCCCAATGCCAGACTAGGGGACCTGCAACTAATGGCCATGGTCTCATGGATGAACCATGAAGAGTTGAGGGCAGTAGAAATAAAAAGATTGATGATAAAAGAGCAGAATGAGCCATTAATGATAAGAGCTGAGACATTAGATCCCATGGCACTCATTAGCACACACAACTTGCTTGCCAATGATCCTCAAATTACCCCTAGATATCTAAACGATCAGGCACAAGCCATTGCACACTTTGAGGATATGCAAAGGTTACTTGGGGATGACTATGTGCATGCATGCATGAGGAGATGGAACACCTTACCACACAATCTGCAGATCAGGGAATATCATTCCCCCATGAGGCTGAAGGAGGCATTAAGAAGAGTGCCAATGTACAAGCGCTCCATGTAGAGGCTGAAGGTCAACTGGATTGGCCTCAAACTAAGTCCCCCACTATTGTTAGGCATGCTGGAAGGAAAAAGAGAAGAAGAAGAGGAGGAGCAATGGGAAGAGATAGACAGGAAGGCAGGATTCTATGACAAAGAAGAGCAGACCACATCAGAAGCTTGGGATGCTAGGGAGGCCACCAGGGCCATAAAAGATGAGGAGATGGACTAAGTTGCTCAGAGGATGAGCAACACCTTCAGTAGGGGGTGATGATGAGCCTCATAAATGGGTAATTATATGGGCTCATTTTACCTCCTTACCTAGTTAAATCAACCATTCTCTTAGCTTATTGTATTATTTTCTGATTGTATTTATGCTTATGGAGTGAGTTGAGTTAGTTATGATGCCATGTGTTCTAACATGTGTTTAATGCAGATTATTGATGAATTTCGAGGTAAAATTTAAGGATCTAGTGGACAAATGGCAACAATAACTCGAAGTGGACAAAGGAGAAGACTTATAGGAGGGAATCCCCCTCATTTATTACTCCTCACTTCGAATTCCCCTTCATTCATCTCGGAGTACAAGCAACCAAATCATGCACTAGAAGGCAACTGAGCAAGTGGAGGATGACTGATGATTATCTCGAGTTTTGGGAGCCAAGCCTCCCTGATTTTAAGGAAGCTATTGGTAGCTTCATTTGTATAAGTAGAGAGGCCTAGGGCCTCACTAGGGTCAAATTTTTGTTGGATTTTTGCTTATGTAAACTCTGCTCCAACTTTGAGCTTATTATTTTGTGACAGTTTCATGTAATCTTGCTATTGTTTTGATAATAAAGATGGAATCCTTTTTGAGCTAGCACTGAGTTACCTCAAAGGGCTGAATTTCTTAGGTTAGGGCCCAATCCAAGTGGCCAAGCTCCTTTTTACTTGCATTTGTATGTTTTATTTCAGTTTGTAGATTCAATTGTTGTTATATGTATTTCTTTTATGGTTAAGAATAGGTTTCTTTTGATGATTCAGTAGTTTGCTTCCATTTGTGCTTTCTATAGTAGGTTAAGTAGTGATAAAGAGAAGATTCAAAAGGCTAGCAACAGTGCCTTGGCCTCTCTTCCTCCCTTTGGGACCATGATTTGAGGCAAATACCCTCTTGCTGCCCCTAAAACATAGATTTTCCTCCTTCATAGGAGTTCTAGTGTTTGCAGCTTTTTAGTAGGTTAATAGTCCAGTTTTACTATGCTTCAGATCTTCTTCATCATTCTCCCTTCTTTACTTTCAATAGTATTCTTTCATGCTTTCCTTTTTTGCAACTTTTCTCAGCATTTCCTTTCATAGATCATAGTTTAGACTATTTTGATGCAGAACTCTATTTTTCTAGATGCACTCATTTCATTGCTTGCTTGATCTTATTGGTTGACTGTCAGTTCACTTGCAATAGATCTCTTCTTTGTAGTAGGCCAGCTTATCAGCCATCACATCCTCCATCTGATCCATGCCCTACAGGTCGCCCAAACCTCACCTCAATTCTACCTTAGTTTCCTGCATTTTCCATAGAACTTCTTCCTCTCTCCTTGAGCAAACCCAATCATCTTCCTCTCTCCTAATGATTCATGGTAGAACTTAGGTGCCCTAACACCTCATTCCAACCTTCATCTACCTTTTCCACCCACTCTCACACCCTCAAAATAGTGAAAACTGCTCTCGGCCTCCTCCTATAGGCCTCTTGTAGTTGCCTTGTTTTCCACCTGTAGATTTCCTGTGTCCTCTTGTAGATTTTCCTATAGGCTTTCTTTTGAAGGCTGAGTGTGGGAAAGCCTCCAGAAGGCCACCCAAGACCTCCTAGGACCCATCCACACCATCCTAATTCCTCTCAAGTCCCAAATCCACCCTTCAACACCACCTATTCGTTGCCACATTCACACACAATAAATTACATGCATGTCAAATTCACATAAAATACATAAAAATCCAAAAAGATGTTTTTTTCTTATTTACTTCCAGAAATAGCTTAGTTAGATGTTGTTTACTTCCTTGAGTAGGTAATGGCATTCCTTTCATGGTTTTCATAGTGCTTTCTGCAAAAGTAGGATTAGTTGGTTAATTACGGTTTACTAGGTTTGCTTTACATTTTAGTCTTTCTCCTTTCTGCAGTTAGAGTAGCATTTGTAGAGTAATCTTTCTTTCCTTTCATCACATATAGAACTTCTTCTGGAATCCATAGAAGTTGGCTTGAGCTCCTAGTGATCTTGCACCGACTGACCAAGTGACAACCTACAGTGAGAACTAGTACTTGTGCATACAGCACCGACGCTTCCATGCTTGTTATGAACTACCGGGTTGATAAGAGTAAAGTAGGAAGCTCAGGAGTTGCATCATTATTGCTGCAGTAATGGTGCTCACCAGTATTCCTATGACATTAATCATTGGCTAGAAACCATGGTTTGGACCTGTGTGTTGCATTAAAGATTAGAGGAGGAGCTAATAAATAAAGTGATGCCACAAGTTGTGTATTCATGTTCATTTATGATATGCTAGAACTAGGTATTAAATCTCTCTTAATTCCTCCAATTATAACGTTGTGTGGCAGAATATATTTCTTAGTTGCTAATAACACCTTTTCAGATCTTGAGAAGTATTATTGGACTTACCTATGAGCTATAACAGGGTTTGTAAATCTACACATGTGTAGACCGAAGGTGTCTTCACCAGTTTTGTAGATATGTGCCTATAAAAGCCAGAGGATCCACAACCATTTGGAGTTAGTTCCAACTTTTTCTAGTGTACAGTAAAAAAATTGCATCAGTTTTGATATTAGAGCAACCCCAAAAACATCCCAGAGGGGAATCCATTTGAACTGGGAAAGGAGAAGCATGAGGAATGTTGGATTTAGAATGATGTGAATGATCACTGTGAAGACGAATGGTAATCAAAGCCCAATTCCAGTAGGATGAGTTGAAAGATGAACAAGATAATGTGAGAATCATTGTTAGAGGTGTTGATCCCACATAAAGTTAGCATCCTTGGGCTCATGTAAGTATCAAAATATTATCTTCTGATCTTCATTTCTTCTTGTTTAGTTTATTTTATTAGTAGGAGTAATAAAGAATTTTCCACTGCTACAAAACTTTTGTGGATCCATGCATTGCCACAAAATTCACGCATTTCTATAGAATTGATGCACTTCTATGGAATTGCTAAAGACGTTTGCATGGGAAGTGGTGGGCTCCAGTATTGTAGCGATAATGCTACAACTCCTGGAGCTTCCTTCTCTAATTTTATCAACCCGGTAGTTCGTAACAAACTTGGAAGCGACGGTGCTGTATGCACAAGTACTAGCTCTTGTCGTAGCTGTCACTTGGTCAGCTGGCACAAGTCCGCTAGGGCTCAAGCCAACTTCTATATGTTCTCAGAAGAAGATTTTTAAGTGATGAATGAAAGCTATCTCAAAGGGAATTAACCTACTTTGCAAGAATGAACTGAAAGCCAACAAAACATGGAAACCCTAGTAAACCCTAATTCTACCAGCTTAATCCTTATGATGCAATGGTGGGAATGCAACTTCTAAAAGTGATGCCATTACTTCTATTGGGATGAGATGCATGTGTTTAAACTACTTTCATCTGAAGAGAACATGTTTTTGTATTTTTGCTCAAGTTGTTGGAGTTATTATGACTGTGCTTCTTACTGGGTCTTGACTGTGCAGGGGTGGATCAAGGGGAGGAAGGCTTGAAAAAGGTCAGGAGGACTCTGAGAGGGTCTAAGGGATCCCTAACCTCATTCCACAGGAGTTCACAAAGTTCAGATGCCTGGCAACCGTGTTTGCAAGCTTCTACAGGATGTCTACAGGGGATTCTACAGGAAGTTCAGGATTTCTACAGGAAGTCCCGTAATTTCTACAGGATGTTCTGCAATAGGATTTTTGGGTGATGGATGAGTGGAAGAGGCTATATGGATGGTCAAGGAGGTAGGAGGGGAGCTTGTGATGGCTTATGGACAGAGAGATGAGAAGGAGAGGGGGTGTGTAAAGCTGGTTGGTCTAGAGGAGGGTAGAGGCAATGGAAGGCCGAAAAGATAAAACAACGCGGATAATGGAAGAGTTGGGAGGCAAATGATCTAGCTGGGAGATAAGTAGATGGCTTAGGCACGGCTTAGAAGGATAAGGAAATGATAGAGTGGTGCTGCGCAGTGTAAATGAAACAAATCACCCCTGTCTTGCGTATAACCGAAATGTCATCAACCTACTCTAACTGTTTTATTAGAAACCAAAGAAGAGCAATGTAGTTCAAGGGCAAATCGTGCATGGTGCTGAAACAAAGAGTTATTGCTCAAGATCCAAATGCATGGACACTCCTACAAACGGAAATATTATGTTAAAGCTTGCATGAACATGTAAAACTGTGTTTTTGGTAGTTGGCACGATCTGCACTCCCAATCTGTAAACAGAGGTGGAAGTGAGTGTGCAATCAACCTATTTTGGAGCTCTGATGAACTCTAATCCCCTTACTCTAATTTAAACTACTGAAAGCACTCTATCCATAAAACTAACCTACTTAATCTCATCAAGAAATTCAACTCAGCAAACTGTGTTTCCAAATGCATGTAAAGGCAAAGAAATATAATGCTGAAAGAAAGACAAGTAACAATACAAAGGAAGGAAGCCTTAGGCTCTCAGGTTGGGCCCAACCCTGAGAGCTTAAGCTCCTTTAAGAACTCAGAGCTGCCTCAAATCTGCCTGCTTATTCATTAAGAGATAATAGTCAAAAGTCTGATAACATGCCAAAAATGGCTTACAAAAAGCAAAACAGAGCTATCAGCTCGTAGTCTAGAATAAACAACAAAGTTTCAAAAGTCCCCATCGAAGGCTACAGCCTCAATATTTATACATTATGAGGGCCAAGCTGGCCTCCTAAATTAGTGGGGCTTGGCTGACCAACTAAAAGTAAACTGATGTTCCCTTAGAATCTGTTGGCTGCCTTCTAGCTCGATGGTGATAGCTGTTGGAGCTCGGAGTTGGGGTAGAGATCACGAGGAAGGCCATTCAAGGCTGTGGACAACCTTCCTACAAAACCGCAATGTCACCTTGGCTGTCTCCTTGCCTCCATCTGCGTGGTTTTGCTCCATTTAATGTCGAAAAACTTGAAATAAACATGTATTAGCCACCTAGGAATAGTGACTGCCCTCCTTCCTACAAATAACATGAATATACTAAGAAATGATGCATAAGTGATAAAACATGAAGGGTTGAGCAAGGGTAAGTAGGCCAAATGAGCCCAAAATGTTACCAAATTTGGGGCTCATCATCACCCCCCAGCTAAAATATTTGCTCATCCTTGAGCAACTAGTCCAGCTCCTCATCCTTCATTGCCTTTACTGCCACCCTTACATCCCAAGCCTCTGTAGTAGTGTCCTCCTTGCTGATATGGAACCTAGCCTTTCTGTTCACCTCTTCCCACTGTTCATTATCATCTTTCTCTGTGCTTCCTTCCATCAATCCTAGCAGCAGTGGTGGGCTTAGCTTGAGGCCAATCCAGCTGGCCTGGACATTTTGCATGGAGTTCTTATAGAGGGCCACCCGTACTAGAGCTTCCCTCATCTGATTTTGGGTATGATACTCTCTGATTTTCAGACTGTGGGCCAAGGTATTCCATCTGCGGGTGCAAGCTTGGACAACGTTGTCTCCTAATAGTCTCTCCATGTCCTCAAAATGCGCTATGGCTTGGGCCTGCTGATCCATATATCTCAATGAAGCTTGAGGGTCAGTGGACAAGTGTTGGTGTACCGAGATTAGTGCAACTGGATCCCCTGGTTCTACTCTAATTAGCAATGGCTCATTTAGCTCTCGGTTCATGACCGCTTTGGCTTTTGCTGCTCTTTTGTCCTCATGGTTCAACCATGAGGCAAATGCCATTAATTGCATATCTCCCAAGGCCGTATTGGGATCCCATGAAATTACAATAGGCAGGGCCAAATTATGGAGGTAGAACTCCGCTAATTTGGCCTTATCCTCTGATGAGCTGGTACTACATAATTCAGTGAATTGCTGCGGGTCTTGGAGCTGAGAGATACCCCTTTGTGCCAAGGTATTGATTTGAAATTGCAGCCATTGGTCTTTCAGGTACAGGCCATAGGATTTGGCCGGCTGTCTGCATTGTATAGCGTCCATGGCCCAACTGGCCATGCAGGCCAATTGTTCCTCTTTCTGCTGCAACTGTTGTCTGAGAGCTTGCACCTGAATTTGTGCTTGCAGCTCTGTTTCCTATAGATGTGTGGTTGGCTCCCCAAGACTGGTGTGCATTTCCTTTTGTTACACTAAAAAATGTCACCTTGACTACTTACAGTTAGTATGGCTCAAATCAACAGTCATGCTACCCTCTTAGGCAAGTCTCATGCCTCTGTTATCCATCTCAAACTCAAAGAAGAGAGAAAGTCTTGTAAAAACTATGTTTATCTCTGGGGTCGCAGGTTCTCTCTAGCCTTACCTGCGGGGACGCTGACCATGTTCACAAAATCTGCGTCCATGGACGCTCTGTATGTTAAGGGACAGGTGCGTCCCTCTGTAAAAGGCAAAATGCGCGAGTTTTATCTTGAAAAAGTTACTTGTGGTTACTTCTAGAACATTCTAGAGGTCGGTTTGATGAAATGGATGCGCCTCCAGTTGGTTCATGTATCTCTATTAAGAGGCAGCTTATCCCATCAATAAGGGAGCTATCCCACCCATAGAGGGGGATGATCCCATTGATAGTGGACCTGAATAACCTCTTTACAGCACTATAAATAAAGGCATTGAGCCAGAAGGAGGGGAGGTTGGAGCTATACATTTTCTTTGGGTAAATGCTGCAGGATTTAGGTCTTCCATTAGAGCCTTTGTGAGGAGAGATTGTCTTCACTTGATTCTACTTGGGAGAGGGTGAGCTTTGTCAAAGTAGAGGAAAACCCTTGATGGACCCTGGGAGGAACTTGCACAACACCAAGGCCAGGTTGTAAGAGTTTCTTTGTTTCGTTATTAATACAAACTGGTTTATTTTTCTCAATAGCTTGTGTTAATGAGTTATTTCATGTGTTCCTTGGTCTGCATGTTGAATATATGTTTTATTATATGAAATGCAAGTGCTTGGTAATTGTTTGATTGTTTGTGGTTGCAGGAGTTGACTTGAAGGAGGAGCTCATCCGGATCGGCAAGGACGGACTACAACAACAGCGTTTTGGAATAAGGTAAGCCTAAACACTTGTAGTTTTCATGTCTTAAAAGGTATATTTAGAGAAAGATCACTCCATTTTGTCTTGTTTGTCACACGGAATCTGTCAAGGGTGCGGACACGACTGACCTTCCTAGAAGTCTAAGACATTCTAATGACAAACAAGACAAAATGGAGTGATGTTGTTGAAGTCCGTTCTTGACGATCCGGATGAGCTCCTCCTTCAAGTCAATTCCTGCAACCACAAACAATCAAACAATTACCAAGCACTTGCATTTCATATAATAAAACATATATTCAACATGCAGACCAAGGAACACATGAAATAACTCATTAACACAAGCTATTGAGAAAAATAAACCAGTTTGTATTAATAACGAAACAAAGAAACTCTTACAACCTGGCCTTGGTGTTGTGCAAATTCCTCCCAGGGTCCATCAAGGGTTTTCCTCTACTTTGACAAAGCTCACCCTCTCCAAAGTAGAATCAAGTGAAGACAATCTCTCCTCACAAAGGCTCTAATGGAAGACCTAAATCCTGCAGCATTTACCCAAAGAAAATGTATAGCTCCACGACACTATTATGAAAGTACACCTTGGTCGCAAGATCAAGCGGTTCCCCCAGGTATTATTTTATACTTTTTCGGGCTTGAGGGACACAAATGTACGAAAAAGTTCAACGTGGAGTCTCCTTTAGTTTTTTCAGACTCTCTAAAATTGAAAAACGCCGAGTTTTTCCTATACTGGGCTCGTTAAATTTTTACAGTAAAGGACCTGTTCAATTACAAACAGGAACGAACCACTCCTTCCTAGGGTTCGAATTTAAACTAGGTTGGACTCGTCCGAAGGATGAGCTTATAATCAAGCATATGTTATCCTCCTCAAGCTTGTTAAAAATAAAGAGGTACTTGCCAGAAATGGTGGGGGAAAAGAGAGAAGAATGAACCTGTTTGTCACCTTTTGTCTCAAAAGAAACTTTATTACCGCTCTTGAACACGACACTTTTTATTCACCTGGGTTGGGAAATCTTTTACCTCACAGTTGACCAAACCACTTTGAAAGTCTTTAACCGGGTTCCGGGAATTAACTTTGAGTTATTTGTTACCAAGCCATCTGTCGTGTCGTTATGTGTTCAAGAGGTCTGCAAAAAAAACTTTCATCTGCAAAATACTTGTCATCCATTTGACCATCCCTGAGTCAGTCCTTACAGCAACATTTCTTCAACTTGAACAATGATTTCGTGTTGTGGGCTTGCCTGCAACGGGTCGCTTTCTATCGACATCGACACATTATCTAGAAAGATGACTTACGAATCGACAGTACCTTGAAATCTGCATGCATCAATGGCAGGTTTCTCGCCTTTGACGTCAGTTTACATCATTGACTTTCGATCAAAGGATTCCGTGAAGTGTTCGACATCAAAACATCTATTCACATTTCACGGGTTGTGCTTGGTACTTTGAGAACCATTGACATTACTGGTGGTCTCTCTCATGCTTGTTAACAGTTTACATCATCGACTGGTAATCAAGTGGTTTCTAACATGTTCGACATCGAATCATTTAATCACATGCTTAGAATCGTACCAATTCGGGAAGTAGAAGTGAAGAATTTGTCACACGGAATCTGTCAAGGGTGCGGACACGACTGACCTTCCTAGAAGTCTAAGACATTCTAATGACAAACAAGACAAAATGGAGTGATCTTTCTCTAAATACACCTTTTACAACATGAAAACTACAAGTGTTTAGGCTTACCTTATTCCAAAACGCTGTTGTTGAAGTCCGTTCTTGACGATCCGGATGAGCTCCTCCTTCAAGTCAATTCCTGCAACCACAAACAATCAAACAATTACCAAGCACTTGCATTTCATATAATAAAACATATATTCAACATGCAGACCAAGGAACACATGAAATAACTCATTAACACAAGCTATTGAGAAAAATAAACCAGTTTGTATTAATAACGAAACAAAGAAACTCTTACAACCTGGCCTTGGTGTTGTGCAAGTTCCTCCCAGGGTCCATCAAGGGTTTTCCTCTACTTTGACAAAGCTCACCCTCTCCCAAGTAGAATCAAGTGAAGACAATCTCTCCTCACAAAGGCTCTAATGGAAGACCTAAATCCTGCAGCATTTACCCAAAGAAAATGTATAGCTCCAACCTCCTCTCCTTCTGGCTCAATGCCTTCATTTATAGTGCTGTAAAGAGGTTATTCAGGTCCACTATCAATGGGATCATCCCCCTCTATGGGTGGGATAGCTCCCTTATTGATGGGATAAGTTCCCCCTTAATAGAGATACATGAACCAACTGGAGGCGCATCCATTTCATCAAACCGACCTCTAGAATGTTCTAGAAGTAACCACAAGTAACTTTTTCAAGATAAAACTCGCGCATTTTGCCTTTTACAGAGGGACGCACCTGTCCCTTAACATACAGAGCGTCCATGGACGCGGATTTTGTGAACATGGTCAGCGTCCCCGCAGGTAAGGCTAGAGAGAACCTGCGACCCCAGAGATAAACATGATTTTTACAAGACTTTCTCTCTTCTTTGAGTTTGAGATGGATAACAGAGGCATGAGACTTGCCTAAGAGGGTAGCATGACTTGTTGATTGGAGCCATACTAACTGTAAGTAGTCAAGGTGACATTTTTTAGTGTAACAGATTGCCCCCTAAAGTGCGAAGCCTGGAATAGAATAGGGTTTTGTAATTCTAGGAAGGGTGAAGCGCTTTATCATTTCAAGGATTGCCTTGTGGATGGCCTGGTTGGAACCTGCAATTTTCAACACAAAATACATGGATAAGATTATATCATCACTGAGGTAGGCATTCCCATACTCAGATTCAAAACTTTAACTAATGGACTAACTATTCTGATACAGGAATGATCTTGCAGTACATCATTTTTATAGACTTTTGTAGACACAGTATGGACGCAGCCATCTGTTTATGATTAGTCTACATAGATAATGAATACAAAACTCCTCGCAGCCTGGATGGTAGAAACTAGATCCAGGGTCTTCACTTCTACTTCCCGAATTGGTACGATTCTAGCCATGTGATTAAATGATTCGATGTCGAACATGGTAGAAACCACTTGATTACCAGTCAATGATGTAAACTGTTAACAAGCGTGAGAGAAACCACCAGTAATGTCAATGGTTCTCAAAGTACCAAGCACAACCCGTGAAATGTGAATAGATGTTTTGATGTCGAACACTTCACGGAATCCTCTGATCGAAAGTCAATGATGTAAACTGACGTCAAAGGCGAGAAACCTGCCATTGATGCATGCAGACTTCAAGGTACTGTCGATTCCTAAGTCATCTTTCTAGATAATGTGTCGATGTCGATAGAAAGCGACCCGTTGCAGGCAAGCCTGCAACACGAAATCATTGTTCAAGTTGAAGAAATGTTGCTGTAAGGACTGACTCAGGGATGGTCAATGGATGACAAGTATTTTGCAGATGAAAGTTTTGCTTGCAGACCTCTTGAACACATAACGACACAACAGATGGTTTGGTGACGAATAACTCAAAGTTGATCCCTGAACCCGGTTAAAGATTTTCAAAGTGATTTAGTCAACTGTGAGGTAAAAGATTTCCCAACCCAGGTGAATGAAAAGTGTCGTGTTCAAGAGCGGTAATAAAGTTTCTTCTGAGGCAAAAGGTGACAAATAGGTTCATTCTTCTCTTTTTTCCCCCACCATTTCTGGCAAGTACCTCTTTATTTTTAACAAGCTTGAGGAGGATAACATATGCTTGATTATAAGCTCATCCTTCGGACGAGTCCAACCTAGTTTAAATGCGAACCCTAGGAAGGAGTGGTTCGTTCCTGTTTGTAATTGAACAGGTCCTTTACTGTAAAAGTTTAACGAGCCCAGTATAGGAGAAACTCGGCGTTTTTCAATTTTAGAGAGTCTGAAAAACTTAAGGAAACTCCACGTTGAACTTTTTCGTATATTTGTGTCCCTCAAGCCCGAAAAAGTATAAAATAATACCTGGGGGAACCGCTTGATCTTGCGACCAAGGAGTACTTTCATAATAGTATCGTTGACCTGAAAAGTAAAAAGCGATCAAAGACACGTCGTTTTATTTCCTTATCGAGTTTGAAACGACAAAAACCCGGCAATCTTTTCCTGATTTTACGGTCAGAAAAGAGCTAAAAGGGGACCGTCTTTTAATTCCGTTTTAACGAGTGAAAAAGAAACACTCGGCGATCTTTTCATGTTTTAGGAGTCAGAAAAGGGCTTAAAAGATGACTCTGAAATTTTGTTTGTGAAAAATTACAATTTCCCTTGAAATCCCTTCGTCCTGCACAAAAGCGACACATTACTCATACCTGTTTAAAATAGGCAAAAATACATTTGAAAACATCTTTTCATGGTAAAAAATGAACTAATTCATCCAAAAAACCTATAAAAAGACCTTTTACCATGTCATTTTTACCGTTTCACTGTTGAGGTTGAAAAAGGAGCTTTTGACAAGAAACTTCCCGTGGTTGCTGCGGAAAATCTGACCGTCGGAATCGAACGCCGCTTCACCGAGGTATTTTACACATCCCACTCTTCATTTTTATCCGTTTAGTTTTTTGTTTTTGGTCTCTGTTTCATTTTTTGGGGGGGTTTTGGGTTCAAAATGCGCCCCTCGGCGGACGCAGGTGCCCTTCGGGTGAGCCGCGTCCCCCGACTTTTTCTCACACGGGAAAAAGGTCTGGGGACGCAGTCCGCCTTCAGGCGAGCTGCGTCCGGACGCCCTGTGCTAAAAAGCCGGGGTGCGTCTTCCGCAAAGGGCGCATTTCAAAACCCTAACTCTCTCAAAAAACCACCAAATTTTCTCAAATTAATTTCTAATTGACTCTTTTGATGTGCAGGGCCCAAAACATGTTAGACTGGAGAGAGAGAGAGCACGTAGAAGACGATGAAGCTGCGATTAACCATCAACCCTCTCTGGATGCCTTAAGAACATGTGGATTGTACAAATATTGGACCATACCGGGCATGAGGGGCCAGGTAAGATTTTTGGAATGGCTAGTTGAGCGATGGAACGTTCAAGATCAATGCTTTTACATTGGAGGGCACCAGCTCGAGATAGAGCCCTCGGATGTATACTTTCTCACTGGCTTGCCAAACAGAGGTGAGCAACTCAACCTTGCGGGGACCAGGCCGGGTGGCCAATCCCTTGATGATCTCCGCGAGGAGTGGTGCAGACCAGGGACTCGCCATAAAAAAGGCGTGGAGATAAAGCACATCGCTCTGGCGGAACTTAGAGTTATTGCATTTACGGTCACTAGGATTTGTGGCGCGGCCGCCTTGCACATTGCTTCCGGATCCCAAATGCGGATGGCAGTTGACTGTTACCAAGGCACCATCTTCAACTGGTGCGAAGCTGTGTCGGCTCATATGAAGAGCCAACTAACCAAGGCAAAGAACGGACGACTAAAGACTTTTGGATATGGGCCTCTAGTCGTGAGCTTTGCCTTGGAGAGAGTTCCTATGCTGATCCCTCAGCAACTCACTGTTGATGACTTGGGTCCTCGGGAGCCAAAGCTTGTTCGATGGGTTGCGGTGATGGCCCGGCATCCTGACGAGGGTGCTGCAGTGGTTCGATTCTCAGACAGTTACTTCGACTGGCTAGAGGGCCAGCTTTTTGTGATACAAGACTTTCCATATGCCGGAATGGATTTCAGAGGTGATCCGGACATGGTTCTTCCACAGGGAGAACAATGGGATGACAGAGGTACTTTCATTTTCACAAGTTTTCTAATTATGTATTTTTTTTTTTTTCATATATATCGTCTCAAAGTAACAGTAAAATTTTAAAAATGCAGATGTTGGACCACAGCGTCCAGCCAATCTCCGGCCTTACGACAGACGACATCCAGCTGCACCGGCACCGGCCTTACAGGATGCGACAGCAGAAGTACTAGCCGATTTGGAGCATGATCTAGAGCGTCTCACGGCAGATATACCTGAGACTACTATGGACGATATTCCAATGAGGCTTCAGCGCTTCGTGGTCGCAGTCCCTGGACCGTTTAGGAGATTTTTGCGCAAGATAGCCCGCGCAGTGGTGTCGTACAGAGAGCACCACCAGTGATTGACTAGTCACTTTTGTAGTCACATGTGACATTTTTGACTTTTTGCACTATCATTTTGCCGATCATAAGGTGTGTTAAACCTATGATCGAAGACGATGTATATATTTTTGGACACACTTCTATCTATATCTATATATCACTATTATCGGCTTATCTTGTTTAACATGTATGATGAAATGTCTTTAAATTTACTTGCATGATTATTATAAATGTCTGTCCAACACTTGAGAAGCAATTGCATCTGCTAATGTATTCAAAGACCTTGGAATATGTTGATATTCAATGTAATCAAATTCACGTTCCAAGAGACGCACTCTCAAAAACAACCTTAATAACACAGGATTTCTAATGGCATAAACTCTATTAAGCTGTAATACAACAAGTTCAGAATCTAACCTCACTATCAAACGTCGAATTCCAAATGAAATAGATTCGGATAATAATTCAACCACTGCACTGTATTCTGCAATGTTATTCGTTGTTTGACCGAGGCTTACCCCATGCATAGAAACTAACTCGTCAGAGGGCGAATAGATAACCCAAGCTGCGGAAGAGATATTCCGTGTACTACGACAAGCACCATCAGCAAATCCAATGTATGTTTGGAGAGGCGTCGACATCTACAATATCAAGAGTAAAACCAAGATGAGCCAAAATAATGACGAAAAACCACACTTGCTAAGCTAAGCACACTGACTAAACTAACACACTTGCTAGCTAGAAAGGAAATCTAACCTATCTAAAAATTTCTCCATCCATCATTTTAAGCATAATACCTCTTTAGGTAAAGTCCATTTCTGGGTTTGCCCAAAGAGTCCCCATCAAAATCAACTAACTCATAAGCCCCTTTTGCTAGCTTTCGCTTTACAATGTAGGGCCCATGCCACATGGGAACGAATTTTCCAGCACCTAGCTTATCGTTAGCTTGATCATATAATAGTACTAGGTCTCCTTCCGAAAAACTTCGAGGGGTTACATTTTTATCGTACTGAGCTTTCATTCGTTTCGCGTGAGTCTCGATAGCTAAAGTAGCGTCACGTCGAGTCTCATCTAATTTAGCTAAGTATAACAACCGTTTCTCCTCTTCGGAAGTAGCTGGAAGTAATTCGACAGCCATTTGAAGTGATGGGATTTCGCACTCAATAGGTAACACAGCTTCTAAGCCATAAACTAGCTGAAAAGGGGTGAAACCTGTTGAATTTTTCACTGAAGTTCGATATGCCCATAGCGCCGAAAATAACATGTTATGCCAATTCGTTCGATGGATACCAATGATCCGTCGAATCATGACGACTAGAACTTTGTTGATTGACTCAACCAAACCGTTGGCTTGCGGATAATAAGGTGTAGAGCTATCGTGGCGCAAACCAAGCTGGCTTGTAAGTTCAGTCATCATGACATTTCGAAAATGGCTTCCATGGTCCGTAATGATTGCTTGTGGGACACCAAACCTAGTTATGATATGATTGAATACGAAAAGTGCAGCTGTCTTGCCGCTTGCGTCGAATGTAGGCATCGCCTCGGCCCACTTAGTAAAATAATCAACCGCAAGGATGATATACGCATGCCCCCCGGCCGAGTGAGGGTTACAAGTAATAAAGTCAATGCCCCATTTGGCGAATGGACCAGCGGCAATTATAGGGTGGAGAGGAGCAGGTGGAGCGCGCATCTTGCGATCAAACACTTGACAGTTGTGGCATTTTCTGACGGCAAGGATACAATCTTTAAACATAGACGGCCAGAAATAGCCAGCGCGCAACACCTTCTGAGCTGTGGCATACCCAGACATATGACCGCCACATGCTCCAGAGTGACAATCATTCAAAACTCTCTCAGCCTCATCGTGAGTTAAACAACGTCGAAAAACTAAGTCTGCCCCCAGGCGATAAAGTGTATCTCCAATAATTCTGTATTGCTGGGATTGAAACCGAATTTTTCGACGGTTTTCCTTGGAAGTTTCAGGCCGAAAGGTTTGGGTTTGGAGATAGATGATTATATCCCCATACCACGGATCTACAGTGCTAATAAGAAACAAAGATTCGTCCGCAATGGACTCCTCTGCCACAGTCTCTGTGTCAGCACTCGGGAAATCACACATCAATTCCGCGAAGACTAAAGATTTCTTAGACTTGGACTTCTCAAACTCCAAGTCGAACTCTTGCAGGATGACGATCCATTTAGAGTACTTGCCCCCTAGCAGTTGTTTTGTCAAGATATAAATCATAGGGTTGCAATCCGAAATAACAGTAGTTTTGCGGAGAAGAATGTAGTGACGAAAACGCTGGACAGCTTGAACGGCTGCCAGGGCCAATTTCTCCACATGCGAATATTTTAACTCAGTTGGATTTAAGGTTCTGCTAAGGTAATATATCACATGCTCTGCCTTGAATTCATCTTCTTGAACTAACACCATTCCAATGGTGGAATGCGAAGCTGCGAGGTATAAGAAGTAGTCCTGGTTGTAGTTGGGAGGATGCAATAACGGTGCATGGGTCAACGCGTGTTTCAGTGCATCAAAAGATTGTTGAGCAATCTCGTCCCAAAAGAATTGTACGTTCTGTTTCAACAACCGTGTAAAACCTTTAGTGACCTCGGCGTAGTTAGGGATGAATCGGCGTAAAAAGTTTGCTTTCCCTTGCAAACTTTGGAGTTGGCGCAAACTCGAAGGAGGAGGCAATTGGATGATAGCCTCGACTTTCGAGGGATCGACGCGAATGCCGGTTTTGGAAACAACAAATCCCAGCAATCGACCTGTTTCTATACAGAAAACACACTTGTGGGGATTCAACCGAATTCGATAATGCCTACACCTCATAAAGATTGCTCGTAAATGGACAAGGTGATCAGCTCGGTGTAAAGAATGAGCAGGCAAATCATCGAGATAGGGTTGCACAATGTGCTTGATGTCATGAAATGCATAAGACATGGCCCGTTGAAAAGTAGCACCGGCATTCTTAAGGCCAAAAGGTAATTTGCAATAAGCAAATGTCCCCCATGGACAAATGAATGCCGTTTTTGGTTGATCGGCAGGTAGAATATTGATTTGATTATACCCGGAGAAACCATCCATGAAGGAAAACATCTCACTTCCGGCACAATCATCAATAATTTGATCGATATAAGGCGTAGGATAGTTGTCTTTTGGACAAGCTCGATTGATATCCCTATAATCGATACAGATTCTTATTGTTCCTTGTTTTTTATTGACGGGAACAATATTCGATACCCAATCCGTTAACGGGATCGGATAAATGAAACCTGCTTTCAACAGCTTTTCGACTTCGGCTTTGATTGCAGCTGCTTTTCGAGGGTGAATCTGACGCAACCGTTGCCGAATGGGTTTAGCATCCGGGTAGGTTTTGATTTCATGAACAACAATGGCAGGATCGATTCCTGGCATTTCTTCGTAGGACCAGGCAAACACGTCGCGGAATTCTTGGAATAGGGCCTTGTAAGTTTCAATTTCTTCGTCAGTACATGCGGCACCTATATGAATGTTCTCCTTGATTCCGGGCTTCACTGAAATATCAATGGGAATAGTACGAGAAATATTCCCTAAATTCAGCTCTGAATCAGAATGTTTCGTTGGATCCTGAGCGTCTTTGACATATTCAGCGGTAAAGATAGATGAAAAATCATTTTCAAATGCATCATCCTTAGGTAAAAACGAAGATCTGTGATGGAGATCTTCCCATGGTAGATCATCTACACTTAGGATTTCGCGAAGTTGTTCGTCAGATGACACTTCTTCGGGAAACGTTATCCGTTCTAAGGGTGAGGTGAAAAGTGACTCTTCACTGACCACATTCATTTGGTCGGTTGAATGAAAGTCGGTAAAAGACATAAGAGCTTCATAAGCAATCTCATACGGACTCAACGGCATAACATCACCGAGTGAGTCTAGCTCAGAGTCAGAGGGAACATACCAAGGATCATCATAAATAATGTTTTCTGACGTGATCATATGAATTGTTGCGAACGAAGGGTCTGCATTGAGTGGAGGGAGAGGAAAAGTTCCCAGTAAACCGGAATCCTTAACTAAACCTACACCAATGTCCCTATAAGGGATTGTCGTTTTACCAACATGCTGGATAGTTTCTAAAGAGGTTGGGTCGGATGAAAAGTATGTCAGCTGATCAATAGTCACGATCTTACCGTTATGTGGAAACTTAATGACTCTGAAGACCGATGAAACGACCGCTGTCATAGCATATGACCAACTTCGACCCAAAAGAAGGTTGTAGTCTAGAGGGGCATCAACCACTTCCACATCCAGACTAACGGTTTTACCTTCGACCCCTATAGGCAATTCTTGTAGAATACCAAACGGACGGAACCCACGGCCATCAAAGGCCTTAAGGATGGTGGGGGATTGGTTCAACGAAGGAGAACCAAGCGATCTCCAACATTGAATCGACATAATACACGTAGAAGCTCCCTCATCAATCACAGTCCGATGAATAGGCCTGTTTTTGACTATCACTGGAATTTGGAAAGCCATTTGATGGGGGAGACGCGGTGTACTACTTTCTAGATCAAAGATCATTAGGTTCGGGTCCTGAACATCGACAGCTCCAATAGCCGACAAAAGCAATTTTCGTTGCGCTGGACATGATTGCAGCACTTCGAGTGCCGACATTGCTGAAGGTGAAACAGCTAAGTCTTCAACAATGTTGTAATTCTGGGCTGCTCTCGCATGTGGATTGAAAGCAGACCTTCGAAGTACACCCTTGGCGGGCGGCTTAATCACTAAGTCTGGGTTAGGTTTTTCGATCTGTAGTGGATCGGAACCAGGAGCTGAGGTTGATGGGTTAGAGTTAGAAGATTCTGCTTCTTTACCATCAACAGGAGCCTTACTACCATAATCTTGCGATCGAGTCGCAATCCTGACATGAGACATCATCAAAATGGGTTCTTCACTGGCATTCGAAGAAGAACCTATCATCTTATTTTCCTGCTCGGGAATGGATTCTTTAACACAGCAGGAGTCGGAGAACCTTTAACTATTTTCACTACCTCGGCCCGATGAGGGCAGTCTCTCGTAAAATGATCTTCTTCACAAATGAGACAAGGATAACGAGGTTTGCGCTTTTCGTCATTGGTTTCCGACTTTTCCGTTTTCTCCTTTGGAGCCTTGTCTGCTTTAGCCTTCTTCTTTCCTTTCTTCTTTCCACCGTTTTTGGATTTGGCCGTAGATGACTCTACAGCGTGAATGTCGGCGGTAAGTTCAGGAGGAGAAGACTCTCCTGTCGGAGAATCAGGCAAAGTGATAATTGGAGTATTGGAGGTCTTGGAAGACTTCTTCTTACTCTTCGTAGTCACGATACCGATCATACCATCAGCGGCATGAGATCCCGAAGGAGCAGCAGCGATTTGGTTTGACTTTGGAAGATCCGGAATTTTCTCGTGTAACGTACCCGACTGAGTGTAAACTAAGTCAAGGTATTGTGCCTGAGCAATGACTTGCTCCTCAGTAACTACGCCGGCCTTAGCTACATCTTCAGTAATTCTTGGTAATAATGATTTTACAAACCATTCAGCTAAAATTTGGTCCGGGATAAAAACTTTCACTAATCTCCTTCGACGTCTCCACTCATGGATGTGATCAGAAATGTACGTGGATGTCGATTGTTTTAGCGAAGTTAATAATTCCGTACCATTATCGTATCTGACTGGTAACTGAAAATGAGTTAAGAATGAAGTAGCTAACTGGCTAAAGTTGTAAAAAGAAGCCCGTGGCAACTCAATGTACCACTTGGCTGCGAGACCAATGAGTGTACGCTGGAAAAGACGTAAGCGGATAGAATCATCTGAGATGGAATTTGATGCACACCAGAGGTGGTAAGTCATCACGTGATTAGACGGATCCTCTCCAGACTTACCTTCGAACTTGGGTATATCGCTGGGCAACTTATTTGGCATTGGCGGCCAGAACGGAAGATATTGAATTGGATCGTTCGTTAGGCGCGTCAAGTCGGGTAAATCTAAAGTCGCAATAAATGGTAACTGCCGGTTAGGATCTCTAAAACTCTGAGTCACAATACCAGCCCCAGGAGGAGGATATCCAGGATAACTAGGAACAGGATTCGCATTGGGGATATTATATCCTCCTGGAAAACCAGGATTAACCGGACCGTACTGGGGTTGTTGAGGTGGTTGATAATTGTACCCAGGATACGGTTGATACTGGTAAACCGGTTGTTGGGCAGCTTGCCCAGGTTGATACTGTCCCTGGTACGGAGGTTGAACAAATTGAGGTTGAGTAGTAACAACCGTACTTGTACCAGGTTGACCTGCAGGCATCTGGACTGTGGTTTGAACCGTGGGTCCAGACAACGGTACAGATGTCTGAGGAGCGGTTACAGGGACAGTAGAAACCGGAGCTGCCGATACTCCAGATGTAAGCATGGTAGATGAAGCGGTAGTTGCTGCAGCCGTGTGAGGTGGAGTACTCGGTGCAATTGGCGGCTGAGTAACTACAGAAGTTACAGGGGTCTGAACACTTGACTGGACAGGTTGCGGTTGCTGGGGTGGACCAGGAACTGCAGGTTGTCCTGCTTGAGGTACCGACTGTATACTTGGTTGCGACATCTGTTGACCCTGTGACGGATCCCATGTTAACATTCCAGGGTATTGACTCGTAACAGGTTGAGGATACTGAGATCCATAGCCGTATTGAGGATAGGGTTGATAACTGTAAGGTGTAGTCCCATATGATTGCCCTTGAGGTGGTTGATAACCTTGACCAGGGTATTGACCCGTAGGTTGATAACCTTGAGGTAAATACGAATACTGGGGTTGACCTTGACCTTGAGGTTGGTATCCTTGAGGTTGATACCCTTGGGGTTGATACCCTTGGGGTTGCCATCCTTGAGGTTGCCATCCTTGAGGTTGATACTGATACTGAGGTTGACTTTGGGGTACATATTGAGGCTGGGGTTGATACCCTTGGGGTTGATACCCTTGAGGTTGCCCCCCAGTCACAAATGAAGTACCTTGAGGTTGCCCCCCAGGCATTAACGAAGGTTGCCCCCCAGGCGGTAATTGGCCACCTTGAGGTTGGTTAATGGGAGTTGAACCTGACATCATATAAACTTCACCTATACTCAATGGTACATTACCACTGTTTCCAACTAATAACCCATGATCAACAGGTTGAGGAGATGCTCCCGCAAAGGTACCAGAAAGTGACTGATACCCAGTAGGAACAGAAGGACCGCCATGTAAAAATGATTCAGGACTTTGTGAAAACACAGATGACTGACCAGACATATTTACAGGAGAATGAATTCCTCTAGGTGGAACCGGAGTACGAGGTGTAGAAAAACCTACTGAGTTGTCTAAAAAATTGGTTAATGCAAGGTACCAAGACTCACTTCTAGGAGGACTGTAAAAGATGGATTCACGCTCCCTTAGATCAAGGGTAATTAGATCTTCAGAATCAGAAACGCCTATTTCTTCCTCTGGAACAAGTTCTTCTATAGCAATTAATCCAACAGGAAGATTTTCGGTGATAATTCTTTCTATTCTTGGTGAATCAGGAACACTAGGAGTTGGAGTAACAGGTTCTGAAATTTCAGGTTCTTCGCCTGTTTCACTGGCAGATGAAAAACTACCAGCAAGCTCGGAAACTGTAACAGCTTCGGGATTGTAACCTGTTTCTAATCTTTGGTAATCTGGATGGACTACCAAAGAAGATTCTCCTTCTTCAGGTGAACCTACTCTACTGCCACTAGGAGGAGTTACAAGGACCTTTAACCCTTCTAAATGACCCGGAATGTCTTCAGGAGATTCACCCCGCGATTTACGGAGTTTTCTTAACAAATCTATCCCGGTAACAATCTCAGGAGACTTGCCCCGAAGTCTACGGGACTGTCTCGGTAATTCCGCCACAATTAAAGATTTTAACTACAACACACGAAATCAAAGTAAAAAATTTCAAATCAAACCACCTAAAGTCTTCTAAAGAACCAATCAAATTTGAAGCACACGCCTAAATAATCTAGAGCGTCAAACCACACACAAACAGTAGTCTTCCGGACCAAAAGCGCTAGTTGGTGATTAGGCCCAACCTCGCAGGATTCAGTACAGAAATAGTGGGTGGAACAGTTACCCCGGCAACCTGCTTAATGAATAGACTGGACCAAGTTCCTCCACTTTAACCGTCTCGAAGTGAAGCGAACCCCCCAGAAAATCCAAGTGAGTATAACCGACGTCTGCTCCAGGTACAGTGGGACCTTCCCTCCACCGTCACCTTGGGTAGAATCCTAGATATTATGGCCACTAAGGTTACCAATCACAACAATTACACCTGGGGGAACAGTCTAAACTCCGACAGCACGCAAGGGCAGAGTAGCAAGCTCCAATCCCCTTACCGGCTCCTTGACAACAATCCAAGGTTTACCGATAAGTGACCCCTGGCTCCTCGACAATGGTTAATCCGAGGTTTACCGTTTGTAATACGTACTGCCTGGCGTCGTTCCCAACGAGGGAGGAATGATCCCCTCACTGGTTCGGACACGAGCTCGTGTTTCTCCTTTAAGAGGAGCTTTCCCAGAATGTAACTGAAACAATTGGATTTGTTCTACTCAAGATAGACTATCTGTTTGGTTTTGTAGTCTTGGAGAGTTAAGTACTCACCTACTCCAAGACCCTAGCCTAAGCTATGTTGGTGCTTCAGAGCCCTAGAAAAATAAAGATTACTAGATTGATTTTAATTTAAGCGTTACTTTTAAGGTTGTTTCTTAAGTCAAAAGGTGATGGAAGTGAAACTAGTGGTGTGTTGACTCGACTCGAAACCACTACAAAATGCACCTAAAATGATTTATCCACTACTTTACTTTTTCGATGAATTGCTTAACTAAAAAGTTGAGAGAATGCAATCCTTATAAAAGCAACTTCTTAATTGAAGACAATCAAAGAAACAATTCGTTTTTCTTTTCCAAGCATAAAAACATAACTTCTCTTTACATGCACGAAAAAACTCTTTTCTTCTTTTGAAAACAAAAAGCTACTTGAAACAAGACTTTTAAGAAGATGTTTTTGTATTTTTCTTTTAATAAAGCAAATAAATCTAATATAACCAAAAAACAATCTTAAAAACTCTTAAAATCTATGAAAATGCACTCATAAGCAAACTAAAGGCAAATTTACTCTAAGCAATCTTAACGAGGCCAAAACTAACAATGATTATTTCTAAGGTGTTTTACTTGATCACAATCAAATCAAGGACTAGCTTATTGCAGAACCAAAAACTAGTCAAAACAAAATTCTAATCTTTTTGTCCTTTTTGAAAATGGAAATCAATACTTTAAAAACAAGCAATTCGAAATTTGACCCAAAACAACTCAAATGACAAGTTGCTCAAACAAGGAGACTTTACGGCAGGCTCAACTTCTAAGAAGGTTGACTAACCAGAGATATCTAAGGCTGGACAACTTTCTAAGCTCAAAGTCACTACAAAGCCTTTCCAAAAATCAAACCCTAGGTCTAAACTTCGTTGAAAACCACTAAAACACTCAAAGCTCACAAAACGAGTTCAGGTGAGAATTCTTGACAGGGTACTAAAGGATCTGGGCAGAAAACACTAAGAAAAACAAAATCTAAAAGTAATTTAAGGCAAAAATGGAATTTTCTTAACTTTTACAGGAAGACGCAGGCCAGCAGTTGTCACAGGTGCGGCCCCGCACTGTGCAGTCGACAACAGCGCGTCCAAGGACGCACTGTGCAGCACACAGAGACTGCGTCTTTCTGGAAAAAGGAAGAAAAACTAAAGCCAACTAAAGCTACAGCTAAGCCACCCAAATACTAATTCTCACAGTCAAAAACCAGAAAATAAAAATGATTTTCTCAAAGCAAAGTTCATATAAAGGAAAAGACTCTCTCATTAATGGATTCCCCAGCGGAGTCGCCAATTTGTCACACGGAATTGTCGTTTGTGCGGACACAACTGACCTCCCTAGAAGTCTAAACTCTCTAATGACAAACAAGACAAAATGGAGTGATCTTTCTCTAAATACACCTTTTAAACATGAAAACTACAAGTGTTTAGGCTTACCTTATTCCAAAACGCTGTTGTTGAAGTCCGTCCTTGACGATCCGGATGAGCTCCTCCTTCAAGTCAATTCCTGCAACCACAAACAATCAAACAATTACCAAGCACTTGCATTTCATATAATAAAACATATATTCAACATGCAGACCAAGGAACACATGAAATAACTCATTAACACAAGCTATTGAGAAAAATAAACCAGTTTGTATTAATAACGAAACAAAGAAACTCTTACAACCTGGCCTTGGTGTTGTGCAAGTTCCTCCCAGGGTCCATCAAGGGTTTTCCTCTACTTTGACAAAGCTCACCCTCTCCCAAGTAGAATCAAGTGAAGACAATCTCTCCTCACAAAGGCTCTAATGGAAGACCTAAATCCTGCAGCATTTACCCAAAGAAAATGTATAGCTCCAACCTCCCCTCCTTCTGGCTCAATGCCTTTATTTATAGTGCTGTAAAGAGGTAGTTCGAGGTCCCTTGGATTTCAATTTACTCCTTGGGCGAGACTATGTTTATGAAATGAAAGCTGTCGTATCGACACTCTTTCGCGTGATGTCTTTCCCTCACAATGGCAGTATTGTGACTGTAGACCAGCTTTCGTTCCCTAGTCTTTTTTCAACTACCAATAATATGACACCCCTAAATGTTCCTGATTCTAAAGTGGTATCTACCCTGCCACGGGTTAATTATGTAGCAACCGGTCCCATGATTTCAGTTACCGATGTAAGTGAGCCTCTCACTGTTTGCTCATCTTCCTTTGATTTAGCTCCGGTAATTGACATGGAAAATTCTATGGGATTACTTGAACACGATGTTCTTATCCCTTTTGAGTCCCTTGACATGTGTTCCTTCCCAAGAAGTATTCTTCCTTCGGATGAAGACCTCTTGGAAGCCATGATCAAGGTGTGTCCATTGACATGTCTTTCCTCCAGTTGGAAGCCATGATCAATGTCACGAGGATAGTTTTTTCCTGCATCAACCTCGTTAAAAAATGAAACAGGCTAGAGCGAGGATAGTTTTTTCTTGTATCAACCTCGTTAAAAAATGAAACTGGATGTAACGAGGATAGTTTTGTTCCTGTGTCAACCTCGTTAAAAAATGAAATAGGGTGTTATGAGGAAAGTTCTTTTACTGAGTCAACCTCATTAAAAAATGAATCAGCTAGTTTTTAGGTTATGTAAGTAGATTGTAGAAAGTAAGGTTCGAGGATAGTTCCTGTTACTGAGTCAACCTCGTTAAAAAATGAATCAGGTATGAGGATAGTTCCTGTTACTGAGTCAACCTCATTAAAAAATGAATCAGGTATGAGGATAGTTCTTTTCTTGTGTCAACCTCCTTAAAAATGAAACAACTCCCTTTTCAAGTTAAATATTGAAAGTAAACCTTCATTTCATCCAGCCGGTTGAATGCAATGAAGCCTGGGGGGCATGTACCTCGCTTTGCATCATTATGCTGGGGGCATGCGAACTTTTTGAGCATAGTTCCTTGTCTTGTGTCAAGCTCGTTAAAAAATGAAACAAGGGTAGGTTAAGTAGGTAAATTGTAGATAGTGATCATGAGCATAGTTCCTTGTCTTGTGTCAAGCTCATTAAAAAATGAATCAAGGATTTTAGAGCACAGTTCCTTGTCTTGTGTCAAGCTCGTTAAAAAATGAATCAAGGTTTTTAGAGCACAGTTCCTTGTCTTGTGTCAAGCTCGTTAAAAAATGAATCAAGGTTTTTAGAGTAGAGTTTTTGTTAGGTAGATCGTAGAGAGTAGTTATGAGCATGGTTCTTTGTCTTGTGTCAAGCTCGTTAAAAAATGAAACAACTCCCTTTTCAAGTCTTTACAAGATCTTGAAAGTAAAGCTCCATTCCATCCAGCTGGTTGAATGAAATGAAGCTTGGGGGGCATGTACCTCGTTTTGCATCATTATGCTGGGGGCATGCGAACTTATAACAAGCATAGTTTTTTGTTTCAAGCTTGCGTAAACATGAAACCGAATCCGAGCATAGTTCTTTTCCTGTGTCAAGCTCGTTAAAAAATGAAACAAATCCTCCTCTACTTAAGTTGAGAGATTGACGAGATCTTATAAATGTTAAGTTTTTAGGTTAGTTATTTCAGTTTTTGCATAATTTTCTTATAGTTTTAGGTCGAGTCTTTCAAATGATCTCGTACTTGAACCTTCATTTCATCCAACCAATTGAATGAAATGAAGCTGGGGGGCATGCGCTCTAGCAGTTATGCTTAGGGGGCATCAAGCACAGTTTTCTCTCTGTTTCAAGCTTGTGAAAAAATGAAACTACTTTGAAGCATAGTTTTTATCTGTTTCAAGCTTTTGTAAAAATGAAACCTATCTCGAGTCAATTTCAGTTATTTTCAAGACTCGTTAAACTCATGAAAATCCCGAGATTATTTTGCTATCTTTCATTCTCGTAAAACAAACGAAAATGCCGAGTTCTTTCCGTCTTTTCCTGCTCGTAAATTAAATTGAAAGTCGGCCATATGAGTACATTTTTATCATTTTTTCGAACTCATTAAAATTTATGAAAAAGTGAAAACCATGAGTACATTTTTATCCCTTTTTCGAACTCATTAAAACTTATGAAAAAGTGAAACCTCAGAGTCATCTTTTAAGCCCTTTTCTGACTCCTAAAACATGAAAAGATTGCCGAGCGTTTCTTTTACACTCGTTAAAATGGAATTAAGAGACGGTCCCCTTATAGCTCTTTTCTGACCGCAAAATCAGGAAAAGATTGCCGGGTTTTTGTCGTTTCAAACTCGATAAGGAAATAAAACGACGTGTCCTTGATCGCTTTTTACTTTTCAGGTCAACGACACTATTATGAAAGTACACCTTGGTCGCAAGATCAAGCGGTTCCCCCAGGTATTATTTTATACTTTTTCGGGCTTGAGGGACACAAATGTACGAAAAAGTTCAACGTGGAGTCTCCTTTAGTTTTTTCAGACTCTCTAAAATTGAAAAACGCCGAGTTTTTCCTATACTGGGCTCGTTAAATTTTTACAGTAAAGGACCTGTTCAATTACAAACAGGAACGAACCACTCCTTCCTAGGGTTCGAATTTAAACTAGGTTGGACTCGTCCGAAGGATGAGCTTATAATCAAGCATATGTTATCCTCCTCAAGCTTGTTAAAAATAAAGAGGTACTTGCCAGAAATGGTGGGGGAAAAGAGAGAAGAATGAACCTGTTTGTCACCTTTTGTCTCAAAAGAAACTTTATTACCGCTCTTGAACACGACACTTTTTATTCACCTGGGTTGGGAAATCTTTTACCTCACAGTTGACCAAACCACTTTGAAAGTCTTTAACCGGGTTCCGGGAATTAACTTTGAGTTATTTGTTACCAAGCCATCTGTCGTGTCGTTATGTGTTCAAGAGGTCTGCAAAAAAAACTTTCATCTGCAAAATACTTGTCATCCATTTGACCATCCCTGAGTCAGTCCTTACAGCAACATTTCTTCAACTTGAACAATGATTTCGTGTTGTGGGCTTGCCTGCAACGGGTCGCTTTCTATCGACATCGACACATTATCTAGAAAGATGACTTACGAATCGACAGTACCTTGAAATCTGCATGCATCAATGGCAGGTTTCTCGCCTTTGACGTCAGTTTACATCATTGACTTTCGATCAAAGGATTCCGTGAAGTGTTCGACATCAAAACATCTATTCACATTTCACGGGTTGTGCTTGGTACTTTGAGAACCATTGACATTACTGGTGGTCTCTCTCATGCTTGTTAACAGTTTACATCATCGACTGGTAATCAAGTGGTTTCTAACATGTTCGACATCGAATCATTTAATCACATGCTTAGAATCGTACCAATTCGGGAAGTAGAAGTGAAGACCCTGGATCTAGTTTCTACCATCCAGGCTGCGAGGAGTTTTGTATTCATTATCTATGTAGACTAATCATAAACAGATGGCTGCGTCCATACTGTGTCTACAAAAGTCTATAAAATGATGTACTGCAAGATCATTCCTGTATCAGAATAGTTAGTCCATTAGTTAAAGTTTTAAATCTGAGTATGGGAATGCCTACCTCAGTGATGATATAATCTTATCCATGTATTTTGTGTTGAAAATTGCAGGTTCCAACCAGGCCATCCACAAGACAATCCTTGAAATGATAAAGCGCTTCACCCTTCCTAGAATTACAAAACCCTACCTGCGGGGACGCTGACCATGTTCACAAAATCTGCGTCCATGGACGCTCTGTATGTTAAGGGACAGGTGCGTCCCTCTGTAAAAGGCAAAATGCGCGAGTTTTATCTTGAAAAAGTTACTTGTGGTTACTTCTAGAACATTCTAGAGGTCGGTTTGATGAAATGGATGCGCCTCCAGTTGGTTCATGTATCTCTATTAAGAGGCAGCTTATCCCATCAATAAGGGAGCTATCCCACCCATAGAGGGGGATGATCCCATTGATAGTGGACCTGAATAACCTCTTTACAGCACTATAAATAAAGGCATTGAGCCAGAAGGAGGGGAGGTTGGAGCTATACATTTTCTTTGGGTAAATGCTGCAGGATTTAGGTCTTCCATTAGAGCCTTTGTGAGGAGAGATTGTCTTCACTTGATTCTACTTGGGAGAGGGTGAGCTTTGTCAAAGTAGAGGAAAACCCTTGATGGACCCTGGGAGGAACTTGCACAACACCAAGGCCAGGTTGTAAGAGTTTCTTTGTTTCGTTATTAATACAAACTGGTTTATTTTTCTCAATAGCTTGTGTTAATGAGTTATTTCATGTGTTCCTTGGTCTGCATGTTGAATATATGTTTTATTATATGAAATGCAAGTGCTTGGTAATTGTTTGATTGTTTGTGGTTGCAGGAGTTGACTTGAAGGAGGAGCTCATCCGGATCGGCAAGGACGGACTACAACAACAGCGTTTTGGAATAAGGTAAGCCTAAACACTTGTAGTTTTCATGTCTTAAAAGGTATATTTAGAGAAAGATCACTCCATTTTGTCTTGTTTGTCGCTAGAGAGTTTAGACTCCTAGGGAGGTCAGTTGTGTCCGCACAAACGACTAATTCCGTGTGACACCTTTTTGCCTTGCTGTTCTGCTGTGGTGTCCCCGGAGGATGTACCTGTTCTTGTCCTCAGCTCCTTTAGCTGCAATCTAAGCTTTTCGTTTTCTTCCTGTAGGAACACTCGTTGGAAATTTTCCACGTGTTTAGCCATGGCTAATTCACTTCTGGCCTCCTTGAGCTGCTCCTCCAAGGGGCCTATGTCCACCACACCTTTTGACTTGGCTATTTTCATCCACGTGTGTGTACGTACTCTCTCTTCCTCCAATGCAAAAAACAGTGGCACAGTGAATTTTTGAGGTATAACTTTTCCAGCCTCTAAGAAGTTGTAATATGAACTCAGACTTGGCTGAGGGCTAGGCTCTGGAATATGCTCTTTATCTACTTCTTTTGGTGGCTCTACTTCGCCCTCCCTCGATGGTGATGAGGGTGCTTCTCCTTCCATTCTCTCTGTATCCTTAAGCCGGGCTAAGGTTTCCTGTAGAGCATCCTCAGCATCCTGTAGCCGGGCTTTCGAGGCCAATTGGTCCAACCTATCCTTCCAAGTAGTTTTCTTCGGGCTCGCCCTCTCATAGGTGACTGATATCTTTGAGGGGGACCTCTCCTTGGGCGAAGTAGGGGCATCTTCGATAATGATTGGGCTGCTGGATGGAGGCTGTGGCTTTCCCGTCTTTATTCTCACACTTCTTCTAGCTTTAAAATATAGAGGGGTCTCCCTCTTTCTTTTCTCCTTTGGCTTAGGAGGTGTACTGAGGGTGGCCAACACGGCTGCTGCCTCCCTCACAAGAATGTCAGCTTTCTTCTCCTTGGGTTTTCTTTTCTCAGGGCTTCCTGTAGAAGGCCCTTTTTCAGCTGATTTCAAGCTTCCTGTAGAAATAGGTGGCACTGCTTTAGTTTGTTTTGCTAAATGTGTTTTACTTTTTGACTTGGTTGTGATTGTTGTCGAGGTGCCTTTGCTGATGTGGACCTGCTCATCCTTGTCCACTCTGCTTTGTAATCTTTTCTCTCTGGCCATCAACATGGGTGTGTCATCCTTCTCTTTGGCACCCTTTTTCTCTTGTTTCTTCTTTTGCTCTTTCTTCTGCTCCGTGGTCGTGGTCTTCTGGCCTTTTTCTTTCTTCCCTGTGGGCACTAACTCCTTCTCCTCACTGCTAGATGAACCGAGCTCTTCGGTCAGCATCTTTATATCACCATCCTTGGTCAAATTTCTAAAGGCTTCCCATGAGAGAGGAACCTTGTATGTGTGGAGCGCATCTTCCACGAGGAGTTTAATGAGTCCATGGTGGGCTACCTGGTCTGGTGTGCCTGCTTTCAACTTGGTGGCACATTCAATCATAGACTGTAGTAGAAAGTAGGGGATACTTAGTTTGTTTTCTAGAGGTAGGTCCATCTGATGCCTTAATTCCGTGAGTAACCGAAAATGGTACCCATACACAATGCTAAACCGACCTTCGCAGGTGATGTACTTCATAATCTGAAGGCTAACTTCGCTCCACAGTGGTAGTAAGCTGGTTCGACGAACCCCATTTTTATCTTCTGAGAATTGCTCCTCTGGTGGAAAGAATTCTTTCTTAGCCTGTTGGCCCAATTTCCTCTCTTCTTTATCCCATGGTAATCCCATTGGGAGCTCAGTAACTCGGCTGATAAATTGTGGAGTGAGTCTGAGACTCAAACCCCTGAAGTCGACGGTGGCCAATGTTTTGGATTTCGGCTTCAGAGCTTGCAAGAACTCCTCTGCCACCTCATCGTCATAGCCTTGCAATTTGTCGCAGAACGACATCCATTGCGCTTGCGTGAACAGCTCCACCACCTCAGGATTTCCTCTTAGCTTTGTTGAGTCGATTGGTTCCCTTCTGATGAACCCACCCTGCATGGTGAAAAACTGCTGCGTTAGCTGGAGGTGGCGGGTGCGAAAGAAAATTGGCCTACTGGGACAGAGCGTAGAATTACGCCTCTGCCACGCATACAATTCACGAAAACTTATCTCCCAACGACCATAACAAGGCTTAATTATAACTCACATCCTGTAGGACGAAAATTCATGGAACGGTAGACAATACTTGCAATTTTTTTACGACCAGACTGTAGAATGTCGACTCTGCCACCCTCAAAACCAATTGCATGGAAGGTTCAGGCTTACCTTTTTAATCCACCACCTTTTGACGCGAGGAACCCAATTTCCTGTAGAAGCAGCTTTCCTGTAGAAGCATCGCATTAATTCTGGAGGATACTGTAGTGGGTCTGCGCTCTCTGTGCTGCTTAACAGGCGTTCAAACGGCTGAAGACTTGGAGTGTCGAGCTTCAGAGGAATCCGGATGCTCACTCAACTTTCAAACGGTGAATGATAAATGCATGGGGTGGCAATCTAGCCGATTAGATTTGAATCTGGCGGAATCCATGGCGCGAGGCTGAGTTGTGCCTGCCGGACCGTTGGACGACGTCACTCCATCATTCTTTTGCAAGTTCCCTTACTGCCGCACCATTCCCCGAAGATATGTCGCCGTCATTTATGTTAAAACGCGCTTCTCCCCGACTGGATGGCTCTCAGGTGTGCACTGCCCGTTCCTTTTGCCATGACCACCGTTTACCATCCGACTAGACCATCTGACTGGTCGACGTGGCCAGTCAAATGGCCATACAACCGCTCAACCCATTCACTTCACACTTGCAAACATTTCAAAGTAAAATTCATGCAATTCGACGGAAGAAAGGGCGAGGCACTTACCTGTGTGGCCGCGACATGATTCTTCGGGCTTTTGGACGATGATGAGTAGATTTGTTTGCTGCTACTTGATTGCACAGGTCCGGAGGTTCCTCTTCACAGGCTGCTGACGATGAATCTTATGATTCGGCTGCATGTGCCTGCGTTATCCTTGCATGTTGCAGGCGATGGAATGGTGTACACTCTAGTTGGCTTAACTGCTACGGGACTCCTCTAGGATGTCCTGTAGCAGTTTTTCCTCCTTGGGTGCATGCTACACGATGAATACAGTGGCCTCACGATCTCGCTCACAGGGCTCTAGGATAACTAGGATGAGTATGGCATGGCATCTCAACGTATTTTTCATTTAAAAAAAGTTGCTTTCTCTTGAATCTCAATGATCTGCTTTGATTGTGCAGGTATCTTCATTGCATGTTGACAGGGGTGGTAGAAGGAGGTGACAGTAGTGTGTGAGGGAGAAGATGGTAGTTTGCGTGCGTCCATACTGGACCTTGGTCGTTAGATCTCCTCATACAATCAAATCTGGGCCGTCCAAAACTTCTACAGGAAGTTTCCTGTAGAAATACAAAACTTCCTGTAGAAAGTCTGCACCATCCTGTAGAAGACTTAAGCTGTGATGAAATCGTGCCCATACCTTGGAGAAGATGAGTATTCTTGGAGGAGGCGCTGGTGAGGTCTCCTGGTAGCATGATAAGGACCCTTGGCTTTGAGTTGAGAGACCTCCTCTCCTTCATAGAATACCTGCAATCTGCATGCATTGCCACATTATAAACTTGTTGTCCCTGTCTTTTTTTTGCTTATTGTTTTTTTTTTTTTTTGAAAGATAGCAGGGCCGCCTCAATGAGGTTTTCACCCTCGCCATCTGCCTTAAGCGCCTCAGAGAGGTTTTCACTCAAGGATCTTTTTCAAATCTCTCTTTTTTTTTTTTGAAAGACAATAGGGGCACCTCAATGAGGTTTTCACCCCTACCACCTGCCTTGGGAGCCTCAGAAAGGTTTTCACCCAAGGATCTTTTTTTTTTTTTTTTTAGATCTTTCAGGGTATGCCCAAAGTAGAGGCAGAACCCTTCTCTATGACCAACACTGATTTCTCCACAGTTTTGATGAACTCTTGTCTTGAGAGAGGTTTCCTATAGATCTTCAGTCGATGCCCATTGACAAGCATGGGGATGGACTACTCATCAATGGTCCAAATAAGAACAGATCCATTGTCATGACATTTTTCCACTGCATATGGTCCCAGCCATCTGGTTCTCAGCTTCCCCTTGAAATCTTTGTGCCTGGAGTCATACAACAGTGCCCAATCTCCTGGCTGGAATTTCTTGTCATTGAGGTGTTGGTCATGCCACACCTTTCTCTGAAGTTGAACCACTTCTGAGTGAAGGAGGGCCTGCATTCGGTGCTCGTCTAGTCCATTCAGCTGCAATAACCTTTCTTGTTGTGCATGGCTGAGATCTAGGTTCAGCTGAGCTGCCATCCTCAAAGTGTTGTATTCAATTTCAATGGACAACAAAGCTTTCTTCCCATAGACCAGCTCATAAGGTGTGAAGCCGGTTGTGGTCTTCCAGGTGGTGTTGTAAGCCCATGTGGCCTCAACCAGGCGATCTGCCCAATCTTTCCTACTGCCGCTCACCACCTTAGTCAAAATCCCCTCCAATGCTCTGTTGGTGACTTCCACTTGCCCATTTGCCTGTGGATGATAGGGGGTGGAAGTCCTATGCTTGATTTTGTGATGAGCTAGTAGGTCTTCAATTAAGCTGGATGTGAACTGGCTTCCTTGATCAGTGACTAGCTCTCTTGGGTAGCCAAACTTGTAGAAGATGTTTTCCCTTAAGAACTCAGCCACCTTTTCTTCTGTTGATGCTTTGATTGCTTTAGTTTCTGCCCACTTTGTCAGGTAGTCAGTGCACACAATGATGTAAGACCTTTGCCTCGAAGGAGGGTTGATTGGACCCACAAAGTCCATGCCCCACTTCACAAATGGCTCAAGAGTCACTTGAGGTTGGAGAGGCATCTCATCCCTTTGAGTCGGTTTCCCCATTCTTTGGCATCGGTCACATTGGCTGATATACCTTCTGACATCTTGATGAAGTGTGGGCCAATAGTAGCCTGCCTGCTGGATTTTGAAGGCGGTCCTCTTTGCTGCAAAATGTCCTCCACAAGGCCCATCATGACAGGTGAGGAGGATATCAAAGACTTCCTCCTCCCTTACACAACGCCTTAAGATCTGATCAGGGCCAAGCTTGGACAGGTTGCCCCCGATCCAAGTGAGTGAGGCACTTTTTCTGATGATTCTGCTCTTCTCTCTTGAAGATAGGTGCGGCGGGAACTGTGCTGAAACAAGGTAGTTTGCTATATCAGCAAACCACGGAGAGAGTACTGAGATAGCAAACAGATGTTCATCGGGCATCTGGTCATCCACTGTTCCATCCTCATCTACAGATAGATCCAATCTAGATAAAAAGTCAACAACAACATTTTCTTTACCTGGTTTGTCAACGATAGTCAAATCAAACTGCTGCAACAAAAGTAACCATCTAATAATACGAGCATTCACATCTGGTTTATTCATTAAATATCTAATTGCAACATGATCAGTATGTAAAAATGTTTGATAGCCAGTGATATAATGTCGGAACTTGTTCAGTGCATGGACCACAGCCAAGAATTCTTTCTCGGTTACAGTGTAATTCAGTTCTGCTTTGGACAAATTTTTGCTGACAAAGTAAATGGTGCACGAAAGTTTTTGCTCAACTTGTCCTAAGGCTGCCCCTATGGCTTTGTTTGAGGCATCAGTGTGGATGTGGAAAGGTAGGGCCCAATTTGGACCTCTCAATATTGGGGCATACACCAACTTGTCCTTTAATTCATTCAAGGCCCTCTGACAATCGTCAGTCCATTTAAACTCCACATCTTTTGCCAACAAGCCAAACAATGGTGAGGCTAGCTTGCTGAAGTCTTTAATGAATCTTCTGTAATACCATGCTAATCCTAAGAAACTCCGAACATCCCTTACCTTTTGGGGAGGTGGAACCTTCTTGATGAGAGCAATTTTGTTAGGATCCACTTGTAACCCTTGGCAAGAAATGGTATGGCCTAGCACGGTCCCTCCAGTCATCAAGAATTCACATTTTTCAGGACTAAGGGACAGGTTCATCTCAATGCATTTGGTTAGGAATTTTCCCAGATTGGACAATTCTTCCTTGAAGTTGGACCCATAAGGAGTGAAGTCATCCATATAGATTTCCACCGCATAATGGACTAGCTCAGAAAAGATGCTCAAGACGGCTCTCTGGAAGGTAGAAGGAGCATTACACAGACCAAAGGGAAGAACTCGGTAGGCAAAGGTACCCCAAGGACAAGTGAAGGTGGTCTTATCTTGGTCTTCCGGGCTGATTTGGATTTGGTTGTACCCGCTAAACCCATCTAGGAAAGAGAAAAACTTCTTTCCTGCTAGTCCATCCAACACTTGATCTATGAAAGGTAGAGGGAAATGGTATTTCTTGGTATCTTGTTCAGTTCTCGGTAGTCCACACAAATTCTCCACTTCCCATTTTTCTTGGGAACCAACACCAGAGGGGACACCCATTCGCTATCTGAGATGGGGTAAATGAATCCGGCATCCAACAGTTTTTGCAATTCTTCCTTGACAATGTCCTTAAGGGCTGGATTCATCCTCCTCTGGGGTTGCCTAACTGGTTTACAATCCTCCTTGATGTAAATGTGATGGGTACAGACCGAAGGATGGACTCCTTTCATCTCCTTATAGCTCCAAGCAAAAGCATCTAGATGACTGGCCAACAGACTACACAGCTCCTTTTCCTGGGAAGGAGATAGGGAGGAGCTGATCTTTAACGTTCTCTCAGGGACGAACTCCACATTCTTGACTCTGGGAGTGACAGGGTTGGTTGCACAAAGGTCCACTAAGGTGCTGGCTTGGGCATCCTCCACCAATTCCTCTAAGGTCAGTGCGCTGGGAGGTGGATTCTGGATCAAGGTCTCAATCAAATCATCCTCGGTTGGGGGGTCTCCCCTAGTGGTGTCTAGGGTGCACAAAGGTGCTGAGTACACCTCATCCTCTTCTCCTTCCTCTAACCAAAGTGGTATGTCATGCTCTAATGAGGGTTGGGCAGGAGGGTATAGGACTAGCTGCTTGGACATAGGACCATTTTTGATGGTCATGTTTCCTGCACGGTCACTTATGTAAGCATCTGCAGTGCCTAACCAAGGCCTTCCCAAAATAAGAGGATATCCAGTGAGCTTTGCCTTTGGTTGCAGCACCAAGAAATCTGCAGGATATTCCAAAGAGTCAACAGAGACCAAGACATCCTCCACAATCCCTTCGGGAGTCACGGTGGAGCGATCTGCTAGTTGTAGGACTGTCGAGGTCTTCCTCAAGGAACCCTAAAGGTTTAGTTTGAGCATGGTATCCCTGGTCATCACATTAATGGCAGCCCCCAAATCAATCAATGTGTGAGGTATGATGGTGCCATTGATGTGGACATCTACTACAGGACTCCCAGGATCTAGGTACTTTGGGCAGATGACTTGTCCCAACATAAGGTCAGACAGTTGTCCTATGACATTGATGGTTGAAGCATCCCTCTTTCGCCTGCCTGGGTGTCTGAAACACTTTTCCTTAACCAGTTTGTTGTATATCGGTACATCTTTGATGGCGTGGAGAAGTGGTATTTTCACACACAACTGCTTGAGCTCTCCCAGAAGCTCATCCTCCTCTGGGTTGGGTTGTGTGGTGGCTGTTAGTCTCTCAGGAAAGGGTGGAATAACCTTTGGTTCACTTTCCTGTTTGTCTTCCTCGTCCTTTGGGGGAGGAGGTTGGCGATCCGGAAGAGTCTTTCTAGATCACAGATTGATCTCCTGGATCTCCACAGCATAGGTAGGGCATGATGTTTCCCCAGTGTATACCTGTTGGGCCTGTCTGTTGTTGGGGTTCGGGTTCGGTTGAGCAGGCATTTGAGGTTGCCTTGGAGGAGCAGGAGGTAATGACTGAGGTTGAACTGGTGGTGGAGGAAAAATGGCGGGAGGAGTGTTTTACTGGGGCCTCCACCTCGACTGAGGTGCATTCCACTGAGGTTGTGGCTGGGCATGTGAGTGATATGAATGAGTAGTGGGTTGAGTATGGTACTGAGGTGGATAAGACCATGGAGGAGGCACAGACCAGGAAGGATGAGTAGGGGGACCCCAAGAAGGCATAGGAGTAGATTGGTTGGGGCTGTAATAAGCTTGGGGTGCCCCTTGCATCCCCTGCTGGTAAGGTCTAGGTCCTTGTGGCCTCATTTGGTTGAGGAAATAGAGAGGTTCGGTGGGGGCTTCTGTCCCTTGATACATGGCTTTAAGCCCAAGTAAGGTTGGACATTGATTTGTGGGATGGTCCTCCTCACAAACGAAACATACTTCAACCGAATGCAATGGGCATTCGTTCTTAGGGTGTCTCCTTGTACACCTAGGGCAGAAGATAGCCAAGGCCCTCTCAGCTTCTTCCTTCTTCTGCTGGATCCTGAATATATCCAGTTGCATGGCAATGGTCTGTCTCACCTCACTTTTGAGATCCTCTAATTGATTTGCAAACTCATGTTTGGAGAAAGGAATACCATCTGAGAGGAGGTTTCCTCTACCTCGTTTCCGGGCTGCCCTAGAGTGGTTTCTAAACACAGTCTTTATGTCCTCATAAGGCAGTTGGTAAATATCTCCTCTAGCTAACATGTGAAGGGTATCTAAGAGGTCTTCAGGGACTCCTCGGAGCAGGACCAACTTGAGGGATTCAGGGTCAAGTGTGCACCTGGCCCGTTTATAGCAAAGTTGGAACCTTTCCTCATAATCCTCTAAGGACTCATCATTTCCCATGGTCATCCGAAAGATTTCTCCCTTGGTTTCCTTGGACCTACAGTAGTCCTGGTATTTAGTGTTGAAAGCTTGCTGCATCTGAGCCCAAGTGGTGATACTGTTCCCAGGTAAGCCCATGAACCAGCGTAATGCTGCATCCTTAAGAGTTGAAGGGAAGAGTTTCAGCTTCTGCTCATCTTCAGTATAGTCATAGGTTCGACAAAGGACAACAAACTCAAACAGGAAGGCATCAGGATCTTCAGTAGTCAGTCCATGGAAGTGAGGTAAAGCGGAGGGGCTAATGTTCTTCATTTTCATGTCTCCAATGGTCTCTCAGTGGGGAACACACCTTCTATTCTCTCATCTTCTCCTCTATTTTCAGCCATAGCTTCAGATGGAATGGTCTCTAATTCTTCTTCTGCTATAGGATCTTCGAATATCTCAGGAGGTTCACCTATAGGTTCTTCTGGATCACTGTCACCAAAGAAGAGAGAAGGGTGACTCAGTGATGTGGTGGGGGTGTTGGGTAAGAATTTGCCTGTTTCATCTCGATTCCTACGAGGCATGAAATGGAAAGACTTTTGATTGCTTTTGTTTTTTTCTCTGGTACCTGCAAAAACTGAAACAGATTGATCTACAACTAACTATCTTGTTGAAATGAAAATGCAGAATTGAAATGAAAGCAGGAAAGACCTAATCTACTTTGCTCAAATGAAATTGCAGGAATGGAAATGCTAGTCTACACTTGCAGAATTGAAATGCTAATCTATGCTTGCAAAAATGAAATTGCGGAATTGAAATGTTAATCTATGAAAGCAGGAAATGTCTATGCTACTTTTGCAGAATGGAAATGAAATAAACTACTTGGCAGAAGATTGTAGTGGAAAATAGAAGAAAAGCAACAATCACCAATACTCTGAAGCTTCCCCGGCAACGGCGCCAAAAAGATGGTGGGCTCCAGTATTGTAGCAATAATGCTACAACTCCTGGAGCTTCCTTCTCTAATTTTATCAACCCGGTAGTTCGTAACAAACTTGGAAGCGACGGTGCTGTATGCACAAGTACTAGCTCTTGTCGCAGCTGTCACTTGGTCAGCTGGCACAAGTCTGCTAGGGCTCAAGCCAACTTCTATATGTTCTCAGAAGAAGCTTTTTAAGTGATGAACGAAAGCTATCTCAAAGGGAATTAACCTACTTTGCAAGAATGAACTGAAAGCCAACAAAACATGGAAAACCTAGTAAAACCTAATTCTACCAGCTTAATCCTTATGATGCAATGGTGGGAATGCAACTTCTAAAAGTGATGCCATTACTTCTATTGGGATGAGATGCATGTGTTTAAACTACTTTCATCTGAAGAGAACATGTTTTTGTATTTTTGCTCAAGTTGTTGGAGTTATTATGACTGTGCTTCTTACTGGGTCTTAACTGTGCAGGGGTAGATCAAGGGGAGGAAGGCTTGAAAAAGGTTAGGAGGACTCTGAGAGGGTCTAAGGGATCCCTAACATCATTCCACAGGAGTTCACAAAGTTCAGATGCCTGGCAACCGTGTTTGCAAGCTTCTACAGGATGTCTGAGGGGATTCTATAGGAAGTTCAGGATTTCTACAGGAAGTCCCGTAATTTCTACAGGATGTTCTGCAATAGAATTTTTGGGTGATGGATGAGTGGAAGAGGCTGTATGGATGGTCAAGGGGGTAGGAGGGGAGCTTGTGATGGCTTATGGACAGAGAGATGAGATGGAGAGGGGGTGTGTAAAGCTGGTTGGTCTAGAGGAGGGTATAGGCAATGGAAGGCCAAAAAGATAAAACAACGCGGATAATGGAAGAGTTGGGAGGCAAATGATCTAGCTGGGAGATAAGTAGATGGCTTAGGCACGACTTAGAAGGATAAGGAAATGATAGAGTGGTGCTACGCAGTGTAAATGAAACAAATCACCCTTGTCTTGCGTATAACCGAAATGTCATCAACCTACTCTAACTGTTTTATTAGAAACCAAAGAACAACAATGTAGTTCAAGGAGAAATCGTGCATGGTGCTAAAACAAAGAGTTATTGCTCAAGATCCAAATGCATGGACACTCCTACAAATAGAAATATTACGTTAAAGCTTGCATGAACATGTAAAACTGTGTTTTTGGTAGTTGGCACGATCTGCACTCCCAATCTCTAAACAGAGGTGGAAGTGAGTGTGCAATCAACCTATTTTGGAGCTCTGATGAACTATAATCCCCTTACTCTAATTTAAACTACTGAAAGCACTCTATCCATAAAACTAACCTACTTAATCTCATCAAGAAATTCAACTCAGCAAACTGTGTTTCCAAATGCATGTAAAGGCAAAGAAATATAATGCTGAAAGAAAGACAAGTAACAATACAAAGGAAGGAAGCCTTAGGCTCTCAGGTTGGGCCCAACCCTGAGAGCTTAAGCTCCTTTAAGAACTCAGAGCTGCCTCAAATCTGCCTGCTTATTCATTAAGAGATAGTTGTCAAAATTCTGATAACATGCCAAAAATGGCTTACAAAAAGCAAAACAGAGCTATCAACTCGTAGTCTAGAATAAACAACAAAGTTTCAGAAGTCCCCATCGAAGGCTACAGCCTCAATATTTATACATTATGAGGGCCAAGCTGGCCTCCTAAATTAGTGGGGCTTGGCTGATCAACTAAAAGTAAACTGCCGTTCCCTTAGAATCCGTTGGTTGCCTTCTAGCTCGATGGTGATAGCTGTTGGAGCTCGGAGTTGGGGTGGAGATCACGAGGAAGGCCATTCAAGGCTGTGGACAACCTTCCTACAAAACCGCAATGCCACCTTGGCTGTCTCCTTGCCTCCATCTGCGTGGTTTTGCTCCATTTAATGTCAAAAAACCTGAAATAAACATGTATTAGCCACCTAGGAATAGTGACTGCCCTCCTTCCTACAAATAACATGAATATACTAAGAAATGATGCATAAGTGATAAAAAATGAAGGGTTGAGCAAGGGTAAGTAGGCCAAATGAGCCCAAAATGTTACCAAATTTGGGGCTCATCAGGAAGTTATTGGGACTGTCAAAGGGAGATTCACCATGCACTACCCCTGGGAATTCATTAAGACAACTCAGGAGGAGGTGAAGTGCCACTAAGATTGTTGGACTACCATGTGAAATTAATAGTTTGAGGTTCAATTGTAAATCTAGTGAATTAACTAAAGAGAGTTTAGCTCCAACAATTTTCAGTGGGAGAAGAGAAGGTTCAACTCCAATTATGAAATAGGATAGAAGGTTCAAATCCAACTCTACAATATAAAAAGGGGTTCAACTCCAATGAACTAAAAGAAGAAGAATAAAATGAATACCAGCTCATGTTTAGGGAAGTATAAGACTAATTGGTAGTTTGGTCATGCTATTCTAAAATAATATGAATTGTTGAGAGACTACAACCTCTGAATTGCATTTCAAAAGCTCAAATAAAGATATTAATCAATAAGGGGTTAGGTTGTCCTTTTGTTTTATGTTATTTCCTTTATTAATTATATATTAGTTTTGTAGCATATGTATATTGTGGCTTCTTAAGTACACTACTTCTGTGGTCAATGCACTCTGTGAGTACCAATCTAGTTATGTCGATGTATTAAGGAATTCTAGAACCATATAATGCATGCAAGGTTAAACTCTGGTTCAAAATTTGTAGAATTATTAGAACTAATTCTCTCTTGAAAGTTGGTTTCCACAAGATCAATTCTTGTGCAATTATGGTAGCAAGGAAACAGGTAGAGGGTTGTTTCAACTTGAATTTACTAGAAGAAGAGTGGTGGGAGGTAGTGTAGAAAGAAAATGAGTTCCTAATAGATATAAAGACTCTACCCTCTTTATATTTAGGGACTCCACCAACCCTTGCCAACCCAAGGTTACATCTGGTTGCTATGTTAAAATGAAGTTTAATCATCTCATCCTTAGGATATGATGAAGTAACATATGGTGTCGAATGTGTGGATATGCAAGTAAGCACTGTCCAAACTATCCCCAAGGTTGGTAGTGTGCAAGAAGAACCCGAAAGAGTGGTCTAAATATGAGAATGGAGCAGCTGAATGCTTTGGATGCTCACAAAGCCATGGGTATGGTCACCTGAAACCCATAAGTAGTTCTTATGTAATCATGGTTGTAAATTTGTAATCCACAATCTGCTTGTATTTTGTAGGAAGTACAATAGATATATCCAATTATAAGTTTTATTTTCCAATGTTCCTTAATTTAGGCCCTCCAATTGTAGGGTTTCTAGTATTAAAATTTAATTAGATATGATATATGTTATCTTCCATGCATTTGTGGAATGATTTAATAATTTCCTTACTTACATTCTACTTGTGGATATATAGGTCAATTTATACACTTGGTCGTGAGTTCATATGTTAGTGTGTCACTCTCTTAGATCATTTTATAGTGTATCATGTGGATTATGCACTGAGGACGATGTTGCATAGGGGAACTTGTCCCTACTTTTGGGATGCATCCTCTGGATTTTTCTGCCCTTGGGGTTTGCAAGGGGAATTTCCCTATTTTGAATGAGACATCTCTGAGGATGTGTGATCCTCTCCCACATTGTCTAAATGTTTCTTTCCATAAAATGGGATGTTTGGGAGACGTCTTATGATGGTTTTGGGGACTTATCCCAGATCCTCTAGATGGTTCTTACCAAAAACAGGGAGTTTTGGGAGATCTGTTGGGATGGTTTTGAGGACATTTGAATACCCACTATCGAAAATAATGCCCATTTGGTTCCAATTCTCAAATAAAAATATTCACCAAGTGGTTCTACATTCAAACCTGGACAAAGGTTATCTATGCATTGCATGCGTGAATACTATGTAGTATGTTTTTGTAATGAGGACTAATTGCCTTCACAATTTTGACTCCCATGTTTGGTAGGTTTGTGTATCCTATATCAACTCTTTCTTTTGGGAGAGTTATAACATCCATGTAGACAAGATCTTTAAGATCTATTATCTAAGACTTGTTACTTTTTTTGAGTTACATTAGATCTATTATCTATGGAAGTTACTTTTATTGACTTATATTATAACACTATGTTCTAGAATCTTTGTTTTTAAATTTTATATTTATTTAAAATTTTATCTTTTAAAAATATTTTTGGTTGTCCAATTTAAATTTGGGGTTAACTCCTAGCCATCCTTGCAACCCTTCCCCTCATCCGCATCCCTGAAACACCATGCAAAATAGCCCAAGTTGTTCATCAGTTGTAGGATTTTGTATGCAATGTATTAGTTTATTCAAAAAACAAATATTTGCCCCTTTTTCCCACTTATCATTTGAAAGTTGACATCATTTTACTTTCCTCCCTTGATTTTCTCCTTGGGTTGACCATCCAAAATTTCTCTAGTTAGTAGTTTACCTCGCATATTCCTTACCCCTTTATTTTCCATTCATTCATTTTTTCAAATTTATAAAGTATAGTAAAAGGGATATGGAATTGTATCTTGGGTCCTATTAAAACTTCCATCTTATCTTATGAGTTTCCCATTTTCACACAATACCTTTAATAAATGGAAGCACACATCAATAAAATATGTAGGATCAAACTTTGAGGCTTTGTGAAAATGAATCAATTATTTAGTCTTTCTATTTCTTGGAGTTTGATGGATTGGGATAGTGGTGGACCATGTTTCTATGCTTTCACATTTAAGTTGCTTGCTTGTCCTGATGTTCACATGCATTCATTTTTCCAAATTTATAAAGGATATGAAAATTGTATCTCTGATGCTATTATAAATGTCATCATACTTTTTGGGTTTTACATTTTCACATAAGACCTTCAATAAATGGAAGCACAACTCAATACGATATGTAGGATCAAACTTTGATGCTCTGTGGAAATGTTTCAATTATATATTGTTTATATTTATTGAAGTTGGTGGATTGGGTCATAATAACATACCATGTTTCGATGATTTTCTATTTGTCTGTTTGGCCAGTTGTGGTAGAATACTAAAACTACAAGTTGTTATATGGTTTCTAGATAGTTAGCTCAAGATTGAATTTTTTCAATCAAATTACTTAAGATGGTAGTTAGCTTTTTCAATATAAAACTGATTCACATGGTGTTGATGTATAGGGAGATTTTCTATACCTATTCCTTGAGACAAAGAATTCTATCACAATGTCAGGAGACATTGGTGTGGAAAAAAACATTAATCAAGAACCACCTAGCAACATTTAGGCATTAGTTTAGATGAAGAGTTTCATATTTCTTATACTTATGTTTTTCACTATGATAGGTAGGTGAGTAAATATATATCTTATTAATGTGATTTTGTAAACATATGTTTCGAAGTGAAGGATCTTTCTTTGGGGTTCTTGTTAAATTAGAACTAAAATTTGACTTCTTGAAATCTAGGTAACTTCTATACAATTATGATCCTACTTTAAGTATAATATTCTTATTGATACATGCATTTCTTACCACCATTGCCTGCATTCATTCTTCTATGTTATTGATATTTACACACTCAATGAGCCAATACCTAAATGGGTAGGACATGTACTCTCCTCAAGGTACATATATGTCAACTAATGGGGTTTTACCATTCACCCTCCCCATTATAATCATGGCAATGTCCCAGGTCATGGTGATTGCAATATAAAGTTATCAAAGTGTTTAGCGTGAACCTCATAAGCCATGATGAGAACATGGGTGCGTAATAAGCACAAAATTATGTTCAAGCTCTGAGTCTCACCAACTCCAAATCAAAATCAATTTTCACTTTTCAAACTTCATCTTGTCAAATATTAATGAGACAATTTCTTTAGTAAATGGTTTTTTGAAAATTTTGAGCGACATTAGGATTAATTGGTAAACCTTTATAGTAGAAAATTGTGGTGCTATTAAAGAAAAAATCCATTCCTTGGGCTGTTGGTTAATGCACCTTTTCTTTGTAAAAGAAGGTTGTTAATATTTAAATAATGTTTTTGGAACCTAGAAAGATAAACTTTATTTTTTTTCTTGTTTTAAATTTGTTAGTTTGAAATCATGTGCATTTCTCCCTTTATCATCCTCTTGAGGGTACATTTTAAAATAACAACACTTTTGATGATGTTTAGGAGCACTGGTCTGAACAAAATGGTAATAAGGGTGACATTTTTCTTGTGTAAATATTGAGATTTGTTTATGATTTCTACTTGAATTTTTCCTTATGCAAATAAATTAGGTTTCTCAATTTTCATTCCTTTCTCTCATTATGTCATCATTGTCTTCTATTTCAATTTTATAGATATTTTTTTCTACACACTTTCCTCTTACGTTGTTGTTTTGTATATGCAGATATACATGATTCTTGAGATTAGCCGAAAAGGGGATCTTCATCGTTACCGAGCATTGAATTTTCCTCTTGAGTGGAGAGTGGAGAAGGTGATTCTTAAGAAGTTTCTTGTAGAAACTTTCTTGATCCACTATAATGAATTTTTTTTTGTATTACATGTTAGTAGGTTTGGTGCAATAAAAAATGGAGGGTTGGAAATATGGTATGCTAATTCACCACTTGTCTCTTAAAACATGTAACTTAGTTTGCATGATTATGCCTAAGTTTTTTCCTGAAGGTTGAATACTAAGTTACTAAGGTGTTCTTTTCTATAGTGACGTTTTATTTACTTTCTTTATACAAGTCATCTAGCCAGATGGTGGCTACTATCTCCCAACTAAAGAAAACTTGTTTGAGTTTCTAGTAGGGATTCCTATGGTTTTTAATGTTGTGATTCTTTCACCTCATGGTTATTATGGGCAAGCAAATGTTTTATAAATTCCAAACAAGACATTGATGGACATGTAAACAATTTTTTTATAATTGTAATGTCCATTGCATGATATCCTCTCTTTATTGTTTGATTGCATTTTGAATGTTTCTTTTTATTTTTTTTGTCTTTTAAATATGAAACTGAAAATACTTGGTATCATATCCATTCAAACAACAACTAAAGTTTGAAGATGAAATTAGTATTACACTTCATTGATTGAAATCTTTTTAGTTGTTTTGTGTTAACATGTTTTCATGGCTATTAGAAAAGTTTAATTTCATGTTGTTATTTGAGCACATGTTGTTTATATACTTGACCAAGTTCATGTGTTAGATAATGAAATGTTGTTGCGAATAAAACAACAAGGATTAGACATCACACCTCAGATTATTAGTTTTCACAAGTTATCCACAACTTGATATTTTTAGCATGTAACACAGTTGACATGAATGTGCCTAAGCTTTCCCTGAAGGTTGAATACTAAGTTACTTAGGTGTTATTTTCTATGGTGATGTTTTATTTTCTTTGTTTATACATGTCATCTGGCCACATAGTGGCCATTATTGCCCAAGTGAAGAAAACTTGTTCGAGTTTCTTGCTTTGATGGGAGAAAATGGTTGTGACATTGTTGATGTTGAGGTATATGTCGTATACCTCTTTTATAGTCTAGTTTAGTTTATATTCTAGTGTTCATTGTCTTTCATGTCTTATACTTTGTATTGTATATTCGTTTGTTTTTAGAAGAGGAACTTAGTATTGATGTTGAGAAGCAATAATTGAAGAAAGAGGAGAACTATAACATTGGAGTGACAAATGAAAAAAGAGAGAGAGAAGAGAATTGGTCTAGTGATACCCTTAGAGACAATATCCCACATAAGGCTCGCACATAGAGACTAATGGTCAAGTCTTCATAGTTGATGAATTCATGTGCAATATTGCCTTGGCAACACAATGATAATGTTTTAAAGTGATGAAACAATATTTCATGTGTAAATTGTAGTCCAACTAATATTAAGTTGGAAACTCATATTGTAATACTTGACATTTCATATAATATATTTTTTGTGGTTGAAATTATTTATAGTTGTAGTTGATATTGTTTAGTATTGTAATTAACATATGTGACTTTGTGTTTTCATATTAGATGAACATGCACATTGTATGATTTTTTTTATTTTTATTTTTTAATTTAGTCACAAAGTCATACTAATTAATTTATGTTGATTAATAATGAACACAAAATTAATCTAAAACTACTAAATTAATAGTTTATACTAATTAATGATGAACACAAGTAAAATGAATATATCACTAAATTAGTCGTTTATAATGATTATTAATGAAAGTAAATGAAATGAATATAAACTACTAAATTAGTTGTTTATATAATGAATATGAAACTACTAAGAAAAGATAAATGACTACTGCAATTGATAAATTTGTGATTACAATTTACGACTACATTTTTCATATATACGACTACTAGTAGCTAATTTATAGTATCTTATAACACGACCGAAATTTAGTCATATTTCTTTGGTCATTAATTGGTTTTAAGAGATGACTAAATTTTGCATATATATGACTATTAGTAGCTAATTTACAGTATCTTATAACATGACCAACATTTTGGTCATTAATCGGTTTTCTACGGTGATCATATAGTAGTATATTTTGTTGTATATTTGGTCATTAATTGTGACAATTAATGACTAAATCAATGACTAAATTAATGACCAAATTTATGACTAAATATACTACTAGACGATAAAATTGAGACAACCAATTAATGACTAAGCTAAAAACGACTAAAAGTTGGTTGCGTTATAAGATACTGTAAATTAGCTACTACTAGTCACCGACTGAAAAATGGTTGTTTATATGCAAATTTTAGTCATTTTTTAGTAACTAATTAGCCATTTTGTACTAGTATTAGGTTTTGGAGGGAATCTTCTATGATAAGTCTAATTAACCCATGATGGGCTAGTTGTTGATGGTTTCCTCTCTACACCTTAATGCTCATATCTATCATTGATTGAAGAAGAAAGTAGGGTATGCTTAGTCTGTTTTGAGGAGGTGTATATGCTCCAAACCTCATCTCTTGGAGAATCCTAAAATGGTACCCATATACCACATTGTACCTAGTTTCACATGATATATACTTGATGAGGTGGTAGTGAATTTCATTCCAAGGATATGGCAGGCTTGCTCTTTTGACCCCTTTTTTGTCTTCCATTGCCTCCTCTCCTTCCAAAAAGAATTTCTTCTTTGCAATTTGGTTGTTACCCTTATCTTCCTTTCTCCAAGGCAACCCTAAAGGAATTATGGTGATTCTGCCTATGATTTTAGGGGTGAGTTCTACAGAGAGGCCTTTCACCATAACAATGGCATGGGTCCTAGTCAGTGGTATGAGGGAGAGAGCAAAGTCTATAGCCACTTCATCATTATATCCCCTTAATTTTTCAGAAAAACCCATCCAATTGTGCCTTGTGAATATCTCTAGTACAGGAGGGTGCTGATGAATTCTCACTATGTTAGTGGGTTCCCTCTTGTTAAATCCCCCTGTCATTTTTCTTTGATGGATGTGGAGGGTTGTATATGTCTGATACCAAATTCTAATGGATGAGGAATTTTAAATGAAAATTATGTGTATAATTCCCCTATAATGCAATCTTTTCAACAAAATAGAAGGCTTTTCTATATATTGTTTTACTTGGAAAAGGTGGGAAGTTATAGCTCCTACCTCCTTATCACTACCTGATGAAGAAAATATTTGGTTTTCCCCTTTAAAATCGCTCACTGCCAATCCTGTAGGTGACTGTTCTGTATCTTGTAGGTTTTCCTGTAGGATCTTGTAGGTGCTCCTGCACTGGAAAAAACCCTCACTGTCTTTCCTATAGACTGCTTCAGGGACCGAGAGCAACTTTTTTTTGATGTAGCCTTGAGATTGCAAATTCCTCTATGCATGGGAATCAACTTTTCATTTCCTCATTTGGTTGATTTGAGTGGTATGGTGTCCTGGCAACTGAGGTATGAGTATCCATTTTTGGATCGTTGGTCCCACTACCACATCATCATTCTCCTTACCTCGTAATTAACTCCCACTTTAGGCATCCGTAACTTAACCACTTTTGACCTCATCTCTCCTTTCTTCTGACTTGACTACTGCCACATGTGTAATGAACTAACTATATTCTCCTCATTGACTGACTGAAGGTGGCCAAGTTAACTGCCCACCTTTTGCTTATAAAACCAACTTTTTATCAAATCTACATGTTTTATCATATTATTCCAACGAGAGAGTTGAAGCGAGAGACATACCTATGGTGAGATGCCTTGATGTTGCTTTGTTGGAGAGTAAAGTCCTTGCTGTGTATTTGCTGCATGTGTTTTTCTCTTTTTTTTTCATTGTCCTCCTTTGATGCTTTTATTTGATGTGCAGGTACTTGATGGTGATGCTGATGCTACTAAGCTCTAGAGGAGCTTCTTTGACCTCTGGATCTCCATGTTGAAGCTGACTACAACTTGTGATTTTTTGTTTTGTGGGATAGGTTGCTACAGGATTTACTATAGGATGTCCTGTAGCTGCCTCTCCCTGATTTTTTTTTAAATCAATCCTTCACTTCTGGAGCAGGAGGATGGTTGGCATGGGTAGAGAAGGGGTCTAGGGATTGGTGAATGAGAGGTATAAATTTCAGGTGTTATCTCCCTGTTCTCTGGCTTTATCCCTTTTTTTTTTTGAAAACAGTAATAAAAAAAATTGAAACTCTCTTTATTAGATGAATGTAGGGGTGATCATGGTGGAGAGAGACATGGTGATGAGATGGTGAAGTAGACATTTATTTTTTTACATAAGCATGTCCTCCCCTTGCTCTAGAGTTAATTTCCTTGGGATTCCCATTCCACTGTAATTCCCAAAGGATCATCCTGTAGGTTTTTAGGGAATCCTGTAGAAAACACAGAACGCTTGCAAACTGAGCTACATGAGTTTAAAAATGTAGGGAATGATGGAATGATGAAAGATATGGAATGGAGGAATGAAAACATGAACTGTATAGGTCCTTTTGATCCCCTCTTATTGCTCTGATCCTCCTCCCGCTGACCTATAAACAACATTTTGAAATTTTTCTTTTCTCTCTTTTTTTTTTGAAAACAACTAGTCTACCTCCAAGAAGTTTTCACCCTAGCTGCTTTCCATGGGTGCCTCAAAAGGGGTTTTCACCTAGAGATATTTTTACTTCATTTATTTTTTTGACACCATTGGGCCACCTCAAGAGGTTTTCAACCCAACAGTGGGACTCAGGTGCCTCATGGAGGTTTTCACTTGAGTCTCTTTATTTTTTTTTTCAGTGACTTGATGGGGTAGAAGCTAAGATTTTCTCCACCACCATTACTGCCTTGTTGATGCCATTAATGAATTTTTTCTTTGACAAGAGCTTCTTGTAGAACTTCAATCTATGCCCATTTACAAGTAAAGGAATAACCTTTCCATCAATGGTTCTTATCTGCACTGAACCATTATCATAACATTTCTCTATGATATAAGGCCCTAACCATATAGTCTTTAACCTGTCTTTAAAATATTTGTATCTGGAATCATACAACAAAGCCAAATCACCCTCTTGAAATTATTTTTCCTTTATGTTCTTGTCATGCCAGATCTTCCTTTGAACTTGAGTCACCTCTATGTGTAGGAGGGCCTGCATTCTAAACTTGTCTAACCCATTCATCTAGAGCAATCTCTCTTGTTGTGCACTAGTGAGATCTATATCTAGTTGTAATGCCATTCTCAATGTATTGTACTCAAATTCAATGGACAACAGGGCCTTCTTCCCATAGACCAACCTATAGGGAGTGATTCTAGTGGTGGTCTTTCAAGTGGTATTGTAGGCCCAAGTGGCCTCAACTAATCTATCAACCCAATATTTTCTGCTGCTGCTAATCACTTTGGTTAGAATGCCCTCCAATTCTCTGTTGGTCACCTCCACTTTCCCATTATCTTGTGAGTGGTAAGGAGTGGATGTTCTATGCTTGATCTTTTGCTAGCTTAACAAATTTTCAATTATGTGAGATGTAAACTGGCTGCCTTGATCAATGACCAGTTCTCTAGGGTACCCAAACTTATAAAATACATTTTCCCTTAAGAACTCAGCCACTTTGTCCTCTGTTGCTACCTTGATTGCCTTGGTTTTAGCCCACTTGGTCAAATAGTCAGTGCACATAATGATGTACTACTTTTTCCTAGATGGAGGGTCAATAGGTCCAATGAAATCCATGCCCCACTTGTCAAATGGCTTGAAAGTCACTTGAGGTTGCAGAGGCATTTCATCCCTTGGAGTAGGCTTTCCCATCCTTTGGCACCGATCACAATGACTAGTATACCTTCTCACATCCTGATGAAGAGTGGGCCAATAATACCCAGCTTGTAGCACCTTGAATGTTGTCCTCTTGGCTGCAAAGTGACCTCCACAAGGCCCATCATGACAGGTCAAAAGGATGTCAAAGACTTCCTCCTCCCTAACACATCTTCTTAGAATTTGATCTGGGCCTAGTTTGAAGAGGTTTCCCCCAATCCAAGTGAATGGGGCGCTCTTCCTCACAATCTTGCTTTTCTCTTTGGAGGACAAATTCGGTGGGAACTGTGTAGACACCAAGCAATTTGCTATGTTAGCAAACCATGGAGAGAGAACTAAAATGGCAAATAAGTGTTCATCTGGTAACTGAACATCAACCATTTATTCCTCCCCTATAGGCAAAGTTAAACTGGATAAAAAAATCTTCAACAACATTCTCGTTGCTAGGATTATCAATAATAGTTAGATCAAACTATTGTAATAAAAGTAATCATCTAATCATTCAGGAATTCACATCAGGTTTATTCGTCAAATATTTAATTGTAGCATCGTCATTATGTGAAATTTTTTGGTAACTTGTAATGTAATGTCTAAATTTGTTCAATGAATGCACAACAACTAGGAGCTCCTTCTCAGTTACTATATAGTTCACTTTGGCCTTTGACATATTGTTTCTGATGAAGTAAATGGCATAAGGTAACTTGTTATCTATCTGGCCTAGAGTTGCTCCTATGGCTTTGTGAGAGGCATCATAATGTATATGGAAAGGAAGGGCCCAATTTGGGCCTTGGACAATAGGTGCAGTGTTCAAATTTTCCTTCAGGGTGTCTAGGGCCTATTGACATATTTTTGACCATAAAAATTAAGAGTCTTTGACAAATAACCCAAATAAACGAGAAGCTAACTTGCTGAAGTATTTTATAACCTTTGATAGTATCTAGATAAACCTAGAAACCTTCTGACATCTCTCTGTTTTTGCGGAGGTGGGACCCTTTGGATGATGGCTATTTTATTTGGGTCCACCTGCAGTCCTTTCTAGGATATTGAATGACCTAGAACAGTCCCTGCAATCATAAATAACTCACATTTTTCGGGACTAAGGGACGGGTTCATTTCAATGCATTTGTTCAGGACCTTACCTAAGTTGGACAGAGCCTTATGGAAATCACACCCATAGGGTGTAAAATCATCCATATAAATTTCTACTGCATCATGGACTAGCTCGGCAAAGATACTAAAGACTATTCTCTGGAAAGTGGCAGGGGCATTGCATAGGCCAAAAGGAAGGACCCTATAGGAGAAAGTGCCCCAAGGACAAGTGAAGGTGATTTTATCCTGGTCTTCAGGGCTAATCTAGATTTGATTGTACTTGCTGAACCCATATAGGAAAGAAAAAAACTTTTTCCCTACCAAGCCATCTAGCACTTGGTCAATGAAAGGTAGAGGGAAATGGTCCTTCTTTGTTGCTTTGTTTAACTCTCTATAACCTGTTGGGTCATGGAAAAGGTATGCAATTACTATTAAACTCATCATCCTTTTCTTTTATTCTTATCCTTTCTATATCTCAAAGCGCTAATCTATCAAGGAATTACGATAAGAAATATAGAAATTATCTGCAATTACACTTTGGCTAATTATTACTTTCCTTTCTACATGAAAACAACAAAAGGGACAAATGTTGTTCCCTATGAAGGAACAACAAACATCGAAAAGTTAAGGAATGTTAAGTTATGGTATGTTCTATGCTTAGAGCAATTTACTTTTCTTTCTTATTATTATTCATAGAGTAGCAATCACATGTGCATAAGTAAAGTGCAGATAGAACATTAAACGATCAATGAGAAAACAAGCCAAGACAAGAGACACAATATGTGGCAGCTAGCCAGGGACAAACCCCACAATGTGTTGGGAAACCCTTTGATCAAATCTTCTTTTATCTTCAAAAATTTAGCAGAGAGAAATAGTACAATAAATCTGATTTATTTCAGCAGTAGCAAACCCTAGATCAGTAGCATCAGCATTAGCGGCTTCATCATCAAAACTAGGGCAGTCAATATCTCGCAAATCGACCATCGGATCGGCTTGATTCCACCACCAAAAATTGTGGCCTTTAGAGGAGGTCCAGATGGACCTACAACGCAGTTCATAAGAGGAGGTTTGATGGTCAACGCTGGTCAAAGTTTGGATCTGTAGTTGCAGCTTCAGGTTCAGCAACTTCCTTCCACATATGTGAGAGAGAGTCTCTTTTCTGCGTAGTAGAGAAGAGCCTCTTTTTTGCGCAGGAGAGAGAGAGATGTGATGAGATGAGTGAGTGAAAATGAGGAAAAGTCCTCTTGTATTTATACACAACTGTTGATGTTTGAATAGATGCGACTGTTGGGCTTCTGAGCCTACATGAGTTGTAGGTCAGCTTGATAATAATTCCATAATCAAAATAAATTCATATCTCCATAAATACTTATCGAAATCGGATGATCCTTAGATCAATCCTACACCTCTCGATGAGAAGATCTAATAAAAATATTATCAGATATGAATAAGATTACCCACATGAAGTTTGGCCCTAGTTTCCAATTTTAACACTCCCTCTCAACTAGGGAGAACGTCATCTGTAATCTATCTGTCAGTCGCTACTATTCATCCATCAAATGCACTACCCCGTACAACCTGACCCTTGCCCTGATCTGCTCTATTCTACCTGTTCTGCTTTGTCTTGTTCTGCCCTGTACTGATTTGTACTGCTCTGCTCTGTTTTTCTCTACTTTTGTCCGAATTATGAAGAAGAAGAAATGATCGAGGATGTATCATTCTGACTCAAAGTCAGTCTTAGAGTATGTACCACTGGTGCCAGGCCAGTCTCAACCAACCCGAAGTCAGTGTCATAGTGATTACAACTCCTACCACTTGTCCCAGACCAGTATCATCCTCCATTGACTCAAAGTCAGTCTCAGAGTGCATACCACTGGTCCCACACCAGTCTCAACCGACCCAAAGTCAGCGTCATAGTAGGTACCACTCCTACCATTGGTCCCAGACCAGTGTCAGAGTCTCAGAGAGTGTACCACTGGTCACAGACCAGTCTCAACCGACCTGAAGTTAGCGTCATAATATGTACCACTCTCACTGGTCCTAGACTAGTACTGCACTGACCCGAGGTTAGTCTCAGAGTATGTACCATTGGTCCCAGACCAGTCTCAACCAACCCGAAGTCAACGTCATAGTGGGTAAACCTCCTACCACTGGTCCTAGACCAGTATCATTGATCCCAGATCAATGAAGGTGATCCTAGCATAGGGAGTATGGTAGATATAGCGATGCGTCCATTGATACTACTATAGTCCCTAACTTCATTTCCCTGCTCATTGATCAGATGAGAGGTACTTCCCATGCGTCCCTGAATACATGGGTAGGATTCCTTGAGAGGAGAACTTAATCAATCTCGTCCTCACAGGAGAACTAATCATCCTGCTACAAAATTTCCATATAGAACACATCATCCAGGCCTCACAAGAGAACTAATCATTTTGCTACATAATTTTCATGGAGAACACATCATCTAGACCTCACAGGAGAACCAATCATCCTGCTACATAGTTGTCATGGAGAACACATCATCCAGACCTCACAGGGGAACCAAACATCCTGCTACATAGTTTCCATGGGGTGTACATGTACACCACCAGGGATAGTGAATCACCCTATGGTCATATGTCACTCCAAGAAGTACCCCGCACCCCCCCGGAGCTCCCAGAGCTCAATGCATCATACAGGACCCTCATGGGAGGGTCTTTGAACAACACCAAGTTGTTCTCGAAAAGTCATGAATTTTACTTTCCCTAGGGGCTTTGTCAGAATGTCGGTGACTTGTTCATCTGTACCAATATGTTGGAGCCTGATATCTCCCCGCTACACCATGTCTCGAATATGTTGATACTTGATATCGATATGCTTGGAGCGATCATGGAATACGGGATTCTCTGACAGATGAATCCCATTTTGGTTGTCACATAGGATCACGATGGTATCCAATGTAAATCCAAATAGTTCACTGAAGAGCTTTTGCAACCAGACTGCCTCACAGGAGGCCATGCTAGCAGCAATATACTCTGCTTCGGTGGTGCTCAAAGCCACCGACTTCTGCTTCATGCTCATTTAGGATATCGAAGTAGATCCCAAGGAGAAACAACACCCAAAAGTAATCTTACGGTCCTCCACATTCCCTGCCCAATCAACATCAGTGTATCCAAGTAGTCTCACATCTTCAGCAGTGTATCTTAACCCATAAGTAATTGTGCCACAAAGATATCTCAACATATTCTTGGCACGAATCCAACGTATGTGGTGAGGTTCAACCATATGTTGACTTAACATGTTGACTGCAAAGCATATATCTGGATGAGAGTTCACTAAGAACATTAATGCTCCAACGAGTTGCCGATATTCGGTGGCATTTCGTAAAATAGGTCCAGCAGCACTACCGCTTAACTTCTTGAAGTCAAGCTCCATCGGGGTAGTTACAGGCTTGTAGTCTACCATACCAAATCTTTCCAGAATATTCACCACATATTTTCCTTGAGATAGGAAAATTTCCCTTGGCTTCTACCACACTTCAAGTCCTAGGTCCTTCATTTCAAATTCAAAAGCCAACTCCCTCTTACATTTGTGAATGAGAGGGTCTGCATCTGTTAGAAAGAGGTCATCCACATACAACACCAGTATGAGAGGTTTTTCATCTTCAAGCTTTAAGTAAAGGTTAGGATTGACTTCACTCCTAGTGAATCCTAGCTTCATCAAGTAGCTATCGATCCTCTCATACCGTGCTCGGGGTGCTTGCTTTAGCCCATAGAGAGCCTTCTTCAACCTGCATACATGGGATTTTCGATCATAAATCTCAAATCCTTTGGGTTGCTCCAAGTAGACCTCTTCTTTGATCGAACCATGAAAGAATGTGGTCTTGACATCCATGTGATGTAGGTTCCATCCTTGTGAAGCCGCAAGGGATATGATCGAGCGAATGGTCGTATATCTGGCAACAGGTGCAAATATCTCATCATAGTCTATACCTTCCTTCTGGGAGAAACCACGAGCAAAAAAATGAGTCCTATACTTTTCTGTACTTCCATCTGCTGCATGCTTTATCTTGTAGAGCCATTTAGAAGTGACAATTGTCTTGTCCCGGGGTCTAGGAACTACTTCTTAGACATGATTCTTCATAATAGACTCATATTCTTTGGTCATAGCATCCTTCCATACTTGATTCTTGACGACATCTGAGAATGATGAAGGTTCATTTTGTATGATTGTGCTCATGATGGTCAGGTATCCCTGATACCTGTTAGGTTTCTTACTTTGACGGAAGGTTCCTCGGGGTGTAGCATGTCCTTCAGCATCATCAAGTAGCCCCCTAAGCCATGAAGGCCTCTTCCTAGAAGAGGAAGGCTCAGGTGGATAAATAGGATCCATGGGTTCCTCCACATCAGGCATTGTTACATCATCTACCCATAGAAACTTCAGAAGTCTTTGATCATGGAGCATGGCACGGACAGCTTCCACAATCGTATGGTTCTTCCTTTCCGCCACACCATTCTGCTCAGGAGTATGTGGTGTAGTAGTCTCCCTCTTAATGCCAGCCTTAGGTATGCCTGAGTGAACCAACTATAATATATCAAAGGTCTTACTTTGGCTTGAGGGGAATGGTCCCCTTTTGAGCTTTCCTTCGGTACATCCTGGACATACACCTTCTTTCTCTACTCGGAATTTGAGCATCCCTATTACCATTTATCTTACATTGGATATAGCTTTATAATGAGGGTGGGCAAACCTTCGATGCCAATGTTCAGACTAAAGAGATGTGTCATAAAACATGACACCTAGCGGACTTCCATTGACTTGATATAATGAATCAACACGAAACCCAAGAGTAAAGGCATCTTTAACATTATTTTTCCATACACGTACCTTGCCATTGCTGAAGGTTACCTTGTAGCCTTTGTCTTCCATTGCCAAGATGGACACCAGGTTCTTTTTGAGGTCAGGTACATATAATACATCCTGTAAGTGGATCGTATTACCTTGATTCAATTTGAGAGAGACATTGCCTACACCTTTCATAGGATATTTCATATTATCTCCAAGGACAATTTGTAGGTTAGTTTCTTTCTCTATTAGATTATGGAGAACATATTTGTAACTAGTGAAGTGGCTTGAGGCACCACTATCAATGAGCCAAATTCCCATTGGAGCAGAGGTAGATAGAGCAACTAGTAGATAATATTCATCCTGCTTATTTTCAACAATCTTGGATTCATACCTGGAATTTCTAGCCTTCTTGAATGGTTGTCCTCTTCCTTGATTTCCAGCATTCCTATTACCTTTGCTATGGAATTTTCCATTCCTTTGATTTCCATGAGAGGGATTTTGATCATCGTCCCAGTGTGAGTCCTTTCTATCAGGGCACTCCCTTGCATAGTGACCTGCTTTATCGCAAATGTAACATCGTCCTTTTCTTCCTCCCTTAGGTCCAGCCTTTCTTTTTTATTTAGTCCCAGAATTATTTCTTTTCTTAGCATGAGAAGAAAAGGCAGCAGGAGGACCTTTAGGCATGGACATTTCTTGCTCTTATACCCTTCTTATTGAAAGCATCTAGCCATTAATTCCTTGAAACTAGGAATTACATTATTGTTCAAAAGAGTATTCCTGAACACGTACCATTTGGATGGTAATCCTCCAAGAGTCGTGAGTGCCATTTCCTAGTCTATCGTAGATTTCCTTGGAGGTGTTCAGGTCAGAGATGTAGGCCACCAAGTGCTTGTCAATCGAGTCCTAGATGATCTTCTTTGCTTTGACTTCTTCGGTTTTCCATTTGTTCCTGGTAGCAGCGAATGAATTTGATGGAAGCTCAACAATATTGCCTCTCACATGGTCCAACACTCCTTGATCTTCTAGGGTTAGATTGATAGACATCTTCCATCCGTGATAGTCAACCTTCTCACGGAGCTTGTACTTAGTAGGAAAGAGCGATGAGGACCCAATAGTTCTTTTTAGGATAACCTTGCCAATCTTCTCTTCGATGATTTCTCTTTCTCTTGCTCGGGCTTTGTCTTCACCTCAGCTCTGATACCATGTTAAGTTATGGTGTGTTCTATGCTTAAAGCAATTTACTTTTCTTTCTTATTATTATTCATATATTAGCAATCACATGTGCATAAGTAAAGTGCAGATAGAACATTAAACGATCAACAGAAAACAAACCAAGACAAGAGACACAGGATGTGGTGGCTACCCAGGGACAAACCCCACAACGTGTGGGGAAACCCTTTGATCAAATCTTCTTTTATATTCAAAAATTCAGTAGAGAGAAATAGTACAATAAATCTGATTTATATCAGCAGTAGCAAACCCTAGATCAGTGGCATCAGCATTAGCGGCTTCATCATCAAAACTAGGGCAGTCGATATCTCGCAAACCGACCGTCGGATGGGCTTGATTCCACCACCAAAAATTGTGGCCTTCAGAGGAGGTCCAAATGAACCTACAACGCAGTTCAAAAGAGGAGTTTTGATGGTCAATGCTGGTCAAATTTTGGATCTGTAGTTGCAGCTTCAGGTTCAGCAGCTTCCTTCCACATATGTGAGAGAGAGTCTCTTTTCCGTGTAGTAGAGAAGAGCCTCTTTTCTGCGCAGGAGAGAGAGAGAGATGTGATGAGATGAGTGATTGAAAATGAGGAAATTCCTCCTATATTTATACACAGCTGTTGATGTTTGAATAGATGTGACTGTTGGGCTTCTGAGCCTAGATGAGTTGTAGGTTGGCTTGATAATAATTCCACAATCAAAATAAATTCATATCTCCATAAATACTTATCAGAATCAGATGATCTTTAGATCAATCCTACACCTCTCGATGAGAGGAATCTAATAAAAATATTATCAGCCATGAATAAGATGACCGATATGAAGTTTGGCCTTAGTTTCCAATTTTAACAAGGAAGGAATGCAGCGGTTGTAGATACATCCAAAAGAAAATCAGCAAGATCAGTGCAAGAAAGGAAATAATGTCTGAAGATGGGAAACTGCTGCAAATCCCTCAGGATTGAGAGATCCTAAGGGATCGCGTTTATCACTTATCTTTGTACCCTTTCTGATTATAAAAGAGATGTTTTGTAAGAAGAAAGGGGGGAGGGACTTATGTATTATTGTAATTGTATTTGTATTCATAGACTCTCGCTATCAAGAAGAACACAAATCTCTTGTAATGTTCATTCAGTTGATGATTAATATATAAGTAAGGTTGTTATTCCCTCGCATTTCTTGAAGTAACTTAGCAGTGTTTCGCTGGTGGCTAAGGGCCCGACCACTGGTGGATTCAATTGCTCTTCTTGTGTCATACATTTCTAGTTCTCTCAAGTGTGATGGTTTGATAGTATTCTTGCTTTCTGTGATTTTATCATTGCACTGTTTATTATTTTCCAGCATTGACAGAGCTTATTTATTTTATATAATTTGCAGAATTGTCATTGATTCAGTTTGCTTTCATTTCAGATCAAGTTCCTTTGATAAATATTCTGATTTTTATAATCAATTGTAAAGAGTATTAACTTTGATATTCATTTGCTGTTTAGATTAATTATTGAGGATTGGGTTTGGTTGATATTAGATCAGTTAAAGAGAGATGAGTTATCACTACTGTACTCTAAACTGATGTTGTTGTTACTTTGATGAATGTAAGATTTGATTTCAGGATTGAGTTTCCTATAATTGCAATTGGAATTTACTAGATGCATTTGTTTACTCTTGTATTTAAAATATCTATACTGCAATTTAGAAACATTACTCTCTGAGTTAAATAGCCGCCACATACTGTGTACACTCTTGAAATAAGAAGAGTTTCTTGGATTGATAATTAATGTGAGGATAAGGAGGAGTTTTAAAAGGCACCTTTTATCGCCCAACATTTTGGCATCGTTGCCAGGGAGAGTGTAGACATTTCTAAGGAGTAATGTACATCTGATGATTGTTGTTGAAGAAGAATTGGGTTTTGAAAATGGAAGGTAAGAACCTATGTAATGAGCAAGTAAAGTGCTTGCTCCTCCGTCCACTTTTTAGCACAATTACAGAAAACTGAAGTAAGTATTTGCTACCTGTCTGTTGCGAGAGAACTGGGTCTTAAAAATGAAAGGTAAGAACCTGAATACAAAGCACATAAAATGCTTGCTCCCCCGCTTGTTGTCTAGTAGAATTGTTAAGAACTTAGGGTAGAGGTAAATATTTTAATTATGTGTATGAATGACTAAGAAGAAAAAACCTAAAAATAATCCAATTCCACTACACAAACCCGACAGATCTAAGGACCGGTGACCCTTGGACGATCAACTTTCATAGATGACATCTTAAAGAAAGCCGAATCTCAGCCATCAATAGGTCCTAGAAAAGTTTCTTGCAGACAACCTACTGTCTCCCTTCAGGCCACAGGCTCACCATCTATAGTCTTCGCTGAGGTCCACAAAAAAACAGAAGGGATTGAGCAGAGTTGTCAAGAAATTGAAAATTCTCGCCTAATTTCTTTATAAGAAGGGAATTCTTGTAATCTTCGTGAAGGAGGAGGAGAAACAGGGGAAATAGAGGAGCCAAGATCCCCTCAGGTAGTAATTCAACAAGGAACACTTAGTGTCCCAGATTGAGGGAGTGTTGTTAAGATCATTCAAGAAGAAGCAGGGGAAGAAAAGGAGCCAAGATCCCCTTAGGTAGTAATTCAAAAAGGAACACTGAATATCCCAGACCGAGGGAGTGCTGTTAAGCTCATTCCCACCCCTTCTAATCATCCTAGGAATAACTCTCTAGAGATCCTGGAAGGGTATTAGCACATATTTGATCAAATGGAAAACAACCCACAAACACCTCAAACCTCTACATTGCAGTATCCCATTGTTGACATAGTTATCAACGCACCCATGAAAGCCATCCCTCTCCAAAACATTCCCACCTTTCATGGACTAACATCAGAGGATCCAGACGCATTCCTATTTGAGTTTGATGTATTGTGTAGGGGTTATGATTATACCATAGACCCATAAAAACTAAAGTTGTTTCCCTCTACATTGAAAGGAGCATCCTTGCGATGGTTTATGGGATTAGGTGGAGGCACAATAAATGATTGGGAACAAATGAAAACTGTTTTCCTAAAAAAGTATCAGGACTATTGCAGATCTAGGGAATTGAAAGACGAAATATTCCAAATGGTAGTAAGACCCAATGAAACATTAGAAGAATATGTGGAACGATTTCAATATAACCTCCAGCGGTCTCCCTATGCAACTCTGCCTTTACCTGATAATGTGCTAAAAACTACATTGATTAAAGGGATGAAAGAACAATGGATAGAAACATTAAATATTATGGGTAAAGGTGATATATATCAAGAAGAATATGCTGACATTATTAAATTGTGTATCAAGTCCTCAAGAGGTAGTATGATATTGAAACCAGCAGAATGTGACATGACCACTAGGGACAACAAAATCTCTGGTGGAGGTATAACTCATGCAGAAATTGGCAACCTGCTAGAGGATTTCAAAATAGATATTTTGGGAACTCTGACAATGCAATTGGACATTATGCAAGCCAAGAAAAAGTAGGTGGAAGGAGAAAAAAACTTGGTGATATTCTTTCCTAAATGCAGGAAGAAACATAGTCACAAAAAATGCCTGCTGGATATGGTGCAAACCTGTGCCATATGTACGAAAGATCATGCCACAAAAAGAAGTCTATAAGGAGGTAGAGGAAGAAACAGAACTAGTCTACCTGCTAAATCAGTGTCACCAATGACAACCATGACAAACAAGTACACCGACTGATCCATCTTCTTTCTTTCAAACTTTGCAATATAATTCGCAACAATACCCAGGAGCCATGTGGCAGAACCAACCACCTTTTTCCAATTGGTCACAACAACCATTCCATATGCCACCTTGACCCAACCAATGAAATCAAGATAAGAATTGGCCAAATTCCTCTTACTTCCCATCGTTTTGGCAGAATAATGCATATCAATCCCAATGGCCACCCTCCACTTCACAGAACTAGAACTGGCAGTCAAGCTGGCAAAGACCTACAAATCAGCTAGTAGGAACAATCCCCCTACCTCAACCCACACTACCAGCACCCTACACATTGCAATAGAACCCTCAAACCAACCTACGACCGCAGCTCCCAGCCCAACCCAACCCGAACCCCAACAACAGACCGGTTCAATCTATGCAAATTATTGAAGGACCAAAGCCAGAAACTGAGTTAAGGGAGTGTAATGAGCTTCAATTAAGATTTGGGCAGATAATAGAATCAGAGGGGGATAAAAATATAAAAATTGAAGATCAGTTACCTATAGAACAAGCACCACAAGTGGAGAACATGGTTAAACAGAAAACTCATGATCAAACGATCACCTCTTCTCCACCATTCCCAGAAAGATTAATCATACCTCGTCCAATTGAATATCTCGATTTTTATCTTTTGGGAGAATTGAAAAAATTGTGTATAAAAATACCGCTCCTCTAGGCTATTCAATACATTCCAATTTATGCAAACACTATTAAGGAATTGTGTATGAAAAAGCCAAAGAGGAAAATAAAAACAACCCCAACTTTCCATGTAGTCAGTACCTTATCTGATTTACTATCAGGGAGAGAAACACCTGTAAAATATGAGGACCCAAGAAATCCTATAGTTACTGTGCAAATAAATGGATGCTCCTTCCCCAATGCATTTGTCGATTTAGGAGCAGCCATCAATATTCTTACAACCACAACTTGTCAAAAACTTGGCATTACATCCTTGGACCCAACCACGACATTGTTGGAACTGGCTAACCGATCAATAGTCAAACTAGAAGGAAAATTACAGGATGTAATGGTGTCTGTAGACTCTTGGGAATACCCAGTACATTTTCTGGTCATCAATCGTAGAAACCGACTTGATGGACATCCCCTAATTCTAGGTAGACCTTGGCTAGAAACCGCGGATGCTTACATAAGTTGTCGAATAGGCAGCACGACTATAGAAAGAGGAAGAAATGTGAAGAATTTAACCTTATATCCAACAGCTCAGCCAAGTTTAACAATAATCAAAACCAGAAAACAACCTGTATCATATCTAACTGAAAAAATTAGATCACCGCTAACCATAGAAGATGCTCTCGAATTTAAGGATCAAACAGAAGATGACATCATTAACACTTACATTAACCAACCAGATGTCGTATCCCATCTAAAATGTCACATGATCGAAGCAGCCCTCAATAACGAAATAGAAGAAGATCCCTTAAAATATATTAATGATCAATCAATACCAACAACTTCTGTTTATAACAGCAAAACCATATAAATTGAGCCAGGAAAAACTTTGAATATTAACAAAAATCTGACTGCTGACCAAGAGTAGAAGCTTGTTCAACTCCTAAGAAAATATAAATAGGCCTTTGCATGGGATTACCCGAACATGAAAGGGATTGATTCCCAATTATGCATGCACCACATGTATACAGAGAAAGATGCCAGGCCCATTCGACAACCTCAACGGAGGCTGAAGATATTGTTAAAGCTGAACTACAAAAATTGTTAGATGTATACTTCATCTACCCCATATCTGACAACAAATGGGTCTCTCCATTAGTAGTGGTGCTGAAAAAGAATGGAAAGTGGCGTATATGTGTTGACTATAGAGAGCTTAATAAAGCAACCCAAAAAGACCATTTTCCCCTTCCGTTCATTGACCAGGTCTTGGACACATTGGTAGGAAAAAAAATCTTTTCTTTCCTAAATGGCTTCAGCAGATATAATCAAATTTAGATTGCCCGTAAAGATCGGGATAAGACCACATTTACCTGCCCTTGGGAAACATTTTCTTACAGGGTCTTACCTTTTGGGCTATGCAATGCACCTGCCACATTCCAGAGGGCTATACTAAGCATTTTTTTAGATCTGATAAATGAAGGGCTTGAGGTGTACATGGATGACTTTACACCTTATGGAGATGACTTTGAGCCACCATTACAAACATTAGAGAAAATTATGCAAAGATGCATTGCCACCAGACTCTGTTTAAGCCATGAAAATGCCACATGATGATGACCGAGGGCCTCATCGTGGGTCACTATATCTCAGCAGCTAGAATCCAGGTAGATCCAACAAAAATTCAAATAATTCTTTTAATACCTATCCCTTCCACACAAACTGAGGTACACAGTTTCTTGGGTTTTTCTGACTATTATAGAAGATATATAAAGAATTTTTCTCAGATTGCCACATCGTTATATGCATTAACAGGAAATATTGATTTCATCTGGACTAACAAATGTGACATCACTTTTGAAGAATTAAAACGACTTGTATCAGTAGCCCGAGTATTACGGGGCCCAAACTGGGATTTTCCATTCTAGATTTCATATAACGATTCAGACACAGCCATTGGAGTAGTTCTCGGCTAGGAGGAAGATAAAAAGCCATATGCAATATACTATATCAGCAAAAATCTATCTGAATTAAATTATACTATTACTGAAAAAGAATTTTTGGCTGTAATCTATGCTATCAATAAATTCAGACATTATATAACAGGATACCCTGTGGTTTTGTATACTGATCACTCTGCTATTAAATATCTAGCTAATAAACATGTTACAAATGGAAGAGTGACAAGATGGTTGATCTTTTTGCAAGAATTCGATATCACTATCAAAGATCGACCAAGAAAAGAAAATCCAGTAGCAGACTTCCTTTCACGAATGCCAAAGACAGACAACTCGAAAACAGTAAAAGACCAGTTCCTTGATGAACACTTATTGGTTGTCACCGTTAAAACACCATGGTATGCAGATGTTGCAAACTACCTAGCAGTGGGAAAATTACCAAAGCACCTGACACCTAATGAAAGAAAAGAAATAGTATAGCATAGCACTCGGTTCTCCTGGATCGAAGGATATTTATTTCATACGGGGGCCGATATGCACATTCGAAGATGTGTTAGGGAAGACAAAGTCTTCGACATCCTAAAAGACTACCACGATGGGCCCTGCGGTGGTCATTTTGTAGATCGCAGGACTGGTCACAAAGTCTTGCAAACAGGCTATTATTAGCCCACCATTTTTTAAGATGCCAAGAAGTTCGTCCAGGCATGTGACAGTTGCCAAAGAATGGGACGCCCTGGACAGTATGATGAGATGCCCCTGAATCCACAATTGGTCATTGAACCTTTTGAACGATGAGCGTTAGACTTCATTGGTCCAATAAACCCATCATCTAATCAAAAGACATACATATTAGTCGCAACAGAATATGTGACTAAATAGGTGGAGGCAGAATCACTACCAAGGGCAACAGAGGACTTGGTAATCCACTTTCTTTTCCAACTATTCGTGCGATATGGCTTGCCTAGAGAGGTAATTATAGATGGAGGACCACAATTCATAGGCCATAAGATCGCTACAACATTAAAGAATCATCATATCATGCACAGAATCACGACTCCATACCACCCGCAGGAAAATGGCCAGGTAGAAAGCACCAATAAAGTGATCGAGGCAATACTCACAAAGACAGTTGCATCACATAAACGTGACTGGGCTACTCGATTGCCAGAAGCCCTGTGGGCATACTACACGACATGGAGAAATACCACGAGATATTCCCCATATCAACTAGTGTTTGGCAAAGAACCTATCTTCCCAATTGAATTTGAAATCCAGACATTGAGGATAGCTCAGGAGGTAGGCTTGGACTTAAATGAAGCATAGATTAATAGGCTACATCAAATCAATGAATTGGATGAAATCCGGCTATCAGCTCTTCAGCACACTACACTAATCCAACAACAAAGAGCGAAATGGCATGATGCCCTTATCAAAAAGAAGATCTTCCACGAAGGAGATTGGGCACTCTTGTATGATTCTAGGTTCCAGGATTTCCTGGGAAAACTCCAGACCAGATGGTTAGGACCTTATGAGATACAAAAGGTGCATGATAATGGTACCCTCACATTAGCCACCATTGATGGGTCTGGTTACTCTTTTAAAGCGAATGAACATCAAGTACGACTCTATCACAAACCGCTTACCAGGGATTCCTTTTGCCAACAATTACGAGAAGATTCCACCATACAAATTATTGCTGAGGAGGGCAACCCGTCCTCAACATCGACCCAGTGAATAATTCATTTGTTTTTGAAATTTGTACATAAATTTTTGTTTCTATTTTGATTGAATTTTCTTGTATAAATTGTATATAAGTTCTCTTTTTTCAACTTTTCCTTTGTTTTTCACTCTAAGGAACAATTGTTGTTCCCTTTAAGGAGCAGCTGCTGTCCCTTCTAAAGAACAACAATGTTCGTATGGATTTTCTTCTTGTTTTTCCCTCTAAGGAACAACTGTTGTTCCCTACAAAGAACAGTTGTCGTTCCCTCTAAGGAACATCAATTTTGTGTACAGATTTTCGTGTTGTTCCCTTTAAGGAACAGTTACTGTTCCCTCTAGGGAACAGCTACCGTTCCCTCTAAGGAACATCAATTCCCTGTATATTTGTTTTTGTGTGGTTCCCTTTAAGGAACAATTGTTTTTCCCTCTAAGGAACAACTACCATTCCCTCTAAGGAACAATGGTTCCTGTGTATTTGCTTTTTGCTATTCCTTTTAAGGAATAGCTGTTGTTCCCTCTAAGGAACAACTGTCGTTCCCCCTAAGGAACAACAGTTTCGTATGTATTTGCTTTTTGCTGTTCTCTTTAAGGAACAATTGCTATTCCCTCTAAGGAACATCATTTTCGTGTGTATTTGCTTTTCGCTATTCCCTTTAAGGAACAGTTGTTGTTCCCTCTAAGGAACAGCTGTCGTTCCCTCTAAGGAACAACATTTTAGTGTGTATTTGCATTTTTCTATTCCCTTTAAGGAATAACTGTTATTCCTTCTAAGGAACAACTACTGTTCCCTCTAAGGAACAACAGTTTCGTTTGTATTTGTTTTCTCATTGTTCCCTTTAAGGAACACTTGTTGTTCCCTCTAAGGAAGAACTGTTGTTCCCTCTAAGGAACAACAGTTTCGTTTGTATCTGTTTGTCCATTGTTCCATCTAAGGAACAATTGCCATTCCCTTTAAGCAATAGCTATTGTTCCCTCGAAGGAAAGGTTGTTGTTCCCTCTAAGGAACAACAATTTCATGTCCAATTAATTTTATTTCTTTTAGCTGTTCGTTATAAGTAACAACTACTATTTCCTCTAAGGAACTGCTGCTGTTCCCTCTAAGGAACAACTGTTGTTCCCTCTAAGGAACAACAGTTTTGGTGTGCAGTTTTTCTTCTTGTTGTTCCTCCTAAGGAATAGTTGTTGTTCCCTATAAGGAACAACACCGTCATGTATATATCCTTTTGTTGTTCCCGACACAGAACATCACCATTTGCATGTATTTTTCATTCGTTGTTCCTTACAGGGAACAGCTGTTGTTCCCTTTAAGGAACAACACCTTTTTCTGTCTCTTTTCTTGTTGTTCCCTACAAGGAACAACACTCTTTGTGTGAGGTTTTCTTTAGGAAATAAGCACTTTGTGAATATTATTTCACTCCTTATGATCCTCTATAGGGCAGGTATACAAATAGATATAGAAGGATACAAAATTTGAAGTTTACTGGAACAGGCAAATCGAATATTATCATCTTTAATGATAATATTAATCAAAGAAGGAAGGACACAACTATCTATATCACTTCACTGTCCTTATTTTCACTATAAATCGAATTGATTGATTATTTATACCATGCTAGTTCTTCTCTAATCCCTATAATTCTCTCTGTTCTTTATCATCAAATAAGGTTAAGGGCATACTTTTTTTTTTCTATTGAGATGTTCAGACTTCTTCCACCATCCCTACTCATAAGGAGCGTTGAGCCACTCTCTATATGTAAATAGGAAGTGCTATTCTTAAAAAAAAAAATGTATATATATATATATATATATATATATATATATATATATATATATACTAACAATTCTATGATTTTTCAGATGGAGGATAGGGGGTCTCATCATGAGCCAGCCTACCATGATCATAAGGAAGCAACGAAGTGGCATTCCCACTATGGCCACCACACCAGGGATATGATCCAATGGATGCATCAGAAAAATAAAGTCCTTGGAATAGGAGGTCTCATCATGAGCCGGCCTGCCCACTTTTCGCTCCTTCCTAGTGAATGGCAATGTATTCATTTGGTTACCAAGTCTGTACATTGGTCTCCACTTTGACATCATAATGCACTTTCCTAATTATACATAGAGGATCATGGTTCCAAAAAGGTGAAAAAGCAACTCTGTCGAGGTTATAAACACCTACGGGCAACAAAAGCACTGCTGATGGTATTGGAGTCTTATTTTTAACATCAATAGTTATTATAACTCCCTTTTCTTATTTTTACCTTTACTACAAAGAGATTATGTTCCCAATCTATTTTTGAACCTTTATGCATGAGATATCTTTTAAAAACCAATCATAGTAGTTTAAGTGGAATGATGACTGAAAAGTATCTTTCCTGCACCCGATGTCCTTTTTCCTTTTCGAATTATCTCACAACATCTCCACATTTATTGATAATCTTCGTTATATGCATTGATTTCAGCACTCTGATATATTTTGCGATCTTATCATTAATATGTGTACCTTGCCACTTTATCAACCCCATACTTCGCCGCTAGCACGTTATTCCTTCACTCATTTGGTCAAAGGCAACCTATCATTTTGAAGGGGGGAGAGGAGCAACCTCCAGTGTATTTATGTATGTGTGTCAGTCCTTTATTCAATTGTGCAGGGCAATACAACATTCCATAATTACGGAGTAAGTGGTACAATAGCAAGTTCTAGTTAACGGTATTCATGCTTGTAAAGTATCATCCGAAAATAACCATTATAACAACTTGTTGTTCCATAGCTCGGCTCTGTCTATTACTGTGATATCTCTATTATACTAATTGCTTGTAGAATCTAGGCAGTATGGGAGGAAGAACAGTGCGCAGGGAACCACTAATACTAGTTGTTTCTGATGCAGCCAGAGAAATTCTCGCTAGAGCCGGGTGGATAACATATTTCACACGGTTTCAACAACCCAATGAAGAAATTGCTATTGAATTCCTACAAAATTTACAGAACAGGAAATCTATGATAAGAGGAAGGAAAATCACAGTAACAGATGCGGTGATAGCTGAAGTGTCCAGATTACTAGCAGAAGGACCCGTATGGGCTAATAAAAGATTAAAATTGCAGGATGCTATTGCAGTTTTCAAGGACAAGGGACATGAACTGATTGTCAAAAGTAAAGGAGTTTGACCGTCATCCCTTGGAGAACCGTGGGAAGAACTAGCTAGAGTTGTCTAGAACTACATCACATGTGACGAGCGAAAATATGTGGTAAGGCCGTGTCAACTTAAAATCCTAGCTGTTCTAAAACAAAAATGTTCTGTGAATTTGTCTGCATATTTGAATTTTCTGTTGCATGACATCGCTCGAAGCATAAAAAAGTCCTGACATGTAGAAATAGTCGTGAGCCACCATTGCTTGATTAGGCTGATAGGGAGTGACAACCTTGCCCAACAGCAATCAAGTTAGGGGGAATTAGTATTTGCCATTAAAGGGGGCCTAGCTCTACCTACGCCCAACCTTGTTCCAAAAAAGAAAAGGACTACCCTTACAACAACCACTCCTCAAAAGCATAGACATTCCGCTAGGGTGAGGACAAACCTAGAAGTAGCTGAAAACCCCCAGGGCAGTATCAGCCAGCCCATATAGTTGTTTAGCTGGGGAAGTGAACAACAATTAACGATAGAAGGCCAGGAGAACCCTTAGTCGGTCCATGAGGAAGAATCAAGGCATTTTCAAGAAGAAGAAAGAGATGAATCAGAAATCCCCTCAACATCAAGCCCCCGAGATGATTTACTGCATGACATCGAATTGGCCTAGATTTTGGCCAATATGAATGACTTCATACAACCTGAAAGATCGCTCAATTTGAAAATTGGAGCAACCCAATCTGCAAAAATCTCTGGCCACATAAGCTATGAAGTAGAAACAAGGGCAGAGACCACTCAAGAAGAGGTAAACCAACTTGTGATATGCCTCCAGAAGAACCCAGTGAGGAAGGCCTAAATACAGAAAATGTAGGCCAAACAAGAGAAATAGAAACAAATCAGGGAGGGGACACACTCCTTGTGGAACAAAACCAAGATGAGAAACCAAGCTCATTAGGAGCACAGACCATTAGCAAAACAGTTGTTCCTCCTAGAAAGTAGAGAGACGAAATTAAAAAGCTTAGGAAGGAACAACAGAGGCTGCGAAAGTTAGTAAAAAGGCTCAGGAAAAAAATAAGAAAGCTAGCATCGGGGAAGGTTCCAAACAAAACTCCAAAAATAATAAACACAGCCATCCAAACTGAATTGCAGGAAACAAAAGCTACAGGGACTCAAATTGAGCCCATACTCACTGAAATTGTTAGGGAGAAACATGCAATTTTTGCAGAAATAGCTACCCAAATAGAGGCTATACTTTCTCATGACTTAGCCATTCAGACAGAGATGGCACCCTCCTACAGCACATCTACCCAGACAGAGGTTTGGGCCTCCTATAGCAAAGAAACACAGACAATCAACATCCATTCTCATAGCAGGAGTACACAGACAAATACCCAAGCCAAAGATATCATGACGAGCAACGACCCCAATATAGTGAATCTTCAAGTAGATTTAGCCCAAGCTCAGCTTACCATAGAACGGCTTGAGCTGGAAACTGTCTCCCAACAAAAATATCAGGAATTACAGAGGCAACTTCGGGACATGAATACATCAGAAAGTGAGACCTTCGATAAATATTGAAAGGAAAAGGAAAGAACGGAGAAAATGAAGCTCAGATTAGAGAAGGTTGTGAGTCAAATGGATACTATTTGCTCACTGTACACTGATGTCTTGGCATCCAGATCCCCAACCAACAATTATGCCTTATTTTTGCTAGAAAGATACTCACAACTGAAAATCAAAACCGTTAAGGCTGGAAAACCTATAGAAATTAAAACAATTGAGGATTTATAAACTGTTACAAACATCATGGGGTAAAAGTTCAGAGATTGTTGTGTGAATTTTACTTACATAATTTTGTATCAGAGGAAGAAATTGAAAAGAACCCAAGTCCTTTTGTGGGGGATGTGCAATTCCAGGCTTTCATTTCATTCGCTGTTAATCAGCTGAAATGGTTCAAGGCTCATAACACATTCCAGAGGCAGGAAAATGGATTGGACCTTTGGGTCAGAGGTGAACCAAAACACCCGTTACAAATGCTGGTAAATCACAAAATTTTGATGAAAAGGGAAGGAGTAATCAAAATATTGGGGCCCATTCAGAAAGAGATTGTTTAGAAGGGAGTGAAATACTTCCTCTCCATTTAGGAAAGCTCCTTGGCTGCAGCCAAGCTCAGGTGGACAGTTTCTAATAGCAATGTACAGAATAGAGAACCATTCAATTATAAAAATTTTAAATTGGCTGCAGAACACTTTGTCACTTATAGCAATCTCATCTTAAGAGAAGGTCCTTATTGGCTGGGTTATTGGTGCCACAACCCTATTATTTGGTATCTTGCTGAGGGGTACAAGGCTATATGTGAACTGTCTGAGGACAGACAAGGCACATCTTTGAGCACTTGGCCAAGAACCATGGTTTCAGACCGCTTTACAACATTCCTTCTCCAGCTTATTCCTTGACTGCTCTGCATACAAACTACATGGTTTTCATGAGGACATGAAAAAGGGTAAGCAGGGGAGTATGTTGGGTCATGGAAAAGGTATGAAATTACTATTAAACTCATCATCCTTTTCTTTTATTCTTATCCATTCTATATCTCAATGAGCTAATCTATTAAGGAATTACGGTAAGAAATACAAAAATATCTGCAGTTATGCTTTGGCTAATTATTACCTTTCTTTCTATAGGAAAACAACAAAAGGGACAAATGCTGTTCCCTGTGAAGAAATAGCAAACATCAACAAGCTAAGGAAGGAACGCAGCAGTTGCAGATACATCCAAAATCAAATCAGCAGGATCAGCGCAAGAAAGGAAATAATGTCTGAAGATGGAAAACTGTTGTGAATCCCTCAGGATCAAGAGATCCTGAGGGATCGCGTTTATCACTTATCTTTGTACCCTTTCTGATTATAAAAGAGATGTTTTGTAAGAAGAAAGAGGGGAGGAATTTCTATATTATTGTAATTGTAGTTGTATTCATAGACTCTCACTGTCAAGAAGACCACAAATCCCTTGTAATGTTCATTCAGTTGATGATTAATATATAAGTAGGGTAGTTATTCCCTCGCGTTTCCTGAAGTAACTTAGCAATGTTTCGCTAGTGGCAAATGGCTCGGCCACTGGTGGATTCAACAACTCTTCTTGTGTCATACATTTCCAGTTCTCACAAGTGTGATGGTTTGATAGTATTCTTGATTTATGTGATTTTATCGTTACACTGTTTATTATTTTCTTGTATTGACAGAACCTCTTTATTTTATATAATTTGTAGAATTGTCATTGATTCAATTTTATTTCATTTCAGATCAAGTTCCTTCGATAAATATTCCACTTTCTGTAATCAACTATAAAGAGTATTAACTATTGTTGTTGAAACTCTCAGATTGACATTCATTTGTTGTTTAGATTAATTATTGAGGATTTGGTTTGGTTGAGATTAGATCAGTTAAAGAGGGATGAGTTATCACTAATTTACTCTCGACTGATGTTGTTGTTACTTTGATGAATGTAAGATTTGATTTCAGGATTGAGTTTCCTTTAATTGCAATTGGAATTTACTAGATGCATTTGTTTACTCTTGTATTTAAAAGATCTATACTGCAATTTAGAAACATTACTCTCTGAGTTAAATATCCGCCACATATTGTGTACACTCTTGAAATAAGAATACTTTCCTGGATTGACAATTAATGTGAGGATAAGGAGGAGTTTTAAAAGGCACCTTTTATCGCCCAAAAAACCAACACAAATCTCCACTTCCCATTTATCTTTGGAACTAACACCAAAGGAGAGACCCACTCACTATCCGAGATAGGGTAAATGAATCCTGCATCTAGTAGCTTTTGCAGTTCTTCTTTGACTATATCCTTGAGAGTTGGATTCATTCTCCTTTGGGGTTGTCGGACTAGTTTGCAACCTTCTTTGATATAAATGTGGTGAGTACACACCAAGGGGTGCACTCCCTTCATTTCCTTATAACTCCAAGAAAAGGCATCCAGATGTTCCTTTAGCATGTTGCACAACTTTTCTTCTTGGTGTACAAAAAGAGATGGGTTGATTTTCAAAGTTCTCTCGGGGCTGAATTCTATGGTTTTGACATGGTTAGGGTTTGAATCAAATAAGCATAGATCAATATGATGGTTGTTCTGGGTTTCCTTTACTACTTCCTCTAAGGACAAGGTGTTGGGAGTTGGACTTTGGAGTATGTGTTCAATCAAATCATCTTCATCCGGTTGTCCTCCTCCCATGGTTGTTTCTAAGGTATAGAGTTGGGCTGAGTAGACTTCATCTTCTTCCTCCTCTTCTAGCCATAAAGGTAAGTCATGTTCTAGAGATGGCTGAGCAGGAGGGTACATGACTAACTTCTTGGACATATGCCCATTTTTTATAGTCATATTTCTAGCCCTGTAGCTGATGTAGGCATCGACAGTGGCTAACCAGGGCCTCCCAAGGATGAGAGGATAACCAATAAGCTTGGCCTTAGGCTAGAGAACTAGGAAGTCTGCAAGGTACTCCCAAGAGTCAATGGAGACCATCACATTCTCCACAATCCCCTCAAGGGTCACTGTGGAATGGTCTGGAAGTTGCAAGACTGTGATGGTCTTTCTCAATGAACCCTGGAGATTGAGTTTGAGCATGGTGTCCTTAGTCATTACATTAATGGCATCCCCAAGATCAACCAAATTGTGTGGGACAATGGTGCCATTGATGTGCACATCTACTACAGGGCTTCCAGGGTCCAAATACTTTGGGAAAATTACCTACCCCAGCATTAAGTCGGACAACTATCCAATGACATTAATGGTAGGGGTGTCTCTCTTTTGCCTCCCTAGATGTTTGCAGCACTTCCCCTTGATAAAATTGTTGTAAATAGGCATTTCCTTTATGGCTTAGAGAATTGGAATTTTTACACACAGATTTTTAGATTCACCCATAAGTTCATTCTCTTCTGGATAAGCTGGACTGGTTGAGTTAATCTCTTAGGAAAGTGTGGTGGATTTATTTTGGGCATGCTTTCCTCTCTTTCCTCCTCACTCTCCCTAGGTGGAGGTGGAGGTTGGTTGTCCGGGATTACTCTCCCAAATCTCAGGTTTATTTCTTGAATCTCCACAACATAAGCAGGATAGGATGTCTCTCCACTATACACTTATTGTGCCTGTGTGTTGTTCAGGTTCAGATTTGGATGGGTAGACATATGAGGTTTTTTAGGTGTAGAAGGGTGTAAAATCTGTGGTTGAGTATGTGGTGAAGGCAATAAAGCTGGAGCATTGTTGTATGGGGGCCTCTACCTGTGGGGCAGTGCATTCCACTGAGGCTATGGCGAAGCATATGGCTGAAATGACTGGATGGTCAACTGAGAATGGTACTGAGGTGCAAAAGACCAAGCAGGAGGTGTAGACTAGGAGGGATGAGCAGGGGGGCCCCAAGAGGGAATGGATGTGGTCTGGTTAGGGTTGTAATATGTATGGATGACCCTTGCATGACCTGCTGGTATGGACGAGGCCCATGAGGTCTCCTTTGATTTATGTAGTAGAGTTATTCATTCACCCCTTCAGTTCCCTGATACACAACTTTTAGTCCAGGTAGAGAAGGGAACTTGTTTGTTGAGTGGTTTTCTTCACAAACTGAGCAGACTTCAATCAGATTCAATGGACATTCATTCCTAGCATGTCTCCTTGTGCATCTAGGGCAGAAAATGGCTAAGGCTCTCTCTCCTTCCTCTTGCTTTCTCTTGATGTGCATAGTGTCCATCTGTAGGGAAAGGGTTTGCAGCATTTCACTCTTGAGATCTTCCAACATATTTCCAATTTCACCTTTTATGGATGTATTGGAAGAGGATGACTGGCCATTGGTTGACTACCCCTACCCTTTTTCCTAGATGTTGTGGAATGGTTCCTAAAGACAATCTTGATATCTTCATAGGATAGCTGGTAGATGTCCCCTCGTTCTAGAAGGTTGAGGGTATCCAGAAGATCTTCCCTTACCCCTCTAAGAAGGACTAACTTCAGTGACTCAGGATCAAGTGTGCACCTGGCCCTTTTGTAGCTAAGCTGGAACATTTCTTCATAATCCTCTAGGGATTCATCATGCCCTAAGGTCATCCTAAAAATTTCCTCTTTAGTGTCTTTGGAAATACAATAGTCTCGATACTTGTCATTGAAGGCTTGTTGCATCTGAGCCTGGGTTTTATGCAATCCTAAGGTAAACCCATGAACCAGTGCAAAGCTGCTTCCTTGAGAGCGGATAGTAATATTTTCAACTTCTGCTCATCATTAGTGTAATCATAAGTTCTACATATGACAACAAACTCAAACGAGAAAGTGTCTGGATCTTCTGAGGTCAGGCCATGGAAATGAGGAAGAGAAGAGGGGCTTATGTTTTTCATCTTGGTATCCCCATTAGTTTCTATAATGGGAAAGGCACCCTCAATTCTTTCTCTATCTCCTCTGTCATTTCTATTTTCAGCCATTATGTTAGTTGGAATGGGTTCTCCTTCTTTTTATCTCCCTATAGACTCTTCAAATATCTCGGGTTTTTCACCTAAGGGGTCTTCCAATTCATAGCCACCGAAGAAAAAGGAAGGTTGGCTATTTGAAGCGATGGGGGTATTTGGTAGAAATTTTCCTAAGTTATCCCTATTTCTACGAGGCATGAAAGAAGTGTTTTTTTTTTTGTTTTTTTTTTTCAAGGCTTGAGAATAATTGTAGAATTGAAATCACAAACTGAATGGAAAATAACTGACTGAATGAAAACTAATTGCTTAAATGAAATCTCACTTGCAGAATGGAAAATAAAGCAAACTAAATTACTTTTGTGGAAATGAAGCTAATAGCAGAATGCCAGAGATAATAAATGGAAGAAAGAAAGCAGAAATCACATATTACTTAGACACCTCCCCGGTAACAACGCCAAAAAGTGATGAGCACCAGTGTTGCAACAATAATGTTGTAACTCCTGGGGCTACCAACTTTACTTTATCGACCCGGGGTTCGTACAAACTTGGAGGTGAAAATGAGTTATACACAAGTAAATGTGATGAGTCCGCTCTTTGTCATTGCTAAGATGGTGATAGACCATAGAGGATTTTCAAACTAGGCTCCTATTGATTCAGAAGAAGCTTGATTTCCAATGAGGAAAAAGAGAAATATACACTAAAAGAAATCTTGTCTACTACAGTAAGGAAAAAGACTGAAATCAAATGCTTAAACACACCATTCATCTAATCTAATTGCTAAGAGGCTTTACTTCAAGAGGATGCTAAATTATCATATGTGCAATCCTACTGTCCTAGGCATGAAATTTGAAACACCAAGCATTCTACTGCTATGCATGTAAATGAACAATATAACTCTTTTTTCCTTTTTGTCTTTTTTGTGTGAAAGTGTGGAAGCTAACTTCTTTTGGTGATGTGGCAGGTGGATTAGGGATGATAGTGGATGGTCAGATGATTTGGGAGGAAAGTAGGGGTCCTCTTCTGGCTTCCTAGGGGCTTTTCCCCCAATTCAGCCTCAAAACAGGCCACTACAAGTCAACCTACAAGATGTCCTAATGCTCTTATAGGATCCCATGTATTCCTGCAGGATACAACCGAGAGCAAGAGGAGGGATTAGGAAGGTGATGTAAGTCTTAGGGAAGGTGAATGGTGGGTGAAATGAAGCAAAGGAGTGCCTAGGACTCCTTAAGAACTCAAAAACAGAGTTGTGAGATGGTTGGATTTGCTCAACAAGCCTGGAGAAGTATTCTTGTGGAATGATGAATTTAGTGAGGGATTTAGTGAAGAAAAGTGATAACCATGGATGGATGAGGTTAGGATGGGGTTGTTGATCATGAAATCTCTCCGTATTGTTGAAAATCCTGCACTGCATCAATCATTGGCATTTATCCATAAATCATGTAAATAAGAAGGATTTCAATTAAGGAAAACAGAATTTCATGTGCTAGCTACCTATTTCATGCATGTGAAAACTTGCAAGGTAAGATGAAACCTTAATGAAATCTAATGTGAGACTAAAGATAGAAGAAATGACAAGTAATTCCTATTCTTGAAAACTAGTGAAATGTTGACCTAAGTAATAGAAAACCCTAAATTCCATGAGAAATCAGAATTCTGTCTTTTTGGGGTTGTATAGGAGTTCTTTCCTCAAACCATGGTCCTTGAAGGGAGGAGTGAGGCCAAATCCACCTACTAATAGGTTTTTGATATTCCTTTATATTCCTAATCTAATGTTGAAGCAATGCACAAATGGAAGCAAACTAATCAAATCCACCACTACTTGTAATGAAAAAAAAGTTAAAGACAATTCAACCATTAATCTATGAAATCAACTAAGCATACAAATACAAGAAGAGAAGCCTTTGCTGCTAGCATTGGGCCCTAACCCAAGAGCTTCAGCCTTCTGAGTCAACTCAGTGATGCATCAAGGAAATGCTCATTCTCATTATCAAATCAGAAAATTACATAACAATGTCTTCCACAAGTCTTGAACTCGAAAAATGCCTAGTGTTTTTACATCAAAAATTCGAACCTTAATGAGGCTCTAGGCCTCCTTATTTATACAACTAAATTCTCCAATGACTTAAATCTAGGGAGGCTTAGCTCCCAAACTCAAGATGAACTGACTCTTTAACTGTCACTGGCTCGGCTGCCTTTTGATCTTCATGACTTGGCTGCTTGTAACTCCGAGCTAGTGTGATTTGATGGAGGAATATTCGAATGAGTGAGGAGTAAATGAGGAGGATCTATCTCCTACAATCTCTCCTCCTTGTCTCATTCAAGTTTCAGCCCTTAATTAGCCAAAATTTCCATGATTTTCTCTCAAAAACCTGCAATCAATGCACATTAGTCCACTAGGCATAATATCTCACTTTGACTCATCTCATTAAGCAAAAATATAATCAAAATATGTAAGAAATTATGAGAAGAGTTGATTTGAATAAGCTAGGAGGTGTATTAAGGTCCATATAGTTACCCAATGATGAGGCTCATCAACAGTAAAGGAAGGATACAGTATGCTTTCTGAGGGCCAAGATCAGGGATCATGCAATAGAATTTGGGGAGGTATTTAGAACTCTGATGGCATCCCTAAAATAAATTTATTCTATTGGGGATTGGTGCATGAAAAGATTCTAACTATAGATAATTTGAAGAAGAAAAATATATGTGGTCTATCCATGTGTGTTTTATGCCAAAAAGTGGAGGAAAATAACCACCACCTTTTTCAACAGTTTTCCTTCTCTCCTGAAGTATGGAAATTTGATCTATATGACATTCTTGAAGCAGTTTCCATCACAGCCTAATGGGAAGATATGTTTATCAATTGGATTTAGAAAATCCACTGGAAAATAAAATCCAACTCTATAGTAGCCTGATGTTGGAAATATCTACCTAAATATTTATGGTGGGCTATTTGGATCACCTAAAATCGAGCCATTTTTCAGGAGGAAAAACCAAGTGCAACATCTTCGACCACTAAAGTAATAACTATGTTGTTCGAAACAATATCAGCACAAGGCTTTGATGAAAAAGAATTGGAAAGCATCTCAACGCTAAAAAATCTTGGCTAAAAGAGAAGCCAAGTAATAATCATGTTTGCAACTTCAGAAGTAAAGGGGTAAGTCCACAATTCCACTCAGCCATAATGGAAGATGAGGAATTTTGACAATAGTACGTGTGAAATAGTATGAGAAAATAGTATGAATGAAATTTCATTCAGAAAGAATATCCTTCAAGGTGACAAATCTGCTGTCATTGATTTTCAAAGGATTTACTCGATTCCCATTATGATTTCTGTAAGTGGAAGTCAGGAAAAGCACATCTCAATCAATGTGGGATGGAATGAGACATAGATGTAGTGGGACAGAGCGATGTTATATATAGAAAGTTTGGGAGCTTCTCGTTATGGTGAATGGAACTTTCGGATTTGCATTCTACAAGCTTGCCTTTGAATTTGGAGTTGGCTCTCTATGATGGAGGATTTCTTGAGTGGTATGAGAGAGGACTACAGTTTGGCTCCCGCTCAAATGACAAAACTATTAGAGTACATTATACAATTAATATCTTGTTATGCAAAATTAGTTTTGGAAGGAACAAGGGTCCAAAACAATGTGATGGCACGTTAGATGAATCTCATCGAACTCAAACTTGATAGGTTACAACTCGCTTTGGACATGGTGAACTTTCATCTAGACAACGTACAAAAGGCATAAGAGATTAGTGCATAGGAATCAACTTCCTCGATGACAACAACATGAAAATGATCGAAGTCGGGTCGCTTCAAGAAGCCTCGTTTGGTAACACTGAAGGAGAAAGCATCGATCCATCAAGAGTGCACAAAGACCAATCAACCAAGAATGGGGAAAGAAACAAAGAAGTGTAGGGGAACCAGGTGTCAGGAATTATGTAATTTCTTCAAGTTTTTCAATGTTTTGTTATTTTCAAGTTTTTGGAGGGGTTTTATCGCGAATCTATGGAACTCATCAATTTAATATACAACGTAACAGAGGAGAGGGTTGTGGATAGTGATAATTTAGAATTTTGGACCAGATGATCAGATCAATGTGTAATCCATGAAAAATTATGTAAAAGGTTCTGGCCTTCAAACCAACTTTCTTAATAGAAAAATAATTGCTTCTTTAAATTAAAATTTGAAAATATATATACCCAATAATTAAATTGAATTTAGATATGAGATAATTTGATTAATTTAAAGTGGTTTTCATTCATAATTCTTTAATTTAATTTAGTGAAAACTAAACCACATTCCAATATTATCTACACCTTATGAATAATTTAAATATTAATCTTAATTATAATGATATAACTAAACTAATTAAATAAAATATAAAATCTATTAAAACAAATGCTTAATTATTAAATATACAAAATTTTAAAAAATTGGAAAACAAATAATTAAATATAAATTTGAAGATATGTATTTTTAATCAGCATAGTTAATAATAAAGTAATAAATCTACAATTGGTTTTTTTTTTTAATAAATTAGAAAAGGAATTTCACAAGTTAAAGATCAGTCACCCAAGGAATGTCGTTCAGCCACGCTGTGATGAAAAAATAAAAGTTTAATGAGAATTTAAAAAGATGATAAAAGAAAATAAATAAATAAAAAATAATAATATACATATAAAATAAATAGTGTAGTGATATATAAAGAATGCCTTAAATAATGATAAATATGATCATTTTCCTCAATACCACTTGATTATTAAATTATATTAAATTTAATCACTTTTTAAAAATTTAAAATTTATAATAATTAAATTTTTGAAAATAATTTTAGAAAGTGGTGAAAGAAAATAAATAAATAAAAAATAATAATATACATATAAAATAAATAGTGTATTGTCTATATATAAAGAATACCTTAAATAATGATAAATATGATCATTTTCCTCAATACCACTTGACTAATAAATTATATTAAATTTAGTTACTTTAAAAAAATTTAAATTCATAATAATTTAAGTTTAAGGTTATATAATTTATGAAGGTATATATACATTATTTTTTAATATATATATGTTTTTCTAATTATTAAATTTATTTTAAATATATAATAATGAAAGATTTTTATAAAAGATAATTTACTTAAAAAATAGCTCACCAATATAGAATAGAAGGTGATGGGGTGTACTATTAAGTTACTTCATGATGTTGTAACACCCTCGATTATTGTAAATATCTATTAAGTTACTTGTATTTATTTTTACTCTTTGAAGACTTAAGAATATATAGGCTAAGTGGAAAGCCTAATAAGAATTTTGATGATTAAATTTGGTTTTTATTTTATCTTAAGAAAAGGTAAAAATCTAAGGGAATCTTGGAATTCACTGGAAAGAACCCTAGATAAAATTAACAGTGAGTTACCTTTCCCTCTTTTGAGATAAAAGGTTATCTCAAAAAGAAGAGAGCCAAGGAAGGCAAGAGAGAACACTAGAGGCATCTGGGAATAAGGGAGAAGGAAATGAGAACATACACATGACGCTATGAGGTGAGGCAAGATGTTGCCTATGAGGTGTTCTTGAGCTGGACGGACAACCAGTGGAAGCCTCAAAATTTTTATGATTTTATGAGTTCTGGTTTAGACCTTAGGGGTCTTGTTTCCTATGAAATGTCCTGTTGGGTCACTCTCTTTTCACCAAAACTTATGTTCATGGACTACGCCTAACCATATGTTCTACTTAGTTTGTGTTTCTCAACCAAGTAATTATTAATGTTCCTTTATACCAATGAACACCCATACACATTCATTATCATCAGCAATTATATAAGATAACACAATTGCACATTATAAAGGGAGGGGCAACTCCTTGAACAATGAGTCTACCCAAATAATATATTATACAATCTTTCAATATTACAAAGATTTACATGTATACTTGGGAAACACCAAGTTTCATTCTTAGCCAAATTTACAACTTGTCACACCTTTGTGTACCAACCAAAGTTCCTTGCCCAAGCTGGGCAGGCGCGCCCTCACACGAGCTGCCTTCCACACTTCACAACCGAACCTTGTGCACGATGGGCGGGCGACTCCACCAAGTCACCAAGACACCCTCGTTTCTCCTTTGCATGGCAGTCACACCAAACTTCACTGCGTTATGTCTTGCACAACGGGCGGACGCTCACCCGAGCCACCCAAGATACTTGTGCCAAGTCTCAGCGCCTTCACCCGTACCCTCAACCGATAACCAGAACCTGTGCGATATCACCGTGTATGCTTGCCCAAGAACGGGCGCATTACAACCTGCGCCTTTCCTACGACCTGCTCCACCTTTCGCACTTTTCCCCTTTTCACCGTGTGCTTCTCCCTCGCATTACTCCATGAATGGTCGAGTTTGAAAATGAGTTGTTCTCGTACTAAAGAAGCTCAACAGAGAGAAGCATGCGTAACTATCATTCTCATGGTTGGGTGGTTGTGGTATTTTCGGTGAAATTGAAGATAACCTAGCACAGCAGATAAGTACTTACAATAGTTACTTCAAATGTGAAAATGTATTAGTGATTTGTTGTTTTCTATTTTCAGATAAAGAATGTGAGTAACATGGATACATAAATGTATTTTTAATTCATTGATTCTTTCTTCTTTAAAAAAAGTGCATAACATAGACATTTGATTCGTTGTCCCTCACTGAGTATTAAGGAATAATATTATTGTGAGGGAAGTAATTGTATAATTATTCCTTTTGGTAGAATTTTTAAGAAAGGGTTACCAAAGGAAAATACTCATTGAGTATTGTTTTTCTTAGAATCAGTAGTTGAATAATAAGAGAACAACGAACCTAAACCTAGAAAGAGTAGTAGTAAGAGATCGAAGTTGTGGCACGAGGATGGTCATGGTCGAGATAGCAACTTGGCCAGCTAGATGTAACCAGCCACCTGGGCGCAGTCCCTACCAGACATTGGTGGAAAATTATAATATGGAAGCCTTATAATTATTCATAATCATAATACAGACTGATTGCAAATAACAATTTGAAATCCTTGTAATTATTCAATATCATGATTACATACTAACTATAATTAATAATTTGAAACCCCGATAATAATTCATAAAACAATTACAAAAAATACTCAAGGAAGCTAAATATGGAAACCCATTCAAGTAAAACACCAAAAACCAATTAAATACTCGCACAAAAAACTAATTCCATCAAATAAGGTGAACGGTCTACATTCCAGAAAATATAATACCACTCGTAGAACCCCGAGAAGTTAAGGGGCATAAAATAAATACACCAAAGGTCACTGTAAGTGTCATGGCTGAAGCAACCATTACCATTAAATGCACATACAAAATAAATAAATTTGTCAATTTTCAAACCCTATAGAGGGTGACCATAGTAGCACATTATTTACAAAAGAAATTACCAGTATGAGCTAGCCCAGAACCCTATGGGCTACACCTATGAAAAAAATCATGAGACCCCTTAGGTAGGGGTGCTAAAACTAACTAAATGAAAAACCTTTAGGAGAGAGCTAGTGTCATAGTGTTTATAAAACATAACTAAGCTTTGGATAAGGGCAAAGAATAACATGTGCACCTAAGAAGGAAAAATCATCGGTGAAGCCCATATTGTTATCACTGAGGTTGTTCCCAAAAGTTGTAAGAAAGGGAATACAGCCGAGGTAACCATAGACTAATCTTTTAGATACAGAATCTAGCCAATATGTATCCAGAGAGGCTCTCTCTTTATGATTTAACTTTGTTTTGAAAGATATTAGGCTAGTTATGAAATTCAGGGTTTTTGTTTGATTTTTGGATGGTGAGATTCAATAGAACAGAGGTGTAAGTCTGAGTAATTCAGTCCATTGGGCATGATGGAGTCAAAAGAAGTAGGCTTCCTGGATTCGGTTTCTGACAGAGGATGGCACCACAGAGCAAGGTAGTCAAACATGGAACAATTTAAAGGCTGGAATCAGATGGAATGGAGTCTAATGGGTGAAGGGTAGTCAAGAATCCTTCATCATATTGACAAAGGGAAAGTGAATAATTATTACCAAGAAGCAATTCAGAATTCCTTAGCATGTAATCAATGTGAGAGAATTAGGAAACAAGAGCAATTAAGAGTTACACTGCTTATTCTAATTCTGAAGAAAACACAGAGAATGATAATGAATGAAACATAGAGTGCTATTAAACATATTATGGGTTAATATTTATCTTTATCATTGAGATTCTGAAACACAGGTGATATAAGAAAACTTAAAAAAGTTACAAAACATAAGATATAAGGGACTTATTGGTCTGCTGGTTGATTCAAGAATTCTATGACAAGTCCACTGCTTCAATGCCACATTCAGTAAGTCTAGCAAAAGTTGATTCCAATAGCTTTTTATTCCAAAATTTCAGTGTTACAACAAATTCTAAGAATGGCTCACCAACCCTAAATACTTCAAAATGGGGGGGATTTATACAAAATATCTCACAGAGATAATATCTATTGATGACTCATAGTTTTTTACAAAAGATAGAGATAGATAGTCTCGATAACAGGGAAGAAATAAATGATGCTGTGCTGGCTGCTCCATGTTCATCAGATGTGCTGGAGGTAGGCTCTGTGAGTCGGTCTATAGTTGTATTCCACTGATACTTTGCGCTGGCATGCTCCGTCTTTGTCTTGAACTTTGAGTCTGATCTGATATGCTTTTATCCATCTGAATCTCATTCATTTCTGTTCTCCGCATTATGGTAGATGGCCCAAAATTTTCATTTTACCAAAGATAAGTTTATAGAATTTCTAGCATACTTTGCCACCACTCCCGTTCTGGTAATTTATGTCTCTGCAGCTTCCTTAAAGTTTCGTTAGTCTCTGTGTACCTGAAGAAATTAGGCTGGATGGTGAATAGATGTTTCACCTCATGCTCAATATAAAATAAGCTCTCCAAGTTATCATAGATGATTTGGCCAGATGGAAGTGCTTTCACTCCTGAAGCACTTGTTGATGAAGTAATTTTATCAGCGACATATTTATTCAATTTATGTGCATAGTTTGTGTGTTTCATCAGGCGGTTATTACTTCCTAAAGGACTTGGTAAACCTTTTTTATGAAACACTATGAATTTTTTTGTGAAAGAATTAATCTCCACCTGCATGTCCTGTCATCTCCTTTCCAAATTTTGCATCAGAGTTCTCTTAGTTAAAACCTTTTTGATCTCCAGAATGGTGCCTGTCCTGTCAGTGATTTCCGGTGCTTCTAGTTTTTCACTGGTCTTGGTGTTAAAAAAATGTATTAGCTTGTTAGCTTGTTCAGGCATATGTCCCAATAAAGCTCTTGTCTTTTGAATCTCCACTTGGGCCGCTCCTATTAAGTCAATTTGCTCATAAATAACTTGGATAGATCTCCACACATTACTAAGGGATTGATTGATGTTGGCCCACAAAATTCCTTTGATTTCTGCCAGAGGTTTATCCAGAGAGAGATCCTTTTCTAATGCTCTCACTTTGTTCTCTAATGCTTTAACCTCCCTTGTTTTCTCTGCCACATTCATCTTGGATTTGTCATAAATTTTTTCTACCTTTTCCAATTGTTCCTTGACCTGTTTCAATTCTGATACTTGGAGTTTCAATTCTTCCATGGCTTTTATCAGTTGTTCTGTGCTCATGTTGGTACTGCTGCCTGGTGCTGTTGCTGATGTTCCTGTAATTATCTCTGTTGTAGATGCTAGAACAGTGGGAGGCAATGCTGTTACAAGTGTGGAGGGGGCAGTAGTGACTGCAGGGATTACTTCAGGTGGCTGGGAGGTCGACTCTCCCTGCTTTTCCTTTAGCGCTTTCTCCAATGCCTGCTCTGTATCACTCAATCTCTCACTAAGCTTCATGAGCAGGTCCATCATGTCTTCTTCAGATTTTTGTTGTACAACTTCTGCAGTCTGTGGATGCATGGAAGGAGGCACCTTCAACTGCTTCCTCAGGGCAGTAATGTACTCTTCTTTTTTCTTCATCAGTGCCTTTATGCCTTTAGCATCTTTGGGATCCTGTCCCAGTTCAATGATAATTTCTTCCAAGGATTTGATCTTGTTGTCCTTGGCTAGAGAGGAGGCTTTCTCCAAATGTAATTGGGCAGAGGTATTGTCCAAGGAGTTTTGTAATTTATGTGCCAACATTGCTTTATCAGCCAATGTAGAGTAGACCATCTCTCCAGTCTGTTTATGAAGCTCAATCTGCTCAAAGGGATGAATGTCTTTGGCTGAGACCTCCAAATTTGTCCTGATGTAATCAGCTGCTGACTGTGGTTGATGCACTTTGGGCTTAAAATAACTCATTATCATTTTTCCTTCTTTAATGTCATAGGCTGACATTAATCTCTGCTGGTTTGTGGGGGCCATCTTAAGATATTGGTTATAAATTTGAAGCCTTAGTGGGTCATTCCTGGCTTTTATCTCTGTGAATGTCCTTTTGATGTCGGAGGCCTATTTGCTTTGTGGCCTAGTGGATGAGACTTCTACACTGTGATACCTTTCTAGCTCCTGCCTATGTGAGCTAGTTGATGTGTCAATCACTGGGGAAGTCTGCTGGCTGACTACCCTCTCACCTCTTAGACTCTCTGTTGTTTCTTCAATGATTTCCCCTTCTGACAGAGGATTCAGTCTTTGCCTTTTTTCCCCCGGTTGTTCTGCAGGTCCACCGATAGGTGTGGCATCTTCCTTGTCCATTTTCTTACCTTTTCCTCATTTAGAGGAGTTTGTAATGCAGGAATTTCTGCTGCTGGAGTTTGGGCTGGAGGAATTTGCCCCTCACTCTGTTCTTTTGATGTCTCTGGCTGGTCTGTCATTATAGGATGCTCCATATCTACCACTTCTTTTCCCCTTGATGTCCCTGTAACTGGTTTGCTGTTTTCTTGTACAGGCTGTTGAGAAGTTCCAGCAGAGGATGTACCAACTCCTGTTTGCTGAGGCAGATTGAAAGATACCTATCCAAAAGAGTCTAGGTCAAGAGTTTTTTCAAGATCTTTCATAGCCTTTTCCATCTTTTCTTGCTCACTAATTTCTTCTATTAATGTCCCCTCTACCCACTCATCCTGATTAGCAAACTGTTCAATTTTAGGGACCCTATGATGTACATAAACTGACAACCTATTTCTTACCCTTCTGTCACTTATAAAACTATTTGGGTCATATGGCACCCACGAAAAACTCTTCTTTAATTTAAGGCATTCCCCTAATATCTTGTCAACATCTTCCCATGCCTCCCTCTTATGGATGATAAAAGGGCCTAACTAGTTTTTTATTCTCACTTGAGCCTTTTTCTTTGCATTACAAAAGTGGGTTAAATCTACATTAATAAGCTGTCTGAAATACTCTAGCGCAAACAATCTCATGGGCACATATCTAGGTTTGAAAGGACACAGCTCACATCCATAGATTCTAATTTCAGTGTGATTTTGGTACAAGTACCAATCACCTATCTTGTACTATCTGGAAAGCTGTAAAATCTTCTTCATGTCACTAGTGAGCCTAGGAGGGGGATATCCTATCAACAGAGTGGATGCTGGGTGAAAAAATATGTCAATAAATTCACTATAGGTATAAGGAGACTCATAGGTATTATGAAAGACTGAGATCCAGAAGATTACAGACCTACGACTTCCCTTTGAATCCAATTTCCTGATGTGAAATGGAAAGCGGTCTGGATGATAGTATAACAATAGATGGTATATAACAGATGTGTATTTGAAGACTCCCTCTCTATCCAAATTTATAAATTGATCATGGATTTTGTTGGCAATGAAAGTGGCATAATCATATTTGACAACAGGGGGTTGTCCTGGAGTAAACATTGACAGTAGAACTAGGGTGATCTCATCAACATATTCACTGGTATTAAATCCGAAGATGAAGGATATCATGTCAACAATAAGTCTTCCTATTTCAGTGAACCAGGTATGCAAATAGGGAGGTGGACCTTGGGGCTAACAGTATGGTTTCATGAACATTTGAGCAATACAGGTTATCTCTGAATTGGGCAATCTAGAAGCTTTCTCGAGTAAAAATCCCATGGAAAGACGGGCAAGGGGCTCAGTGGAATGGACATGTATCATCTCATTGATGGATTCAACAGTTATGGAAAAAAGGACAGTTTTGGAAGGAGACATACCCTTTTTGGAAGGATACATAACCGCTTTACGGACAGGGTCATAGTTAGCACAACATTGGTGAATTATGTCTGGGAAGACATTGATAGAGGGAAGGAAATACATGGGAAGGTTAGACTCCCATATTCCAAAAATATCAGAGTTGTTTGAATGATTGTCCCTAACTTGGCAGAAGGCCTAGAGGTGGTTCATGTAACCAGATAGCTCTTTTATTTGAAAATCTTTGTCGGCCAAGGGAAAATAATCTAAGTTCTTATGAGGTGCATTAAGAGGCGCGACGTTCAGGGCTATGGGAGCTTCCATGTTTGGTTCTTGTGTTTTCAAACTGGAATTCGGGTTTCTGTGGAAAATTGGCAAAACAACAGTTCTAGGTGTGTTTGTATGAGAGCTACAGACTGATTTTACTTGAATTTGGCTCTTTTGGGTAGAATTCACAGAGGAAAAATGAAATTACAGGTTTGGGAGGAAAATTGGGTAAATACCTGTGTTCAGGAGGCAAACAGTGCAATTCGCAGGTTTACCGACGAGCTGCAGAGCACGATGCTAAAATTTCTTGGCCGGGTGGTGGACTGGAGGCTCGTACAGACGTCTGGACATATTTTGCATGGAAACAGTTCGCAGAGAAAATGGGTGAAAATGACATTGTCTCGAATTTTTAACAAAATTTGGTTTGGCGGGGGATTTTTGGCATATATTGCACGGCTGACGTCATGGTGATAAGACGTTTTGTCGTGACGCGGAGGGTGGTAAGCGGTTCCCCCCCGCACCACTTTTGGGGTGAAGCCGTATTGGGCCGGGACAAGCGATCATAGCTAGAGTGTGACGCATGTCCATGGTACGAGAGTAATACAGCCAATTCCCCAGGACTTAATGTGCGGCCGATGGGGGGGTCACGATATGATCGTCGACCGTCAGATGCGCGGGCGTCGATCGAACGATGGGCACTCAGCAGAGATGGCAGGAGATTAAAAGCATGGGGCTCAGTGAATTAAACTATGTTTTTTTAATGGTATCGGGGCAGATTTGATTGGTCAGCGGAGTTTGGTTATAATTAACCCAGGTGGTTAATTATCCCACGTTTCGTGAGTGAAGGTTATTAAAAGGTTTCAGATAAACCTTCAATCCCGACAGACATATATATGGTTATAGTTTGACCGGGGGTGGGATTAATAATGTTTTGGTGTTTTTATATATTAATATAGTATGGGAAAGGGGAATTGATTATATGGGATTTAAATAATAAAGGTTAATTTATTAATATGAAAGAAGTGAATGGAGTGCTAAGTTATATAGTTACCAACTTAGGCCAAAAAGGGAAACATAGTATTTATATGAGAAACATGAATACTCTCTAAGTAAACAGATTTTTACTTAGGCAATCACCTTGAAACGGAATGAGTGGTTCAAAGATATTAAGCAGATCTTAATACCTTTGGAGGGGAATTAGTAAATGATTTGGGGAAAAACATGAAGAGGAGTTAGTAATAAAATCTGCCTCGCCTGAGCTGCATCAAAATGTCTGTCATGCACTTGTGATAGGGGTAAGATTAACACCTTTTGGAAACAAAATCAGTCACAAGAATGCTTCTGCAACACCATCTAGCTACCTAGCCTGCTTTGCCTAGCATTTTTTCTTCTTTCTTTGGGTGCATTTGGACTGGCAAAACCTCATCATCTTATTTTTCCTTTCTTAGCAGTCCCACCTAAGTCTACACTTATTTCTTCCAAGGGCTCTGATTTAACTGTTGAGCTCCTTTGCTTCTCTGCCTAGCTACTTATCTGCCAAGATTAAACACTTTGGTTAGATTTCATTCTCTATCTCTAAAACATGAAATTGAAACATGAACTAGCCAAGATTAAGCTATTTGGCCATTCATCCATGGTAGCATAAATTAACAAGCTGCACACCATCAGATTATTGCAAAAATAGAATAGTAGTGGCATTTTGTACTTGAACACTTTCCTAGTCTATTTGATTTGGGGTTCATTTCTTTCACTTTTTTGACCATTTCGTTCTTTTTGCCCTTTGATTTTTCTTTTAGGGCATCCCCTCTTTACATTTTTTAAATTTTCTGATTTTTTGACAATATGGAAAACCTTTTCAACCATAAAAGGTATGAACATATCATAGAGCTCATCAATGTCAATCATGAAATATGACACCTATTGGTATAGGAACATAACAGTGGCTCCACTTGGGGATGGATTTTCCTGGTGGAAAGTCAAGAACAGCAAGTCAGATAGCCTTCTCCATAACTTTGCCTGTGCTCTGAAATTTCCTTCTGCTGGTTGCTTTAATATATGTGTGACAGTTGCACTTGTGAAGCTTAGGGCCTTCTCTTTGGGCTTCAACTCCAGCAATTTACTGTCCAATCCAAACTGAAATATTACTAAATATATAGTATGTACATGTTAAGGCAAGAATGCATCAAATAGTTGGATCAAAGTAGTGTTTCAACATCCGACCATTAACCGTCCCTTCTTTTGTTTCTGTACTATCCAAGTTTTTCACAAGGTAAGCATTGTTTCCTTGTAAGGCCTGAATGATAAAAGGCCCCTTCCATAAGAAGTCAAAATTCCCATGTTTTACTTTGTCTTCTCTCCTGGAATCCCATTTTAAAACTTTGTCTCCAATGTAGAAATCTTCTGCCTTTGTCCTCTTATCAAATATCTTCTTGAGTTTTTCTTGTAGTACTTGGGTTCTTTGATACACTTCCTCCCTGGTCTGCTGCAAATGGATGGTCTGATTTATTCTTCATTGAATGTCATTGGGTTCCACCTGAATTTCTTGCAGTAATTTCATTATAGGGACCCCTAAAGATGAAGGAAATACAACCTCCATTCCATAAACTAACTCATAAGGGCTAGTTCCAATAGATCTCTTTGTAGTTAATCTATCAGCCCACAGTGCATTTGTAAGTTTCTTATGCGAGTTCTTTTTGTTCTCCTCCAATAGTTTCTTAATAATATTAATCAGGCTTTTATTGGAAGACTTAGCTAGACCATTACCTTGAGGGTAATAGGCGTGGAATGGCCTAAAGTGAGATGGTATTTGTGACAGAAATTTATCATTTTCTTGGATTTAAAAGTAGCAGCATTGTTAGTTATGATCTTCTCAAGACAGCCAAAACGAGATAGTATGTTGTTTTCTAAGAATCCTATAATCACTGTATCATTGGCTTGCCTGGTAGGCATGGCTTCTATCCACTTGGTGAAATAATCTGTGGCAGTGAGGATCCATTTATGCTGGCCAGAAGAGGAAGGATGGATTTCCCCAATGAAATCCAAACCCCATTGTTGGAAAGGCTTTTCAGTGGAAATTGGTTTAAGGGGTAGAGGTAAAAGTTTCCTCTTGCCTTCAAAGATTTGACATTTATGGCAAGTGGTGACAAATTTCTTTACATCATCAAACAAGGTGGGCCAATAAAATCCAGCCCTTAGGATTTTATCGGCAGTTGATTTCCAGTAAAGATGTCCACCACAGTCCCCATCATGAAATTCTTTGAGCACTTTGTTAACTTCATCCTTTATTAAACAATTCAATAGAATACCTTCATGATTTTTCCAAAATAAAGCATTATCTAAGATACAGAATTTTGCAGCTTTCATCTTTAAAAACCTTTTCTTTGTTCTGGATAACCCTAGACGAGCTTGTAGGTTTAATAATACATGAGTTATATCAGCATACCAAGGTGATTCTAAGAAGGCCTGGCTGATTAGTGGAGTTGCCATCTCCTGTTCATTATCTAGTTCATTGAAGTCTAGGGCTTGGAAGTTTGTTTCAGTCATAAGTTTAGCCAATCCCTGTCCTTTTATAAGATTTGTAGGTTTTATTTCAATATCATACTCCAATATGTTAGCTATCCATTTCCCTCTTTTTCCTTCAATTCCCTCCTGAGTTAAGATGTCCTTGACACCAACACTTGGTACATAAGCTATTACATGGGAGTACAGTATATACATTATGAAGTCTTTAATAGCTTTTACAAGTGCATAAGCCTGCTTTTCCATGATTTGGTATTTAAGAGGTGCATCTCTAAGTGCTTTACTGAAAAAGGCTATGGGTTTTTCACATCCTTGATCATATTTTTGTAGTAAAACAGCAGCAATGGTGTGTTCTGATGCAAATGAGAATATTATGAAGTCTCTATCAAACTTTGGACTTGTAAGGACTGGTGTTCTAGTCAAAGCCATTTTGATTTCTTCAAATGCTTGTTTGGATTCTAATGTCCATTTGACTTTGGAGTCCTTTTTTAACATGTTATTTAACAATCTGATTAATTCAGCCAAATTAGGTATGAATCTTCTTAAAAAGTTGATCTTTCCTAGGAAAGCTTGAAGTTCTTTGACATTTATGGGGTGAGGTACTTCTAGGATTGCTTCTATTCTTGTAGGATCAATTTTGATACCATCTTTGGAAATGATATGGCTTAACAGTTTGCCTTCCTCTAACCCAAACAATGACTTCTTAGGATTTAATGAAATACCATACTTTCTGCACTTTAGAAACACTTGTCTCAAATGATCTAAATGTTGCTGATCTGATTTAGAAAACACAGTAAGGTCATCTAGATATATGACTAGAAAATCGTGAATTTCTTTTGCAAAAGCTATGTCCATTGCTCGTTGAAAGGTTGCCCCTGCATTCTTAAGTCTGAATGGAATTTTAACATATTTGAAAGTTCCCCAGGGTGTTGTAAACGCAGTCTTTTCCTAGTCATCAGGATGGACTAGAATTTGGTTGAAGCTTGAGAATCCATCTAAAAGTGAAATCCTAGAGGACCCAACTACCCTTTGTAAAATGTGGTCCATCTTAGGTAAGGGGTAATTGTCTTTCAAAGAAACCTTATTTACATACTTAAATCAACACACAGTCTGATTTCTCTTGTTTTCTTCCTAGTAGGTACTAGATTGGACACCCACACAGAAAACCTGATAGGAGCAATTATCCCTGATTCATAAATTCGTTTGATTTATTTTTCAATTAGGGGGAGTAGTACAGGGTTAATTCTTCCGAGCTTTTGTTTAAATGGTTTTTGATTTTCCTTGAGGGGTATTGTATGTTGGATTACATAAGTGTCATAAGATTTCAGATCTTCATAGCTCCAGGAAAAAAGATCCTGGAATTCCTTATCTAATCTTTTGATTTGGGGGCAAAGTTTTGGACAATTTTATCATTTTCAGATTTTCTTCAGTTCCTATGTTACAGTCTTCAATGTCTGCTTTTAGAGGTTGCATTTTGGGTTTCTTTGGGATATCATTAGAATCGAAGAAATCTTCCAAAGGAGTTAATCCTTTGGGCAAATGATTGTCTCTTACATCAATAACTTCAGATTCTTCTTTAGTAACCCCATCGATGTCTGTTTCTTTAAGATCTTGCATTTCTTTATTGGTGAATCTTGTTGGATGAAGCATCTGAGTTGCACTTTTTGCTGGAATGTCTGTTTTTATCTTATATGTTTGATCAAACTCACTGACAGTATCTAAGTCTATATTTGTGCTAGAAAACTCTTCCTCTAGAGTTAAAAAATTGTTGATCTGAATATCATTATCAAACGCATGCCAGTTTTTTACATTGTCAGGTATGGCTGACCTATGTCTAATCTCAGTTGTGAACTGATGATTGGGTTTAAAAGGTATTTTACATGTGCTGGCAAATGTTGCTAGCCCGTGAGCATGCAAATTATGTTTTCTTGGAATCTTGGCAAGTTGTGTTTCAAGAAAGATATTGAGGATGTCAATTGTTGTTTCTCTGTAAGACCTTAGTCTAGGGTCATTTGTGAGGAAGTTCCCTTTTATCTGTTGAATGACTAGATCAGAATCTCCCAAAACTGATACCCTAATTGCACCTCAACATTTGATCAATTTAAGTCCTAGCAGCAGGGCTTCATATTCAGCCATATTATTGGTGCATCTAAAGTTCAACCTATAAGTATGCCCTTCAGCATGATCATTTTCAAGATTATGCACCCAAATTCCAGCTCCTGCTCCTAATTTGTTAACTGAACCATCAAATTCTAAGTACCAAAGGGTCTCATGTTCATAGTCAATATCAAGAGTCTGAGTAATCTGCTTAATAGGAAGATATGGTTCTTTAGTTCCATCCGATTTTTCTTGAGTGTCTAATATATGATTGTTCTCGGAACTTTCTTGAATTTGAGCACTAGACCTTTCGCTTAAAATTTCTTCTTGTTCAAATGTTAAAACCTTGACATCAGTTGGAGGATCAATTTCAACATTGTAGAGAATGAAGGAATCCATGTCAGAGTGTATGGAGTAGATAGGGAAATTTTGGGGTTTCTCCTGACTACTTACCACATATTTCATTAAAGTTTCTCGGTATAACTTCTTTGGTTGACCAAATACTGAAATGGTAGCATAGGACATGTCCAACTATAAATATCCTTGGAGCTTTGCTCCCCAAGATCTAGATAATAACATGCCATATTTCGGTGGAACTATGTCCATCAAAATGGTTTTGGCAGGGTATTAAAACAGTGATACACATAATTCTTTGATCAATCTTAAACATCTGACCTGGCTTGAATCAAAAGAGAATAAGTCCTTGTATGGTTTGGTAATATCTAGGTCCAACTTCTCCATTACAGATTTAGGCATCAAGTTGTGAGAAGCGCCAGAGTCAAACATGGCATTATGAAGTATTTTGTCGTGTATGCTCAGACTTACATAGAAAGGAGGAACACCCCCATCTATTGATTTTCCGTTTACCTCAGGGCCAAAAATTAATTCAGGCTGGTCATCAAAAATATTTACTGAGTCTTTGTCCATAGGAATTTGGAGTGATCTGCTAATTTGACCTCTGTAGACATCATGTTTAGCCAATTATGACAATGGAATATATATTTTCAATTTGCCTATTTTTGTCTCAAGATTGAAAGGTTTTTCTGTTTGAGTTTTTATATTTCGGACATCAAGATTTTATTTTTCTACTATATTTTTTGTGCTTTTCTCCTTTTTAGCAGTGTTGTTATGGACTGAAGTTGCTTTTAAATCAATTTTTGAAGGTTTTTCCACATTCTCTTTGGAAGGAATGGAAGTTAAAGGCTGTGTAGTAGGAGGTTGACTATCTGATACATCTTCAATTATTGGATTATTTGGGTTAGGACCTTTTCCAGGAGGGACTTGTGCAGGGGGTTTATTCATCTTAGCCTTGTTAGGCTGCTTGGTATCTTTTTGCTTATTGGTTTCAGGGATATCTATTCTTTTGCTCCTCAGATTGTATTTCTTGTGGACTTCATAAATGGCTGTATCATATCCCTCCCTAAAATCAAATGATTCACCTGACAGAGTTTGGAATTGTTTAAGAGTGTGAGCTTCTTGGTCTTCTTGGGTTAAGAAAACTTGTTGATCATTGTTGAGGCCAATTAAGTTAATTTGAGTGTCTTCTGGTGGTTCATCTGAGGTTGAGGCTTCAGCATAATTTTCCTGGAATGGGGGCCTAATGTTTTGGTCAGGCCCAGTCTTTCCAGTATTAGGGTTCTGGTTCTTTCTGAAGTTTGGATTTCTTCCAGCATTGCTTGGCTGACCATCCCAAAGGGATTTCCTCTCAATTGTTTCTACTCTATCACCAAGCCTATCCATTCCTTTAATACTAGCGTCTAATTTTTGTTCAAAGGTAGAAGGTTCTTCTTTGACAGGTGTCTTTCTTTAAGTTCTGGCCCGATTTTGTTTAGAAATCAGGTTGGCCTCAACTCTAACCGCTATGCTTTGCATCTCTTCTAAGTCTCGAGGAGCTCTTTCCCTATGTTGGTATGTCGTATCCGAATCAAATGCATCAGGAAATTTGATCAGGGCCAGATCTGGGGCAGGTTTGAGATTTTGAGGAATAGCATTGTAGACATTATTGAATCTGGTACAGTAATCTTGGATAGTTTCTTGGGGACCTCTCTTTAAGCCTTCATATTCTGATAAAATGTGGAGAGGATCTTTCTTCTTTTCCCATCTATTCAAGAAGGTCTGATAAAGAGCTTGTGGGTCATTGATACTGTTTACAGGGAGGGCTCTAAACCAAGTTCTAACATCTCCAGTCAAACTTTGAACAAAAATTCTCATTCTAACATCATCATCATCAACCTCATATATTTCAAAATAATCTGTCATTTTTTTAGTATGTTGTTGAGCTGTGTATGAGCTCATGCCATCAAAAGGAGTGATTTTTCTTTGATAGTCTTGGGGCATAGCCCTTGGATTGGCAGGTAAGTTCAGAGGAGCATATCTGTTTGCCATGTTAACAGGAATATATGTGACAACTGGTGCAGTAGGGACAACAACAGGAATGTGGACAGTGGATGGAAGAGTGGAAGGGGCAGCTTGAGGTTGAGAAGTGTGAAGTGCTGATGGTGAACTTGGAGAAGCGATAGTGATCACAGAAGGATTTGCGGTTTTTTTAGAGGTAAGCTTAGGTTGGATGGGGTTCTACAAATGTTTGTCAAGATGTTGAGGAACAACTCCAAGCTGTAGATTTTCAGTGAATATTAGATCTTGAACTGTGTGGATCAATCCAGATTCAGAACAGGTCTCAAATGAAGAGTTTTCAAAATAGTTAGCAAAAGATTCGTCCTCAAGGTGGATCAACCTCTCAGGACAGGATTTTGATATTGATAGAGGTCGAGAAATAGCAGATTTTTCTTGGCTCTCTTGTCTCCTAAGAATCTTAGGAATCAGATTAGGATTTTCAAACACAGGTGGTGGATTTGGATCAGGATTTGATCTGGTGTAATGAATCCTTTCTGAAGCCAAGCTTCTAGTTATATTTTTGGTTTTTTCTATAAATGGATTTGATAACACCACTTTAAAAGTTTCTTCAAGAGACTTTAGATGTGGGAATTGTGAATTTTCTTAAAGATTTGAAAATGAGGAAATTATCAGGTGTTTGAAACCAACTGTCCAATCGATAAGCTAGGCCAAAGATAGACTGAAGTAGCATTCATTTACTTCTGCCATTTGCAAAGAAAAAGCATTTCAAAGGCTACCTGGCTGACTTTAGGCTCTGTCTGTAGCTTGTAAAATAGATAGCAGTAACAAATAAATTATTCAGGTCCCCAACGGAGTTGCCAATGATGTTATCACTTAGGTTATTCCCAAAAGTTGTAAGAAAGGGAATACGGCCGAGGTAACCACAGACCAATCTTTTAGATACAAAATCTAGCCAATTTGTATCCAGAGAGGGCTCTCTTTTTATGATTTAACTTTGTTTTGAAAGGTATTAGGCTAGTTATGAAGTTCAGGGTTTTTGTTTGATTTTTTGATGGTGAGATTCAATAGAACAAAGGTGTAAGTATGAGTAATTCAGTCCATTGGGCGTGATGGAGTCAAAAGAAGTAGGCTTCCTGGATTCAGTTTCTGACAGAGGATGGCACCACAGAGCAAGGTAGTCAAACATGGAACAATTTAAAGGCTGGAATCAGATGGAATGGAGTCTAATGGGTGAAGGGCAGTCAAGAATCCTTCATCATATTGACAGAGGGAAAGTGAATGATTATTACCAAGAAGCAATTAAGAATTCCTTAGCATGTAATCAATGTGAGAGAATTAGGAAATATGAGCAATTAAGAGTTACACTACTTATTCTAATTCTGAAGAAAAAACAGAGAATGATAATGAATGAAACACAGAGTGTTATTAAACATATTCTGGGTTAATATTTATCTTTATCATTGAGATTCTGAAACACAGGTGATATAAGAAAACTTAAAAAAGTTAAAAAAAAATAAGATATAGGGGACTTATTGGTCTGTTGGTTGATTCAAGAATTCTATGACAAGTCCACTGCTTCAATTCCACATCCAGTAAGTCCAGCAAAAGTTGATTCCAACAGCTTTTTATTCAAAAATTTCAATATTACAGCAAAGTCTAAGAATGGCTCACCAACCCCGAATACTTCAAAATGGGGGGGATTTATACAAAATATCTCATAGAGATAATATCTAGTGATGACTCATAGTTTTTTACAAAAGATAGAGACAGATAGTCTTAATAACAGGGAAGAAATAAATGATGTTGTGTTGGCTGCTCCGTGTTCGTCAGATGTGCTGGAGGTAGGATCTGTGAGTCGATCTACAGCTATATTCCACTGATACTTTGCGCTGGCATGCTCCGTCTTTGTCTTGAACTTTGAGTCTGATCTGATACGCTTTTATCCATTTGAATCTCATTCATTTCTGTTCTTCGCATTATGGTAGATTGCCCAAAATTTTCATTTTACCAAAGATACCAAAGATAAGTTTATAGAATTTCTAGCATACTTTGCCACCACTCCTGTTCTGGTAATTTATGTCTCTACAGCTTCCTCAAAGTTTCTTTAGTCTCTATGTACCTGAAGAAATTAGGCTGGATGGTGAATAGATGTTTCACCTCATGCTCAATATAAAATAAGCTCTCCAAGTTATCATAGATGATTTGGCCAGATGGAAGTGCTTTCACTCCTGAAGCACTTGTTGATGAAGTAATTTGATCAGCGGCATATTTATTCAATTTATGTGCATAGTCTGCGTGTTTCACCAGGCGGTTATTACTTCCTAAAGGACTTGGTAAACCTTTTTTATGCAACACTGTGAATTTTTCTGTGAAATAATTAATCTTCACCTGCATGTCCTGGCATCTCCTTTCCAAATTTTGCATCAGAGTTCTCTTAGTTAGAACTTTTTTGATTTCCAGAATGGTGCCTGTCCTGTCTGTGATTTCCAGTGCTTCCAGTTCTTCACTGGTCTTGGTGTTCAAAAAATGTATTAGCCTGTTACCTTGTTCAGGCATCTGTCCTAATGAAGCTCTTTTCTTTTGAATCTCCACTTGGGCTGCTCCTATTAAGTCAATTTGCTCATAAATAACATGGATAGATCTCCACACATTACTAAGGGACTGATTGATGTTAGCTCAAAAAATTCCTTTGATTTCTACCAGAGGTTTATCCAGAGAGATATCCATTTCTAATGCTTTAACCTCCTTGTTTTCTCTGCCACATTCATCTTGGATTTTTCATAACTTTTTTCAACTCTTCCATGGCTTTTATCAGTTGTTCTGTGGTCATATTAGTACTGCTGTCTGGTGCTGTTGTTGTTGTTGTTGCTGATGTTCTTGTAATTATCTCTGCTGTAGATGTTGGAACAGTGGGAGGGAATGTTGTTACAAGTGTGGAGGGGGCAATAGTGACTGCAGGGATTACTTCAAGTGGCTGGGAGGTCAACTCTCCTTGCTTTTCCTTTAGCACTTTCTCCAATGCCTGCTCTGTACATTCAATCTCTCACTAAGCTTCATGAGCAGGTCCATCATCTCCTCTTATGACTTCTGTTGTACAACTTTCGTAGTGTGTGGATGCATGGAAGGAGGTATTTTCAGCTACTTCCTGAGGGTAGCAATGTCCTCTTCATTTTTCTTCATCAGTGCCTTTATGCCTTTGGCATCTTTGGGATCATGTCCCAGTTCAATGATAATTTCTTCCAAGGATTTGATCCTGTTGTCCTTGGCTAAAGAGGAGGCTTTATCCAAATGTAATTGGGCAGAGGTATTGTCTAAGGAGTTTTGTAATTTATGTGCCAACATTGCTTTATCAGCCAATGTAGAGTAGACCATCTCTCCAGTATGTTTATGAAGCTCAATCTACTCTAGGGGATGAATGTCTTTGGCTGAGACCTCCAAATTTGTCCTGATGTAATCAGCTGCTGACTGTGGTTGTTGCACTTTGGGCTTAAAATAAATCATTATCATTTTTCCTTCTTTAATGTCATAGGCTGACATTAATCTCTGCTGGTTTGTGGGGGCCATCTTAAGATATTGGTTATAAATTTGAAGCCTTAGTGGGTCATTCCTGGCATTTATCTCTGTGAATGTCCTTTTGATGTCGGAGGCCTGTTTTCTTTGTGGTCTAGTGGATGAGACTTCCACACTGTGCTGCCTTTCTAGCTCCTACCTATGTGAGCTAGTTGATGTGTCAATCACCGGGGAAGTCTGCTAACTGACTACCCTCTCACCACTTAGACTGTCTGTTGTTTCTTCAATGATTTCCCCTTCTGACAGAGGATTCAGTCTTTGCCTTTTTTCACCCAGTTGTTCTGTAGGTCCACTGATAGGTGTGGCATCTTCCCTGTCCCTTTTCTTACCTTTTTCCTCATTTAGAGGAGTCTGTAATGCAGGAATTTCTGCTATTGCAGTTTGGGCTAGAGGAATTTGCCCCTGACTCCGTTTTTTTTAGGATGCTCCATATCTATCGCTTCTTTTCCCCTTGATGTCCCTGTAACTGGTGTGTTGGTTTTTTGTACAGGCTATTGAGAAGTTCCAGCAGAGGATGTACCAACTCCTGTTCGCTGAGGCAGATTGAAAGATACATGTCCAAAAGAGTCTAGGTCAAGAGTTTTTTCAAGATCTCTCATAGCCTTTTCCATCTTTTCTTGCTCACTAATTTGTTCTATTAATGTCCCCTCTACCCACTCATCCTGATTAGCAAACTGTTCAATTTGAGGGACCCTATGATGTACATAAACTGACAGCCTATTTCTTACCCTTCTGTCATTTATAAAACTATTTGGGTCATATGGCACCCACCAAAAACTCTTCTTTTATTTAAGGCGTTCCCCTAATATCTTCTCAGCATCTTCCCATGTTTCCCTCTTATGGATGATAAAAGGGCATAACTGGTTTTTTATTCTCAGCTGAGCATTTTTCTTTGCATTACAAAAGTGGGTTAAATCTTCATTGATAAGCTGTTTGAAATACTCCAGTGCAAATAATCTCATGGGCACATATCTAGGCAATTTGAAAGGACACAACTCACATCCATAGATTCTGATTTCAGTATGATTTTGGTACAAGTACTAGTCACCTATCTTGTACTGTCTGGAAAGCTGTAAAATCTTCTTCATGTCACTAGTGAGCTTAGGAGGGGGATATCCTATCAACAGAGTGAATGCCGGGTGAACAAGTAAGTCAATAAATTCACTATAGGTATAAGGAGACTCATAGGTATTATGGAAGACTGAGCTCTAGAAGATTACAGACCTCTGACTTCCCTTTGAATCCAATTTCCTGATGTGAAATGGAAAGTTGTCTGGATGATAGTATAACAACAGATGGTATATAACAGATGTGTATTTGAAGACTCCCTCTCTATCCAAATTTATAAATTGATCCTGGATTTTGTTGGCAATGAAAGTGGCATAATCATATTTGACAACAGGGGGCTATCCTGGAGTAAACATTGACGGTAGAACTAGGGTGATCTCATAAACATATTCACTGGTATTAAATCCCAAGGTGAAGGATATCATGTCAACAATAAGTCTTCATGTTTCAGTGAACCAGGTATGCAAATAGGGAGGTGGACCTTGGGGCTAGCAGTCTGGTTTTATGAACATTTGAGCAATACGGGTTATCTCTGTATTGGGCAATTTAGAAGCTTGCTCGAGTAAAAATCCCATGGAAAGATGGGCAAGGGTCTCAGTGGAATGGAAATGTATCATCTCATTGATGGATTCAGCAGTTATGGAAAAAAGGACAGTTTTGGAAGGAGACACACCCTTTTTGGAAGGATACATAACCGATTTACGGACAAGGTCATAGTTAGCATAGCATTGGTGAATTATGTCCGGGAAGACATTGATAGAGGGAAGGAAATACATGGGAAGGTTAGACTCCCATATTCCAAAAATATCAGAGTTGTTTGAATGACTGTCCATGACTTGGAAGAAGGCCTGGAGGTGGTTCATGTCACCAGATAGCTCTTTTATTTGAAAATTTTTGTCGGCCAAGGGAAAATAATCTAAGTCCTTATGAGGTGCATTCAGAGGCGCGACGTTCAGGGCTGCGGGAGTTTCCATGTTTGGTTCTTGTGTTTTCAAACTAGAATTTGGGCTTCTGTGGAAAATGGGCAAAACAACAGTTCTGGGTGTGTTTGTATGAAAGCTACAGACTGATTTTACTTGAATTTGGCTCTTTTGAGTAGAATTCACAGAGGAAAAACGAAATTATATGTTTGGGAGGCAAATTGGGTAAATACCTGTGTTCAGGAGGCAAACAGTGCAAATTGCAGGTTGACCGTGTATGCTTGCCCAAGAACGGGCGCATTACAACCTGCGCCTTTCCTACGACCTGCTCCACCTTTCGCACTTTTCCCCTTTTCACCGTGTGCTTCTCCCTCGCATTACTCCATGAATGGTCGAGTTTGAAAATGAGTTGTTCTCGTACTAAAGAAGCTCAACAGAGAGAAGCATGCGTAACTATCATTCTCATGGTTGGGTGGTTGTGGTATTTTCGGTGAAATTGAAGATAACCTAGCACAGCAGATAAGTACTTACAATAGTTACTTCAAATGTGAAAATGTATTAGTGATTTGTTGTTTTCTATTTTCAGATAAAGAATGTGAGTAACATGGATACATAAATGTATTTTTAATTCATTGATTCTTTCTTCTTTAAAAAAAGTGCATAACATAGACATTTGATTCGTTGTCCCTCACTGAGTATTAAGGAATAATATTATTGTGAGGGAAGTAATTGTATAATTATTCCTTTTGGTAGAATTTTTAAGAAAGGGTTACCAAAGGAAAATACTCATTGAGTATTGTTTTTCTTAGAATCAGTAGTTGAATAATAAGAGAACAACAAACCTAAACCTAGAAAGAGTAGTAGTAAGAGATCGAAGTTGTGGCACGAGGATGGTCATGGTCGAGATAGCAACTTGGCCAGCTAGATGTAACCAACCACCTGGGCGCAGTCCCTACCGGACATAGGTGGAAAATTATAATTTGGAAACCTTATAATTATTCATAATCATAATATAGACTAATTGCAAATAACAGTTTGAAATTCTTGTAATTATTCAATATCATGATTACATACTAACTATAATTAATAATTTGAAACCCCGATAATAATTCATAAAACAATTACAAAAAATACTCAAGGAAGCTAAATATGGAAACCCATTCAAGTAAAACACCAAAAACCAATTAAATACTCGCACAAAAAACTAATTCCATCAAATAAGGTGAACGGTCTACTCTCCAGAAAATATAATACCACTCGTAGAACCCCGAGAAGTTAAGGGGCATAAAATAAATACACCAAAGGTCACTGTAAGTGTCATGGCTGAAGCAACCATTACCATTAAATGCACATACAAAATAAATAAATTTGTCAATTTTCAAACCCTATAGAGGGTGACCATAGTAGCACATTATTTACAAAAGAAATTACCAGTATGAGCTAGCCCAGAACCCTATGGGCTACACCTATGAAAAAAATCATGAGACCCCTTAGGTAGGGGTGCTAAAACTAACTAAATGAAAAACCTTTAGGAGAGAGCTAGTGTCATAGTGTTTATAAAACATAACTAAGCTTTGGATAAGGGCAAAGAATAACATGTGCACCTAAGAAGGAAAAATCATCGGTGAAGCCCATATTGTTATCACTGAGGTTGTTCCCAAAAGTTGTAAGAAAGGGAATACAGCCGAGGTAACCATAGACTAATCTTTTAGATACAGAATCTAGCCAATATGTATCCAGAGAGGCTCTCTCTTTATGATTTAACTTTGTTTTGAAAGATATTAGGCTAGTTATGAAATTCAGGGTTTTTGTTTGATTTTTGGATGGTGAGATTCAATAGAACAGAGGTGTAAGTCTGAGTAATTCAGTCCATTGGGCATGATGGAGTCAAAAGAAGTAGGCTTCCTGGATTCGGTTTCTGACAGAGGATGGCACCACAGAGCAAGGTAGTCAAACATGGAACAATTTAAAGGCTGGAATCAGATGGAATGGAGTCTAATGGGTGAAGGGTAGTCAAGAATCCTTCATCATATTGACAAAGGGAAAGTGAATAATTATTACCAAGAAGCAATTCAGAATTCCTTAGCATGTAATCAATGTGAGAGAATTAGGAAACAAGAGCAATTAAGAGTTACACTGCTTATTCTAATTCTGAAGAAAACACAGAGAATGATAATGAATGAAACATAGAGTGCTATTAAACATATTATGGGTTAATATTTATCTTTATCATTGAGATTCTGAAACACAGGTGATATAAGAAAACTTAAAAAAGTTACAAAACATAAGATATAAGGGACTTATTGGTCTGCTGGTTGATTCAAGAATTCTATGACAAGTCCACTGCTTCAATGCCACATTCAGTAAGTCTAGCAAAAGTTGATTCCAATAGCTTTTTATTCCAAAATTTCAGTGTTACAACAAATTCTAAGAATGGCTCACCAACCCTAAATACTTCAAAATGGGGGGGATTTATACAAAATATCTCACAGAGATAATATCTATTGATGACTCATAGTTTTTTACAAAAGATAGAGACAGATAGTCTCGATAACAGGGAAGAAATAAATGATGCTGTGCTGGCTGCTCCATGTTCATCAGATGTGCTGGAGGTAGGCTCTGTGAGTCGGTCTATAGTTGTATTCCACTGATACTTTGCGCTGGCATGCTCCGTCTTTGTCTTGAACTTTGAGTCTGATCTGATATGCTTTTATCCATCTGAATCTCATTCATTTCTGTTCTCCGCATTATGGTAGATGGCCCAAAATTTTCATTTTACCAAAGATAAGTTTATAGAATTTCTAGCATACTTTGCCACCACTCCCGTTCTGGTAATTTATGTCTCTGCAGCTTCCTTAAAGTTTCGTTAGTCTCTGTGTACCTGAAGAAATTAGGCTGGATGGTGAATAGATGTTTCACCTCATGCTCAATATAAAATAAGCTCTCCAAGTTATCATAGATGATTTGGCCAGATGGAAGTGCTTTCACTCCTGAAGCACTTGTTGATGAAGTAATTTTATCAGCGACATATTTATTCAATTTATGTGCATAGTTTGTGTGTTTCATCAGGCGGTTATTACTTCCTAAAGGACTTGGTAAACCTTTTTTATGAAACACTATGAATTTTTTTGTGAAAGAATTAATCTCCACCTGCATGTCCTGTCATCTCCTTTCCAAATTTTGCATCAGAGTTCTCTTAGTTAAAACCTTTTTGATCTCCAGAATGGTGCCTGTCCTGTCAGTGATTTCCGGTGCTTCTAGTTTTTCACTGGTCTTGGTGTTAAAAAAATGTATTAGCTTGTTAGCTTGTTCAGGCATATGTCCCAATGAAGCTCTTGTCTTTTGAATCTCCACTTGGGCCGCTCCTATTAATTCAATTTGCTCATAAATAACGTGGATAGATCTCCACACATTACTAAGGGATTGATTGATGTTAGCTCACAAAATTCCTTTGATTTCTGCCAGAGGTTTATCCAGAGAGAGATCCTTTTCTAATGCTTTCACTTTGTTCTCTAATGCTTTAACCTCCCTTGTTTTCTTTGCCACATTCATCTTGGATTTGTCATAAATTTTTTCTACCTTTTCCAATTGTTCGTTGACCTATTTCAATTCTGAAACTTGGAGTTTCAACTCTTCCATGGCTTTTATCAGTTGTTCTGTGGTCATATTAGTACTGCTGCCTGGTGCTGTTGCTGATGTTCCTGTAATTATCTCTGTTGTAGATGCTAGAACAGTGGGAAGCAATGCTGTTACAAGTGTGGAGGGGGCAGTAGTGACTGCAGGGATTACTTCAGGTGGCTGGGAGGTCATCTCTCCCTGCTTTTCATTTAGCGCTTTCTCCAATGCCTGCTCTGTATCATTCAATCTCTCACTAAGCTTCATGAGAAGGTCCATCATCTCCTCTTCCGACTTCTGTTGTACAACTTCTGAAGTTTGTGGATGCATGGAAGGAGGCATTTTCAATTGCTTCCTCAGGGCAGTAATGTACTCTTCTTTTTTCTTCATCAGTGCCTTTATGCCTTTAGCATCTTTGGGATCCTGTCCCAGTTCAATGATAATTTCTTCCAAGGATTTGATCTTGTTGTCCTTGGCTAGAGAGGAGGCTTTCTCCAAATGTAATTGGGCAGAGGTATTGTCCAAGGAGTTTTGTAATTTATGTGCCAACATTGCTTTATCAGCCAATGTAGAGTAGACCATCTCTCCAGTCTGTTTATGAAGCTCAATCTGCTCAAAGGGATGAATGTCTTTGGCTGAGACCTCCAAATTTGTCCTGATGTAATCAGCTGCTGACTGTGGTTGATGCACTTTGGGCTTAAAATAACTCATTATCATTTTTCCTTCTTTAATGTCATAGGCTGACATTAATCTCTGCTGGTTTGTGGGGGCCATCTTAAGATATTGGTTATAAATTTGAAGCCTTAGTGGGTCATTCCTGGCTTTTATCTCTGTGAATGTCCTTTTGATGTCGGAGGCCTATTTGCTTTGTGGCCTAGTGGATGAGACTTCTACACTGTGATACCTTTCTAGCTCCTGCCTATGTGAGCTAGTTGATGTGTCAATCACTGGGGAAGTCTGCTGGCTGACTACCCTCTCACCTCTTAGACTCTCTGTTGTTTCTTCAATGATTTCCCCTTCTGACAGAGGATTCAGTCTTTGCCTTTTTTCCCCCGGTTGTTCTGCAGGTCCACCGATAGGTGTGGCATCTTCCTTGTCCATTTTCTTACCTTTTCCTCATTTAGAGGAGTTTGTAATGCAGGAATTTCTGCTGCTGGAGTTTGGGCTGGAGGAATTTGCCCCTCACTCTGTTCTTTTGATGTCTCTGGCTGGTCTGTCATTATAGGATGCTCCATATCTACCACTTCTTTTCCCCTTGATGTCCCTGTAACTGGTTTGCTGTTTTCTTGTACAGGCTGTTGAGAAGTTCCAGCAGAGGATGTACCAACTCCTGTTTGCTGAGGCAGATTGAAAGATACCTATCCAAAAGAGTCTAGGTCAAGAGTTTTTTCAAGATCTTTCATAGCCTTTTCCATCTTTTCTTGCTCACTAATTTCTTCTATTAATGTCCCCTCTACCCACTCATCCTGATTAGCAAACTGTTCAATTTTAGGGACCCTATGATGTACATAAACTGACAACCTATTTCTTACCCTTCTGTCACTTATAAAACTATTTGGGTCATATGGCACCCACGAAAAACTCTTCTTTAATTTAAGGCATTCCCCTAATATCTTGTCAACATCTTCCCATGCCTCCCTCTTATGGATGATAAAAGGGCCTAACTAGTTTTTTATTCTCACTTGAGCCTTTTTCTTTGCATTACAAAAGTGGGTTAAATCTACATTAATAAGCTGTCTGAAATACTCTAGCGCAAACAATCTCATGGGCACATATCTAGGTTTGAAAGGACACAGCTCACATCCATAGATTCTAATTTCAGTGTGATTTTGGTACAAGTACCAATCACCTATCTTGTACTATCTGGAAAGCTGTAAAATCTTCTTCATGTCACTAGTGAGCCTAGGAGGGGGATATCCTATCAACAGAGTGGATGCTGGGTGAAAAAATATGTCAATAAATTCACTATAGGTATAAGGAGACTCATAGGTATTATGAAAGACTGAGATCCAGAAGATTACAGACCTACGACTTCCCTTTGAATCCAATTTCCTGATGTGAAATGGAAAGCGGTCTGGATGATAGTATAACAATAGATGGTATATAACAGATGTGTATTTGAAGACTCCCTCTCTATCCAAATTTATAAATTGATCATGGATTTTGTTGGCAATGAAAGTGGCATAATCATATTTGACAACAGGGGGTTGTCCTGGAGTAAACATTGACAGTAGAACTAGGGTGATCTCATCAACATATTCACTGGTATTAAATCCGAAGATGAAGGATATCATGTCAACAATAAGTCTTCCTATTTCAGTGAACCAGGTATGCAAATAGGGAGGTGGACCTTGGGGCTAACAGTATGGTTTCATGAACATTTGAGCAATACAGGTTATCTCTGAATTGGGCAATCTAGAAGCTTTCTCGAGTAAAAATCCCATGGAAAGACGGGCAAGGGGCTCAGTGGAATGGACATGTATCATCTCATTGATGGATTCAACAGTTATGGAAAAAAGGACAGTTTTGGAAGGAGACATACCCTTTTTGGAAGGATACATAACCGCTTTACGGACAGGGTCATAGTTAGCACAACATTGGTGAATTATGTCTGGGAAGACATTGATAGAGGGAAGGAAATACATGGGAAGGTTAGACTCCCATATTCCAAAAATATCAGAGTTGTTTGAATGATTGTCCCTAACTTGGCAGAAGGCCTAGAGGTGGTTCATGTAACCAGATAGCTCTTTTATTTGAAAATCTTTGTCGGCCAAGGGAAAATAATCTAAGTTCTTATGAGGTGCATTTAGAGGCGCGACGTTCAGGGCTATGGGAGCTTCCATGTTTGGTTCTTGTGTTTTCAAACTGGAATTCGGGTTTCTGTGGAAAATTGGCAAAACAACAGTTCTGGGTGTATTTGTATGAGAGCTACAGACTGATTTTACTTGAATTTGGCTCTTTTGGGTAAAATTCACAGAGGAAAAATGAAATTACAGGTTTGGGAGGAAAATTGGGTAAATACCTGTGTTCAGGAGGCAAACAGTGTAATTCGCAGGTTGACCGACGAGCTGTAGAGCACGATGTTAAAATTTCTTGGCCGGGTGGTGGACTGGAGGCTCGTACAGACGTCTGGACATATTTTGCATGGAAACAGTTCGCAGAGAAAATGGGTGAAAATGACATTGTCTCGAATTTTTAACAAAATTTGGTTTGGCGGGGGATTTTTGGCATATATTGCACGGCTGACGTCATGGTGATAAGACGTTTTGTCGTGACGCGGAGGGTGGTAAGCGGTTCCCCCCCGCACCACTTTTGGGGTGAAGCCGTATTGGGCCGGGACAAGCGATCATAGCTAGAGTGTGACGCATGTCCATGGTACGAGAGTAATACAGCCAATTCCCCAGGACTTAATGTGCGGCCGATGGGGGGGTCACGATATGATCGTCGACCGTCAGATGCGCGGGCGTCGATCGAACGATGGGCACTCAGCAGAGATGGCAGGAGATTAAAAGCATGGGGCTCAGTGAATTAAACTATGTTTTTTTAATGGTATCGGGGCAGATTTGATTGGTCAGCGGAGTTTGGTTATAATTAACCCAGGTGGTTAATTATCCCACGTTTCGTGAGTGAAGGTTATTAAAAGGTTTCAGATAAACCTTCAATCCCGACAGACATATATATGGTTATAGTTTGACCGGGGGTGGGATTAATAATGTTTTGGTGTTTTTATATATTAATATAGTATGGGAAAGGGGAATTGATTATATGGGATTTAAATAATAAAGGTTAATTTATTAATATGAAAGAAGTGAATGGAGTGCTAAGTTATATAGTTACCAACTTAGGCCAAAAAGGGAAACATAGTATTTATATGAGAAACATGAATACTCTCTAAGTAAACAGATTTTTACTTAGGCAATCACCTTGAAACGGAATGAGTGGTTCAAAGATATTAAGCAGATCTTAATACCTTTGGAGGGGAATTAGTAAATGATTTGGGGAAAAACATGAAGAGGAGTTAGTAATAAAATCTGCCTCGCCTGAGCTGCATCAAAATGTCTGTCATGCACTTGTGATAGGGGTAAGATTAACACCTTTTGGAAACAAAATCAGTCACAAGAATGCTTCTGCAACACCATCTAGCTACCTAGCCTGCTTTGCCTAGCATTTTTTCTTCTTTCTTTGGGTGCATTTGGACTGGCAAAACCTCATCATCTTATTTTTCCTTTCTTAGCAGTCCCACCTAAGTCTACACTTATTTCTTCCAAGGGCTCTGATTTAACTGTTGAGCTCCTTTGCTTCTCTGCCTAGCTACTTATCTGCCAAGATTAAACACTTTGGTTAGATTTCATTCTCTATCTCTAAAACATGAAATTGAAACATGAACTAGCCAAGATTAAGCTATTTGGCCATTCATCCATGGTAGCATAAATTAACAAGCTGCACACCATCAGATTATTGCAAAAATAGAATAGTAGTGGCATTTTGTACTTGAACACTTTCCTAGTCTATTTGATTTGGGGTTCATTTCTTTCACTTTTTTGACCATTTCGTTCTTTTTGCCCTTTGATTTTTCTTTTAGGGCATCCCCTCTTTACATTTTTTAAATTTTCTGATTTTTTGACAATATGGAAAACCTTTTCAACCATAAAAGGTATGAACATATCATAGAGCTCATCAATGTCAATCATGAAATATGACACCTATTGGTATAGGAACATAACAGTGGCTCCACTTGGGGATGGATTTTCCTGGTGGAAAGTCAAGAACAGCAAGTCAGATAGCCTTCTCCATAACTTTGCCTGTGCTCTGAAATTTCCTTCTGCTGGTTGCTTTAATATATGTGTGACAGTTGCACTTGTGAAGCTTAGGGCCTTCTCTTTGGGCTTCAACTCCAGCAATTTACTGTCCAATCCAAACTGAAATATTACTAAATATATAGTATGTACATGTTAAGGCAAGAATGCATCAAATAGTTGGATCAAAGTAGTGTTTCAACATCCGACCATTAACCGTCCCTTCTTTTGTTTCTGTACTATCCAAGTTTTTCACAAGGTAAGCATTGTTTCCTTGTAAGGCCTGAATGATAAAAGGCCCCTTCCATAAGAAGTCAAAATTCCCATGTTTTACTTTGTCTTCTCTCCTGGAATCCCATTTTAAAACTTTGTCTCCAATGTAGAAATCTTCTGCCTTTGTCCTCTTATCAAATATCTTCTTGAGTTTTTCTTGTAGTACTTGGGTTCTTTGATACACTTCCTCCCTGGTCTGCTGCAAATGGATGGTCTGATTTATTCTTCATTGAATGTCATTGGGTTCCACCTGAATTTCTTGCAGTAATTTCATTATAGGGACCCCTAAAGATGAAGGAAATACAACCTCCATTCCATAAACTAACTCATAAGGGCTAGTTCCAATAGATCTCTTTGTAGTTAATCTATCAGCCCACAGTGCATTTGTAAGTTTCTTATGCGAGTTCTTTTTGTTCTCCTCCAATAGTTTCTTAATAATATTAATCAGGCTTTTATTGGAAGACTTAGCTAGACCATTACCTTGAGGGTAATAGGCGTGGAATGGCCTAAAGTGAGATGGTATTTGTGACAGAAATTTATCATTTTCTTGGATTTAAAAGTAGCAGCATTGTTAGTTATGATCTTCTCAAGACAGCCAAAACGAGATAGTATGTTGTTTTCTAAGAATCCTATAATCACTGTATCATTGGCTTGCCTGGTAGGCATGGCTTCTATCCACTTGGTGAAATAATCTGTGGCAGTGAGGATCCATTTATGCTGGCCAGAAGAGGAAGGATGGATTTCCCCAATGAAATCCAAACCCCATTGTTGGAAAGGCTTTTCAGTGGAAATTGGTTTAAGGGGTAGAGGTAAAAGTTTCCTCTTGCCTTCAAAGATTTGACATTTATGGCAAGTGGTGACAAATTTCTTTACATCATCAAACAAGGTGGGCCAATAAAATCCAGCCCTTAGGATTTTATCGGCAGTTGATTTCCAGTAAAGATGTCCACCACAGTCCCCATCATGAAATTCTTTGAGCACTTTGTTAACTTCATCCTTTATTAAACAATTCAATAGAATACCTTCATGATTTTTCCAAAATAAAGCATTATCTAAGATACAGAATTTTGCAGCTTTCATCTTTAAAAACCTTTTCTTTGTTCTGGATAACCCTAGACGAGCTTGTAGGTTTAATAATACATGAGTTATATCAGCATACCAAGGTGATTCTAAGAAGGCCTGGCTGATTAGTGGAGTTGCCATCTCCTGTTCATTATCTAGTTCATTGAAGTCTAGGGCTTGGAAGTTTGTTTCAGTCATAAGTTTAGCCAATCCCTGTCCTTTTATAAGATTTGTAGGTTTTATTTCAATATCATACTCCAATATGTTAGCTATCCATTTCCCTCTTTTTCCTTCAATTCCCTCCTGAGTTAAGATGTCCTTGACACCAACACTTGGTACATAAGCTATTACATGGGAGTACAGTATATACATTATGAAGTCTTTAATAGCTTTTACAAGTGCATAAGCCTGCTTTTCCATGATTTGGTATTTAAGAGGTGCATCTCTAAGTGCTTTACTGAAAAAGGCTATGGGTTTTTCACATCCTTGATCATATTTTTGTAGTAAAACAGCAGCAATGGTGTGTTCTGATGCAAATGAGAATATTATGAAGTCTCTATCAAACTTTGGACTTGTAAGGACTGGTGTTCTAGTCAAAGCCATTTTGATTTCTTCAAATGCTTGTTTGGATTCTAATGTCCATTTGACTTTGGAGTCCTTTTTTAACATGTTATTTAACAATCTGATTAATTCAGCCAAATTAGGTATGAATCTTCTTAAAAAGTTGATCTTTCCTAGGAAAGCTTGAAGTTCTTTGACATTTATGGGGTGAGGTACTTCTAGGATTGCTTCTATTCTTGTAGGATCAATTTTGATACCATCTTTGGAAATGATATGGCTTAACAGTTTGCCTTCCTCTAACCCAAACAATGACTTCTTAGGATTTAATGAAATACCATACTTTCTGCACTTTAGAAACACTTGTCTCAAATGATCTAAATGTTGCTGATCTGATTTAGAAAACACAGTAAGGTCATCTAGATATATGACTAGAAAATCGTGAATTTCTTTTGCAAAAGCTATGTCCATTGCTCGTTGAAAGGTTGCCCCTGCATTCTTAAGTCTGAATGGAATTTTAACATATTTGAAAGTTCCCCAGGGTGTTGTAAACGCAGTCTTTTCCTAGTCATCAGGATGGACTAGAATTTGGTTGAAGCTTGAGAATCCATCTAAAAGTGAAATCCTAGAGGACCCAACTACCCTTTGTAAAATGTGGTCCATCTTAGGTAAGGGGTAATTGTCTTTCAAAGAAACCTTATTTACATACTTAAATCAACACACAGTCTGATTTCTCTTGTTTTCTTCCTAGTAGGTACTAGATTGGACACCCACACAGAAAACCTGATAGGAGCAATTATCCCTGATTCATAAATTCGTTTGATTTATTTTTCAATTAGGGGGAGTAGTACAGGGTTAATTCTTCCGAGCTTTTGTTTAAATGGTTTTTGATTTTCCTTGAGGGGTATTGTATGTTGGATTACATAAGTGTCATAAGATTTCAGATCTTCATAGCTCCAGGAAAAAAGATCCTGGAATTCCTTATCTAATCTTTTGATTTGGGGGCAAAGTTTTGGACAATTTTATCATTTTCAGATTTTCTTCAGTTCCTATGTTACAGTCTTCAATGTCTGCTTTTAGAGGTTGCATTTTGGGTTTCTTTGGGATATCATTAGAATCGAAGAAATCTTCCAAAGGAGTTAATCCTTTGGGCAAATGATTGTCTCTTACATCAATAACTTCAGATTCTTCTTTAGTAACCCCATCGATGTCTGTTTCTTTAAGATCTTGCATTTCTTTATTGGTGAATCTTGTTGGATGAAGCATCTGAGTTGCACTTTTTGCTGGAATGTCTGTTTTTATCTTATATGTTTGATCAAACTCACTGACAGTATCTAAGTCTATATTTGTGCTAGAAAACTCTTCCTCTAGAGTTAAAAAATTGTTGATCTGAATATCATTATCAAACGCATGCCAGTTTTTTACATTGTCAGGTATGGCTGACCTATGTCTAATCTCAGTTGTGAACTGATGATTGGGTTTAAAAGGTATTTTACATGTGCTGGCAAATGTTGCTAGCCCGTGAGCATGCAAATTATGTTTTCTTGGAATCTTGGCAAGTTGTGTTTCAAGAAAGATATTGAGGATGTCAATTGTTGTTTCTCTGTAAGACCTTAGTCTAGGGTCATTTGTGAGGAAGTTCCCTTTTATCTGTTGAATGACTAGATCAGAATCTCCCAAAACTGATACCCTAATTGCACCTCAACATTTGATCAATTTAAGTCCTAGCAGCAGGGCTTCATATTCAGCCATATTATTGGTGCATCTAAAGTTCAACCTATAAGTATGCCCTTCAGCATGATCATTTTCAAGATTATGCACCCAAATTCCAGCTCCTGCTCCTAATTTGTTAACTGAACCATCAAATTCTAAGTACCAAAGGGTCTCATGTTCATAGTCAATATCAAGAGTCTGAGTAATCTGCTTAATAGGAAGATATGGTTCTTTAGTTCCATCCGATTTTTCTTGAGTGTCTAATATATGATTGTTCTCGGAACTTTCTTGAATTTGAGCACTAGACCTTTCGCTTAAAATTTCTTCTTGTTCAAATGTTAAAACCTTGACATCAGTTGGAGGATCAATTTCAACATTGTAGAGAATGAAGGAATCCATGTCAGAGTGTATGGAGTAGATAGGGAAATTTTGGGGTTTCTCCTGACTACTTACCACATATTTCATTAAAGTTTCTCGGTATAACTTCTTTGGTTGACCAAATACTGAAATGGTAGCATAGGACATGTCCAACTATAAATATCCTTGGAGCTTTGCTCCCCAAGATCTAGATAATAACATGCCATATTTCGGTGGAACTATGTCCATCAAAATGGTTTTGGCAGGGTATTAAAACAGTGATACACATAATTCTTTGATCAATCTTAAACATCTGACCTGGCTTGAATCAAAAGAGAATAAGTCCTTGTATGGTTTGGTAATATCTAGGTCCAACTTCTCCATTACAGATTTAGGCATCAAGTTGTGAGAAGCGCCAGAGTCAAACATGGCATTATGAAGTATTTTGTCGTGTATGCTCAGACTTACATAGAAAGGAGGAACACCCCCATCTATTGATTTTCCGTTTACCTCAGGGCCAAAAATTAATTCAGGCTGGTCATCAAAAATATTTACTGAGTCTTTGTCCATAGGAATTTGGAGTGATCTGCTAATTTGACCTCTGTAGACATCATGTTTAGCCAATTATGACAATGGAATATATATTTTCAATTTGCCTATTTTTGTCTCAAGATTGAAAGGTTTTTCTGTTTGAGTTTTTATATTTCGGACATCAAGATTTTATTTTTCTACTATATTTTTTGTGCTTTTCTCCTTTTTAGCAGTGTTGTTATGGACTGAAGTTGCTTTTAAATCAATTTTTGAAGGTTTTTCCACATTCTCTTTGGAAGGAATGGAAGTTAAAGGCTGTGTAGTAGGAGGTTGACTATCTGATACATCTTCAATTATTGGATTATTTGGGTTAGGACCTTTTCCAGGAGGGACTTGTGCAGGGGGTTTATTCATCTTAGCCTTGTTAGGCTGCTTGGTATCTTTTTGCTTATTGGTTTCAGGGATATCTATTCTTTTGCTCCTCAGATTGTATTTCTTGTGGACTTCATAAATGGCTGTATCATATCCCTCCCTAAAATCAAATGATTCACCTGACAGAGTTTGGAATTGTTTAAGAGTGTGAGCTTCTTGGTCTTCTTGGGTTAAGAAAACTTGTTGATCATTGTTGAGGCCAATTAAGTTAATTTGAGTGTCTTCTGGTGGTTCATCTGAGGTTGAGGCTTCAGCATAATTTTCCTGGAATGGGGGCCTAATGTTTTGGTCAGGCCCAGTCTTTCCAGTATTAGGGTTCTGGTTCTTTCTGAAGTTTGGATTTCTTCCAGCATTGCTTGGCTGACCATCCCAAAGGGATTTCCTCTCAATTGTTTCTACTCTATCACCAAGCCTATCCATTCCTTTAATACTAGCGTCTAATTTTTGTTCAAAGGTAGAAGGTTCTTCTTTGACAGGTGTCTTTCTTTAAGTTCTGGCCCGATTTTGTTTAGAAATCAGGTTGGCCTCAACTCTAACCGCTATGCTTTGCATCTCTTCTAAGTCTCGAGGAGCTCTTTCCCTATGTTGGTATGTCGTATCCGAATCAAATGCATCAGGAAATTTGATCAGGGCCAGATCTGGGGCAGGTTTGAGATTTTGAGGAATAGCATTGTAGACATTATTGAATCTGGTACAGTAATCTTGGATAGTTTCTTGGGGACCTCTCTTTAAGCCTTCATATTCTGATAAAATGTGGAGAAGATCTTTCTTCTTTTCCCATCTATTCAAGAAGGTCTGATAAAGAGCTTGAGGGTCATTGATACTGTTTACAGGGAGGGATCTAAACCAAGTTCTAACATCTCCAGTCAAACTTTGAACAAAAATTCTCATTCTAACATCATCATCATCAACCTCATATATTTCAAAATAATCTGTCATTTTTTTAGTATGTTGTTGAGCTGTGTATGAGCCTGTGCCATCAAAAGGAGTGATTTTTCTTTGATAGTCTTGGGGCATAGCCCCTAGATTGGCAGGTAAGTTCAGAGGAGCATATCTGTTTGCCATGTTAACAGGGATATATGTGACAACTGGTGCAGTAGGGACAACAACAGGAATATGGACAGTGGATGGAAGAGTGGAAGGGGTAGCTTGAGGTTGGGAAGTGTGAAGTGCTGATGGTGAACTTGGAGAAGCAGTAGTAATCACAGGAAGATTTGGGGTTTTTTTAGAGGTAAGCTCAGGTTGGATGGGGTTCTACAAATGTTTGTCAAGATGTTGAGGAGCAACTCCAAGCTGCAAATTTTCACTGAATATTGGATCTTGAACTGTGTGGATCAATCCAGATTCAGAAAAGGTCTCAAATGAAGAGTTTTCAAAATAGTTAGCAAAAGGTTCGTCCTCAAGGTGGATCGACCTCACAGGACAGGATTTTGATCTGGATAGAGGTCGAGAAATAGCAGAATTTTCTTGGCTCTCTTGTCTTCTAAGAATCTTAGGAATCAGATTAGGATTTTCAAACACAGGTGGTGGATTTGGATCAGGATTTGATCTGGTGTAATGAATCCTTTCTGAAGCCAAGCTTCTAGTTATATTTTTGGTTTTTTCTATAAATGGATTTGATAACACCACTTTAAAAGTTTCTTCAAGAGACTTTAGATGTGGGAATTGTGAATTTTCTTAAAGATTTGAAAATGAGGAAATTATCAGGTGTTTGAAACCAACTGTCCAATCGATAAGCTAGGCCAAAGATAGACTGAAGTAGCATTCATTTACTTCTGCCATTTGCAAAGAAAAAGCATTTCAAAGGCTACCTGGCTGACTTTAGGCTCTGTCTGTAGCTTGTAAAATAGATAGCAGTAACAAATAAATTATTCAGGTCCCCAACGGAGTTGCCAATGATGTTATCACTTAGGTTATTCCCAAAAGTTGTAAGAAAGGGAATACGGCCGAGGTAACCACAGACCAATCTTTTAGATACAAAATCTAGCCAATTTGTATCCAGAGAGGGCTCTCTTTTTATGATTTAACTTTGTTTTGAAAGGTATTAGGCTAGTTATGAAGTTCAGGGTTTTTGTTTGATTTTTTGATGGTGAGATTCAATAGAACAAAGGTGTAAGTATGAGTAATTCAGTCCATTGGGCGTGATGGAGTCAAAAGAAGTAGGCTTCCTGGATTCAGTTTCTGACAGAGGATGGCACCACAGAGCAAGGTAGTCAAACATGGAACAATTTAAAGGCTGGAATCAGATGGAATGGAGTCTAATGGGTGAAGGGCAGTCAAGAATCCTTCATCATATTGACAGAGGGAAAGTGAATGATTATTACCAAGAAGCAATTAAGAATTCCTTAGCATGTAATCAATGTGAGAGAATTAGGAAATATGAGCAATTAAGAGTTACACTACTTATTCTAATTCTGAAGAAAAAACAGAGAATGATAATGAATGAAACACAGAGTGTTATTAAACATATTCTGGGTTAATATTTATCTTTATCATTGAGATTCTGAAACACAGGTGATATAAGAAAACTTAAAAAAGTTAAAAAAAAATAAGATATAGGGGACTTATTGGTCTGTTGGTTGATTCAAGAATTCTGTGACAAGTCCACTGCTTCAATTCCACATCCAGTAAGTCCAGCAAAAGTTGATTCCAACAGCTTTTTATTCAAAAATTTCAATATTACAGCAAAGTCTAAGAATGGCTCACCAACCCCGAATACTTCAAAATGGGGGGGATTTATACAAAATATCTCATAGAGATAATATCTAGTGATGACTCATAGTTTTTTACAAAAGATAGAGACAGATAGTCTTAATAACAGGGAAGAAATAAATGATGTTGTGTTGGCTGCTCCGTGTTCGTCAGATGTGCTGGAGGTAGGATCTGTGAGTCGATCTACAGCTATATTCCACTGATACTTTGCGCTGGCATGCTCCGTCTTTGTCTTGAACTTTGAGTCTGATCTGATACGCTTTTATCCATTTGAATCTCATTCATTTCTGTTCTTCGCATTATGGTAGATTGCCCAAAATTTTCATTTTACCAAAGATACCAAAGATAAGTTTATAGAATTTCTAGCATACTTTGCCACCACTCCTGTTCTGGTAATTTATGTCTCTACAGCTTCCTCAAAGTTTCTTTAGTCTCTATGTACCTGAAGAAATTAGGCTGGATGGTGAATAGATGTTTCACCTCATGCTCAATATAAAATAAGCTCTCCAAGTTATCATAGATGATTTGGCCAGATGGAAGTGCTTTCACTCCTGAAGCACTTGTTGATGAAGTAATTTGATCAGCGGCATATTTATTCAATTTATGTGCATAGTCTGCGTGTTTCACCAGGCGGTTATTACTTCCTAAAGGACTTGGTAAACCTTTTTTATGCAACACTGTGAATTTTTCTGTGAAATAATTAATCTTCACCTGCATGTCCTGGCATCTCCTTTCCAAATTTTGCATCAGAGTTCTCTTAGTTAGAACTTTTTTGATTTCCAGAATGGTGCCTGTCCTGTCTGTGATTTCCAGTGCTTCCAGTTCTTCACTGGTCTTGGTGTTCAAAAAATGTATTAGCCTGTTACCTTGTTCAGGCATCTGTCCTAATGAAGCTCTTTTCTTTTGAATCTCCACTTGGGCTGCTCCTATTAAGTCAATTTGCTCATAAATAACATGGATAGATCTCCACACATTACTAAGGGACTGATTGATGTTAGCTCAAAAAATTCCTTTGATTTCTACCAGAGGTTTATCCAGAGAGATATCCATTTCTAATGCTTTAACCTCCTTGTTTTCTCTGCCACATTCATCTTGGATTTTTCATAACTTTTTTCAACTCTTCCATGGCTTTTATCAGTTGTTCTGTGGTCATATTAGTACTGCTGTCTGGTGCTGTTGTTGTTGTTGTTGCTGATGTTCTTGTAATTATCTCTGCTGTAGATGTTGGAACAGTGGGAGGGAATGTTGTTACAAGTGTGGAGGGGGCAATAGTGACTGCAGGGATTACTTCAAGTGGCTGGGAGGTCAACTCTCCTTGCTTTTCCTTTAGCACTTTCTCCAATGCCTGCTCTGTACATTCAATCTCTCACTAAGCTTCATGAGCAGGTCCATCATCTCCTCTTATGACTTCTGTTGTACAACTTTCGTAGTGTGTGGATGCATGGAAGGAGGTATTTTCAGCTACTTCCTGAGGGTAGCAATGTCCTCTTCATTTTTCTTCATCAGTGCCTTTATGCCTTTGGCATCTTTGGGATCATGTCCCAGTTCAATGATAATTTCTTCCAAGGATTTGATCCTGTTGTCCTTGGCTAAAGAGGAGGCTTTATCCAAATGTAATTGGGCAGAGGTATTGTCTAAGGAGTTTTGTAATTTATGTGCCAACATTGCTTTATCAGCCAATGTAGAGTAGACCATCTCTCCAGTATGTTTATGAAGCTCAATCTACTCTAGGGGATGAATGTCTTTGGCTGAGACCTCGAAATTTGTCCTGATGTAATCAGCTGCTGACTGTGGTTGTTGCACTTTGGGCTTAAAATAAATCATTATCATTTTTCCTTCTTTAATGTCATAGGCTGACATTAATCTCTGCTGGTTTGTGGGGGCCATCTTAAGATATTGGTTATAAATTTGAAGCCTTAGTGGGTCATTCCTGGCATTTATCTCTGTGAATGTCCTTTTGATGTCGGAGGCCTGTTTTCTTTGTGGTCTAGTGGATGAGACTTCCACACTGTGCTGCCTTTCTAGCTCCTACCTATGTGAGCTAGTTGATGTGTCAATCACCGGGGAAGTCTGCTAACTGACTACCCTCTCACCACTTAGACTGTCTGTTGTTTCTTCAATGATTTCCCCTTCTGACAGAGGATTCAGTCTTTGCCTTTTTTCACCCAGTTGTTCTGTAGGTCCACTGATAGGTGTGGCATCTTCCCTGTCCCTTTTCTTACCTTTTTCCTCATTTAGAGGAGTCTGTAATGCAGGAATTTCTGCTATTGCAGTTTGGGCTAGAGGAATTTGCCCCTGACTCCGTTTTTTTTAGGATGCTCCATATCTATCGCTTCTTTTCCCCTTGATGTCCCTGTAACTGGTGTGTTGGTTTTTTGTACAGGCTATTGAGAAGTTCCAGCAGAGGATGTACCAACTCCTGTTCGCTGAGGCAGATTGAAAGATACATGTCCAAAAGAGTCTAGGTCAAGAGTTTTTTCAAGATCTCTCATAGCCTTTTCCATCTTTTCTTGCTCACTAATTTGTTCTATTAATGTCCCCTCTACCCACTCATCCTGATTAGCAAACTGTTCAATTTGAGGGACCCTATGATGTACATAAACTGACAGCCTATTTCTTACCCTTCTGTCATTTATAAAACTATTTGGGTCATATGGCACCCACCAAAAACTCTTCTTTTATTTAAGGCGTTCCCCTAATATCTTCTCAGCATCTTCCCATGTTTCCCTCTTATGGATGATAAAAGGGCATAACTGGTTTTTTATTCTCAGCTGAGCATTTTTCTTTGCATTACAAAAGTGGGTTAAATCTTCATTGATAAGCTGTTTGAAATACTCCAGTGCAAATAATCTCATGGGCACATATCTAGGCAATTTGAAAGGACACAACTCACATCCATAGATTCTGATTTCAGTATGATTTTGGTACAAGTACTAGTCACCTATCTTGTACTGTCTGGAAAGCTGTAAAATCTTCTTCATGTCACTAGTGAGCTTAGGAGGGGGATATCCTATCAACAGAGTGAATGCCGGGTGAACAAGTAAGTCAATAAATTCACTATAGGTATAAGGAGACTCATAGGTATTATGGAAGACTGAGCTCTAGAAGATTACAGACCTCTGACTTCCCTTTGAATCCAATTTCCTGATGTGAAATGGAAAGTTGTCTGGATGATAGTATAACAACAGATGGTATATAACAGATGTGTATTTGAAGACTCCCTCTCTATCCAAATTTATAAATTGATCCTGGATTTTGTTGGCAATGAAAGTGGCATAATCATATTTGACAACAGGGGGCTATCCTGGAGTAAACATTGACGGTAGAACTAGGGTGATCTCATAAACATATTCACTGGTATTAAATCCCAAGGTGAAGGATATCATGTCAACAATAAGTCTTCATGTTTCAGTGAACCAGGTATGCAAATAGGGAGGTGGACCTTGGGGCTAGCAGTCTGGTTTTATGAACATTTGAGCAATACGGGTTATCTCTGTATTGGGCAATTTAGAAGCTTGCTCGAGTAAAAATCCCATGGAAAGATGGGCAAGGGTCTCAGTGGAATGGAAATGTATCATCTCATTGATGGATTCAGCAGTTATGGAAAAAAGGACAGTTTTGGAAGGAGACACACCCTTTTTGGAAGGATACATAACCGATTTACGGACAAGGTCATAGTTAGCATAGCATTGGTGAATTATGTCCGGGAAGACATTGATAGAGGGAAGGAAATACATGGGAAGGTTAGACTCCCATATTCCAAAAATATCAGAGTTGTTTGAATGACTGTCCATGACTTGGAAGAAGGCCTGGAGGTGGTTCATGTCACCAGATAGCTCTTTTATTTGAAAATTTTTGTCGGCCAAGGGAAAATAATCTAAGTCCTTATGAGGTGCATTCAGAGGCGCGACGTTCATGGCTGCGGGAGTTTCCATGTTTGGTTCTTGTGTTTTCAAACTAGAATTTGGGCTTCTGTGGAAAATGGGCAAAACAACAGTTCTGGGTGTGTTTGTATGAAAGCTACAGACTGATTTTACTTGAATTTGGCTCTTTTGAGTAGAATTCACAGAGGAAAAACGAAATTATATGTTTGGGAGGCAAATTGGGTAAATACCTGTGTTCAGGAGGCAAACAGTGCAAATTGCAGGTTGACCGACGAGCTGCAGAGAACGATGCTGAAATTTCTTGGACGGGTGGTGGACTGGAGGCTCGTACAGATGTCTGGACATATTTTGCATGGAAACAGTTCGTAGAGAAAATGGGTGAAAATGACATTTTCTCGAATTTTTAACAAAATTTGGTTTGGCGAGGGATTTTTGGCATTTATTGCATGGCTGACGTCATGGTGATAAGACGTTTTGTCGTGACGTGGAGGGTGGTAAGCGGTTTCCCCCCGCACCACTTTTGGGGTCGAGCGGTATTAGGCGGGGACAAGCGATCATAGCGGGAGCGCGACACGTGTCCATGGTACGGGAGTAATACAGCCAATTCGCCGTGACTTAATGTGCGGCCGATGGGGGGGTTGCGATATGATCGTCGACCGTGGATGTGCAGGCGTCGATCAGACGGTGGGCGCTCAACGAAGATGGTGGGAGGTTAAGTGCGTGGGCCCAGTGAATTGAACTGTGTTTTTTAATGGTATCGGGGTAGATTTGATTGGTTGGCGGAGTTTGGTTATAATTAACATGTGTGGTTAATTATCCCATGTTTCGTGAGCGAAGGTTATTACAAGGTTTCAGATAAACCTTCAATCCCGAAAGACATATGTATGGTTATAGTTTGACCGGGGGCGGGATTAATAATGTTTTGGGGTTTTTATATATTAATATAATACGGGAAAGGGGAATTGATTATATGGGATTTAAATAATAAAGGTTAATTTGTTAATAGGAAAGAAATGAATCGAGCGCTAAGTTATATAGTTACCAACTTAGGCCAAAAAGGGCAACATAGTATTTATATGAGAAACATGAATACTCTCTAAGTAAATGGATTTTTACTTAGGCAATCACCTTGAAACGGAATGAGTGGTTCAAGGATATTAAGCAGATCTTAATACCTTTGGAGGGGAATTAGTAAATGATTTGGGGAAAAACATGAAGGGGAGTTAGTAATAAAACCTGTCTCGCCTGAGCTGCATCAAAATGTCTGTCATGCACTTGTGATAGGGGTAAGATTAACACCTTTTGGAAACAAAATCAATCACAAGAATGCTTCTGCAACACCATCTAGCTACCCAGCCTGCTTTGCCTAGCATTTTTTCGTCTTTCTTTGGGTGCATTTGGACTGGCAAACCCTCATTATCTACTTTTTCCTTTCTTGGAAATCCCACGTTAGTCTACACTTATTTATTCCAAGGGCTCAGATTTAACTGTTGAGCTCATTTTCTTCTCTACCTAGTTACTTATCCGCCAAGATTAAACAGTTTGGTCAGATTTTATTCTCTATCTCTAAAACATGAAATTGAAACATGAACTAGCCAAGATTAAGCTATTTGGCCATTCATCCATGGTAGCATAAATCAACAAGCTGCACACCATCAGATTATTGCAAAAATAGAATAGTAGTGGCATTTTGGACTTGCACACTTTCCTGGTCTATTTGATTTGGGGTTCATTTCTTTCACTTTTTTGACCATTTCATTCTTTTTTCCCTTTGATTTTTCTTTTAGGGCATACCCTCTTTACATTTTTTAAATTTTCTGATTTTTTGACAATATGGAAAACCTTTGCAACCAGAAAAGGTATGAACATATTATAGAGCTCATCAATGTCAATCATGAAATATGACACCTATTGGTATAGGAGCATAACACATATTAGAGAATAATTAATATTTTCTGTCGTTGGAGTAGGGTTGGAAATACAACAAGAATGAGACAAAAACCCTTCATGCAAGAAACATGCATCCAGGTTTAGACTAGTGCCATGGAAAAAGTCATAGAAAAGAAAAGAATTCACATTAGGGGAATTTTGAGGTCTAAAATGGGACTCCTAAGGAAATTATAAAATAATAGTGGAAATAATAAAGCAAGATTAGATTACATTATTAAATTTTAGAGGGAAAAAAGAAAAAAACTATTTTTTGAACTTGTATTTTCAAGTTATCTCCCTATGGGTTTACTCAAATTTCAAGTGGGAATACTTGTTGGATGAAGAATTTGATTCCTCATCCAAGGAGTACCAATATTGCATAATTTCGATGGACCCTGCAATATGAAAAATGAGAAATACATGAAAAACATGATTGCAATCAAGTTTTTTCATGTATTTCCCTTTTTTCGTGTCACAGGGTCCATCAAAAGTATGCAACATGGGTACTCTATGGGTGATGAATTAAATATTGCATCCAACGAGTAATCCCACTTGAAATTTGAGTAAAAAATAAAGGAGATAAGTTGAAAATATGAGTTGAAAAAGTAGTTTTATTATTTTATTATTTTTTAATTTTTTTACTTTTTTACTCCAAAATTGGTGAACCATCCCCCATGGTTGACATCATTACCTTGAATCATTGGTTCTTCTAAAGTTTATTTTGTGTGTACATTTTTCTTAGAAGGCCCATTTTAGACTTGAAATTTCCTCCAATGAGCGCCGAAATAAACCCCTCCATTTCATACCTGGTATTCTCTTAGCGATAATTTGAAAGATTGAGCCCTGTAAGGAACCAGGAAGTCAGGATTATAATCCAAACTATCTAACCCTAGCATGTCATAGTAAATTGTAGTGAAAACCTTGAGCGATGTAAACTGTTACCTAAGAACCGAGGTCAAACATACTAACCTTGTGAACTGGGGAATCTAGGCTATCTGAGTCCTCATCCAACCAACAAACTTGAAACCATTAAGGAAAGGTTCAGCTCCACTATAAAAACCTCGAAGAAGAAAATGGAAATGATATAGACCAAGTTGTTGTGACTCATAGAGAGAAAGCAAGGGAGAAATTATGGCACATAGAGGAAGAGTCTTAGAGGTCTCTTGTTGGCCTGCGAGATGCAAATGACCCAAGCAACAAGGGGGAAAACTGGGCGGTTTCACCTTAATTGACCCAAAACCATTAGAGCCATCGAATTGGAACCCTAAACGATCATCGGATGGATCTCCTTCAAGTGGACAAAACATAGGGTTCAAGAGCATTCGAGTAGATGAATGCACCTTAACTCTAGCCCCCCTCCAAGACATAAGTATTGACATGATGGAGTCATAAAAAGAAATTAATGACCCATCAGGTCATAAAGAAATTTAACCAGGACTCATTATATAAGCATAAGTACATTATTTGGGAATGTCATAGGGTAAAACTGATTAGTTATAAAGTAGGGTATGTTTTGAGTACCGGAAGATTTCAATCCATGTAACTCAAGAATAATTTAAGAATAGTTAGGAGACAACATTTCCTTTATTAACTGGCGATTCCTTGGTAAAAATAATGTAATTGGGAAAAGTGAATTAATACTAATATTTATTGTATTAATTTAAAAAAAAATTGTTTTACTAGTGATGGGTCTTATAGGTGGTATCAGAGCCATGGTTTCAACACTATGGCATGTTTGGGAAAATGGAAAAATAAGAAAATGTGTTGATGTGCACAGAGGGGAGAAACAGGATGAGAAGGGGAGCTGGGAGTTTACCCCCAATGTGGCCAACTATAAGATACGACCCTATACCAATTAGCGAGACAAACCCTGAAATGTGGATACAATTGGGTGAGGAACACCAAAACCTAACCACTATGTTGTTGTAAATTGTTCAACGGCTAAGTATGAAATGACATAGTTGAGAAATCATAATCAAAGATTGATGTAGGAATAAGAACAAATTATGAAGAGTCTCTTGGAAAGGAATGACTAGAGGAATTCTATTACCCAACTGTTCGGATGGGGACCCCCAGGTCCCAGTTTGTCTAAGTTTTGAGTAAAATTTTGTAATATTGTAAGGTCTCCAAAATTTGAGGAGTGGAGCACGTAGAACGTTAAGAGTCAAAGGGGATTTTAGGAGGGTCAAAGCCCATTCTTTTGTAAAGGGATGAGCTGTTTTGATGAACTCCATGCATGGTTCGCAGACATGGTAATGTAATGTAAAAGATATAAAAGGGAGTCATCTAGGCATCATTAGAGAAGATTCTAAGCTTATGGATAGTCGATAAGTAAGATTTTGAGTCTGTAAGTCTATATTCTACCGAAGGGGAAGGCTCTTGTAGCTGAGTGTGTGGAGACCTTAGTAAGTCCATAGTTGAGTGCGCGGGCCCCTGTAACTGTGTGCATAGGGTCGGAAGAAGTGTATGTACTAAAGATCTGAAGTAATAAAGCATATTTGAAGCAATTTTATGTGTTCTCTGTATATTTATTTGTTTATGTGTTTATGCATAGCTATAATTTTTTTCTTTCTGATATTGTCTTAATTGCATCACGAAGGTTCAAATATACTTTTATGTGGTAACTTATGCATGTTAGAATAATTAGATGAAACTCATAGATCTAATTAAGTAGAAACCAATTCAAATTTGTGGTTCTGAAGATAAATGTTCACGAAGGTCAGATAAATGTTCGAGAAGGTCAAATCAGGCCCTAGATTAAGGGAACACCTTGCTGCTACATCACATATCCTTCTGGATGCAGAAACCTGGTTCTAGATTCCCCCAATACTACATTGGGTGAGACTGTAGTCTGCACTAAGTAGACTTTTGTCGAAAGGGTCGATAGTGCATGGTTTTTCTCGTTGGTGAGGCTAACTCTAAACTTTGTTCCAAGCCCCCTCAAGCCAAAAAATGGTTTTTTTGTGAGGACCGAGATCTATCGAAGGGATGTGTGATGTGGCGTCCATGGATACCAACTAGAAAAGAAATCGAGAAGGTGATAGATCAGAAGTTGCACGAGTTTGCAGCTCAGGAAAATTGAAATCCGCGTTGTTGAAAAGAAAGGTGGTGTTGATGCCTTGAAAATCACTGCATCAACATTGGGGAAAACCACCTGGTCTAGACCTTAAAGCATCTCCTTTTCCGTTTGGTGTGGTGGCTCCGATAAGATATAATGGGACCAGTTTCCCAATGATATATCGGTTGGATGGGTGATTGGTTTATAGTATCTAATGGAAATGATAAGTGTTCTATTTTAAAATGCAAAAATATAAAAGTAATTAATCTATCCCGGGAATTCTTCCTCTTAGTGCAATTCTTGGTTGTTCTTATTGACAACTAAACATGAAGATGAATTACTCATAAACAAAAATATTCGTTCATATGATAATTACTTTGTTCAAGTAATTGAACAAAGTAATAATTAAAACGTTATTGCACTAACCATAATATATTACTGACATATATATATGAAAGATGACAATTCCAGAAGCATTCAATAGTGAAAGACTAAAGAATTGTTGTAGAAACATATACACATCAATAATAGCAAAGTTTTAATAAATGCTTGATTCACATATAAACATAAAGAAAAAACATAGATAGTAGTACCGTATGCATTTGGGTCTCCTTCGATATGAATCACATTCAAATCCTGCCTTTTAATTTGAGAAAACTTTCAAAGGAAGCAAAAGTGCATATCACATAAAAGCCTTCTATATCAAAATTCAGAATTCAGGTCCAGTCTTTTATAAAAATAAATATATCGGAAGCACAGTAGTGCAACTTCCGATTCAAGTCTTAATACAAAAAATTGAGGACCCTTTCTAAAAACATGAAAGGGTCTATAAATACTACAAAAATAACAAACTATGAAAGAAATATGCTATGCGCTAGTATAACCAAATCACAAAAATGTGGAAATCATCTTGAAATAGGAATGCTGCAGTCGGTCAAAAATGGTTCACTGTATTGGCTGATCATCTTGTGATCAGAGCTGACAAATGGAAAGCAGTGGTTCGACTTCTGGTGGATGACTCATTCGTGAGTGTAACTGAGCTATGTATGTTGCATCAGTAAGCTCAGGGATCATGTGGCTAACCGCATCAATGAGACATTTCATTGCTGTTCGTTGACTATGAGGTTTTACAAGGAAGAACCAAAAGGTTTCCCATGGTAAGCTGTGAATGCTTGCAATCAGTTTTTCCCTTTGATCAATCTCCTGTTTCCACTGTTGTTCTAATGATTTTACTTGTGGGAGTTTGCCTGTAGAACATTCCGTTATTAAATTTGATAAATATAGACTGTTGTTAATTAGTTCAACCAGGTTACTTGTTGCTGATCTACATTTGGATGTTGCTCTCTCGGTCTTCATTAGCTGAGAATCCCATTTTGTCAAAAGAATTTCCTTATACGATTCCTAGATTTGTGGGAGATTAGCAGTTTTTCCCTCTTTCAAATCTTGCCATGAAAAAAAATTTGTTAATATCTCATCCATTTTTTCCAACTCTAGTCTTGCATCCACTGATTTTTCAATCATGGATGCTATGATATCACATAGAGGGATTACCAATGAAATATTGTAACATAGTAGGTTCAGCTGTTGAGACAATACCCTGCTAATTTCTAGGGCCTCAGTTCTAAACTCTCCTATTTGAGGATATTCCTTGAATCGCTCTATCTGAACTGTCATTTGAGCGATTTGCTCTTCTTTTGATTTACTCATCTGTTCATTTAATAGCTGTAACTTGCTCAGTGCTTGAAATAATTCGTGTTGTTTATGAATAGCTTGCTCATCAATTCTTTGCTTTTCTTTTACCAATTGGTCATTCAACTCCTTATTAAGCTATTTATGTGCTGCTAATTGTTGTTCCAGTTGTTCTACCTACTGTCGTTTTTCCTGTGACTGTGCCTCTAGCAGACTGATTGCTTGGTGGTTTTCTTTCAATAAGTTACTGATCTCTGATGCCTTATCCATTGTTGCTACTATATATGCTCCATCATATTGAGAAAGTTTGGTTAGATCTTTGGAAGGGCTTACTTCCTCCCTCCACTCCACATTCATCGTCTCTAATTGAGAAGTCAAAAGAGGAGAGTGATCAATTTTCCTCTTTTTCCTTTTCCTTTTGACTACAGCCCTATGCTTAGGGCTGTAGAAGATATCTAGTGGTGGTATTTCTTCCACATGCAAAACAATCTCATCAGAGGGATGCTCAGGAATTTTTTCTACGTCCTGTTGAAGCCCCGAAAATCGGGTCGACAACAAGGGGGATACCCACCCGATCCGGACCTTGGTTGGCAGCTCCTTATCCATTTGGTATAGCGGGTCCGACTGGGGATAATGGGACCAGTTTCCCAATCTAAGGGGTGTGTGTGTGTGTAGAGCTGGATGATGCTGGTCTAAGAGTACTTAAAGCTAATTTAAGTCAAACTTCTAAACTAACTCTATGCTATTGTAATCTAATGAGAAACAACACATCTGATCGACGCTAACTCGGGGTGTATTTCTTCTATTATGCGATCTAAAGAGATTTCGAACAATAACTGGTAATAAAGATCATTCAGCTATCATAAGAATAGAAATCAATTAAGATAAACCACTTTGCATAAAAAGTTAAGCAAAACAGTTGTGAACATCATATCGCATAATAAGTTATTCATATATCAAACACAAATAAATGACTCCACCGTACAGAAGTGCCAAATGGTAACCCACACATTCATGCATTCACATATAAACAACTGAAAACAGTATATCACTTTAAGAATATAAGCAGAAATGGTCAAGAGATAAAAGTACCATTTATGACTAATCCTACTCACAAGCTTCAAGCAAAAACGATTTATCTCTACTTGTTCTAACATCTACTAAGAGTACAAAAGTGCAACATCAGTAGCAGACATCAAATGCAAACATTAATAAATCTTGATCCATCCATTCATCAAAACCTCCTCTGAGGGTGTAGAAGTGCATGCTCTGAGGACAAGTTTTTGACAAATTTTTGGACCCTTCTCTAAATGCATGAGAAGGGTTAAAATACTACTTCCTAATTCTAATAATAGTATTTTTACAAAATTTAGGATGCGGTTCTCAAATGACTGTCCTTTTTCTAATCTAATTAAAAAGTAAAAACAACATTCTAAAATAAGGCTACTTCTGAATTTGGTCCTTAAAGTTGCAAGTGTTCATCATGGGCTTGAGGAGAGTCGGTTGACTGACTTTTGCGCTGAGCTGGGCTGCGAAAACAACATCTACGAGAGCTGGCACTACTTTTTCGGCCGCGTTTGTGATGCATTTCACCATCATCCATTGACTGTGTGGTTTGACCAAGTATGTCCAGTAACATTCCCAATTCAACCTTTTTAATGCTTGGATCGCTTTTCCCTTTGCCTGCGCTTTCTGCTTCCATTCTGCTTCCAGTTGTAACTTATTTGGTAGGTACCCCGGGGTGGTCTCTGCGATTAAATTGGCCCTGTGTAAATTCTCATTTACACAGTCGATAAGAATGCTTGCCTGTGTAGCCGCTGTCTCCGCTGCTCGCTCCGCCTGCCTGATTTGATCGTCCCATTTATTAAAGAGCAATTCTTTATGATTTTCGTTTATCCTGGGTGCACCTGCTCTTTTCCCTTCATCTTCATCCTGCCAAGTTAAGTATTCTGTCACCCGTCTGTCACTCTGATCATAGTCACTCCACAAGCCTACCACTTGATTGGTGATTTTATCACTCAGCTCGCAATAGTGACTCCACTGTGATATTTTACGTCCCAACTCTTCCTGTTGCTGCAGTAGTTGCTCATTTAAGCCAATAGATTCTGAAATAAATTCTTCCAGCTTAGGGTCATCTTTATGCATTTCCTGTAAAGTCTGCAATTGTTTTCCTTTCTCATCTAGACTTCTTTGTTAGCCTATCTGCATCTGCTGAAAGTCTTCCTGCATCTTCTCGAGCTGTTTGGAAGCTTCAATATTCGCATTGGCTTGTTGCAACTGTCGTTGTAGTAGCTGTATTTGATCTTCTTGTTCTTTCAATAGTTGCTGAACTTCCGATGCCTTGTCAATAGTTGCAGAAGCATATGCTCTTGCGATCTGAGACAACTTAGTGAGATTTTCAGTCGGGTTATTGTTGGGGTCTTTCCATAAGACGTCCAAATGTTCAGCATCTTGTGACAGTTTATTTTCTAGTTTTATTTTCTTCCTCTGTCTCCTTACAACTGCTTTGTGTTGGGGACTATAGAATACATCCAGTGGGGGAATTTATTCTACATTAAGTAGAAGCTCAGAAGGTGGAGCGATAGGAATGTGCTCCATTTCTGTGACACTGCTGACTATGGTCGAAACCACTTCTTGCACTACCTGTGTATTGCTCACAAGTGTTTTTGGGGTTTTCCCTTCAAGATTGATCAATTCATTGAAGGATTCCCATTCTTTGTCCAGTTCTATTGTGACGAGTGGTGCTTCGATGACAGGAGGGGGGACATCTCTTGGCGGGAAGGCGATAACTTGTTGTTGCGACATTGCACTTGACTGAGCTGTATCTTTAGTTGTTTCTTCGTTTTTTCCTTGGTCGCATCCAGACTCTTTAGGATGTTCAGGTACTCCTTGCGCAGCGTTGGATTTAGATCTGGAAGTGCTAGAGTTTCCATTGAGGCTAATGCTTGGAGTTGGTTCTCTGGCAGGCAGTCGCAGCTTCTCTAGAGGAATACTAGCCAGCCTTCTTTCCCTGTATAACATGAATCTTTGGAGGTCATCTGGAGACAACCTCGATCGAGCTTCCCGCAAAATTTCTTGGAGTGAGCTTCTACTCTGAAAAAAATCATCAAACAAATCTTTCTTTCCGACGAATACTTTTATTTTGACGTTCGTTGTGAAATCTTGGGCAACATCATTTAGGTCAAATGGCCTTGCTGGGAATTTAAATAATTGTAGACATGTCACATTCTCCACTTCGTTGAAAGCGTGTCCTAATCGAACAATGAGAAGGCCCCACAAGCTACAGGAAATTGAGGCCATATGGCCTTCTTTTTGTCCTTTAGGTCTTTGGTCAGGCCGCCTTCTGAACAGGTTTGATAAGCAATTTCCCGAGCCAAAAGTTTATCAGGGATATATAGAGGTAGGACATGTGGAGGTATAGTGCTTCCAGACACTCTAATATAGGCAAACCATTCTTCCCCGAACCATCTTGCGATGGGGATGATGTCTACTTGTGCCTCGGGTGAGCACCTCAGGGGGTCTTCATCATACATTATTCTATACAAGGGCAAAATAAGCCTGTGGCAAATATGGTAGAAGTGAGGGATGAACTGAGAATCACATAACACCTTCTGATAAACATGGATAGGTAATGGGTCCTGGGTAGTCGATTTCCAACCCATAATGGGAAATTTAGACACATAACAAATAGAATCCATAACATATGCAGACAGATAAAAAGGAGGATAGATCCTTTGAGACAAGGATCTTTTAGATCGGTAATTGATAACAGCCGTGTATAGATTATCAGAAAGGATCTTGGCCCAATCCATAATATCGGAGTTTGTGGCAGCATCAATTAATGGTAGCCATTCAGACGAAAACTTATTGATATCCGACATCCCAAATAACCTACAAAGCATGGCCGCAGCAAAACAATACGGAGAGGTGAGGGAACCAGTGTTGTACATACTGTTTTTGTCCTTTTTGAGTGGCTCCTCTTTTCTGGACCAATCTTTGGTGGTCTCTGATAGGTCTGGGTTCTCTGCCGCAAATTTCTTAACGAATTGTGCATTGTAAGTCGCCTGCGGTTCAGGAAGATGATACATAAGCTTCAAATCTTGCGCAGCGAATGATCCGATGAGCCTGTGTCCTTGAACCTTGAATTGTCTATTGTTCATGTCTGCATTGTCAAGTATCCACTTGATCATATCCATATATGGTAGAATTTTGGGTCTTGCTGCTATCCTGTGAAGAAATGAACATGCTAGCTCCTCTAAGGACGCCTCGGAAGAGCGTTGTGAGCCCGCGACAGCAACAACCTTCATTATTCTAGGATTTTCCTCTTCAAGCAGCCTGTACATGCTTTCCCATGTCGATATCCCTGCGTCTCTGTTACAGGCTGTGTCTGTATACAAAGGTGCCATCTCCTTCATCTTTTCCTTCGCTTCAGAGCTTTGAGCTTTATTTTTCTTCCCCATTTCTTCCTGCGTTTGGGTTTGAATCGTCTTAGCTCTTTGTTCCTGCAGATTACGAGTGAAATGGAAATGACTGATCCAGAAAGGTGATGGGAGAGTTTTAAATGCAACAGATGTATCAAATATGCCACCTTACGTGAAGTAATTCTCTACAAAGGCATGCGTCTTTACTTCATTTAATAACTGACAACTAATTCATTTACTATCATTAAAAGCGCATGATTTTGAGTCAGATTATGGTAAGTGGCTTTTCTTTGAATGGCGTGCCCGAAGGATTCGTAATGAAGTGATTTATGATTTGCTTACGTAACCTCGCATATCGCGCCATCGCAAATCGCACCATCGCAGATTGCGAGAACGCAATATCGCAGCGATCGCAACATCGCAGATTGCAGAAGTTTGATGTTTGCCAAATCTTGCCGGCTCATTTCTGCGATATGCGATCTTGCGATCGGTGTTATCGCAGATCGGTAAATCTTTAAGTTTTTCCTTATGAGTATTACTTTGTTGCGACATGATGTTATACTTAACACGAGGGTCTTGCGCATACTGATATTAAAGAGAAATTGAGGCATTTCCTATCTTTTTTGCAACGCGACTTTAAAGCTTTTCTCCTTATCATAGACTTAGGTTTAAAAAATTCAAAAGACCTACCTAAGCTTATGATGGTAACCTTATTTTGAGGAAAGGAAACTCTTGTTCTTCCTAAAAATTAACTAAGGGTCCCCATTCATTTAGTATTTTGGTCAACACTTAAATGGACAAGGGGGGGTTGTTGCCGGCCACAACAATTAGCAATTCACTTGGGAGAACCAGTTATCTCTGATTTTCTAATGATTTTTTTTTTTTTAAACTTCCGAAACAACAATTTTTTTTTTTTTCAGGAAACTTAAACTTTATTATAAAAAGATAAAGCATGTCATACTTCAAACTGTCAATGATATTTCGTTTCAACCTCTTTCTATTTTAATTACTTGTATCCTCAGCTTGTCCTTGCATTTACATCAGCCATTACTTGGTCTTGTAAAAAATAAAATAAAGTCTCCCCTATGTAGCAGTCTTTTAAATATGCTCTTTTGCCGCAGGTAGAGCCTCTGCTGCCAGCAGGCGTCCATAGCCTCGACAGGGTTACCTATTACCCAGTAATGATCCTTTATCCTGCTTAAGGCGATCTACAGCCTTCGGAGAAAACCCCAGATTGACACTTTTTCCTCTCTAAATAACAATGTCTTGGTTTGGTAGCCAAATTATGACACAGTCATTCACTTGATTACACTTTTGCTGAACAAGCTGGCTCGTGATGAGACCCCTTGTCTTTTGATTTCAATAATCTTGAGTCGTTGCCCTGTTTTGGTGGACAGTTTTGGAAAAGTCAGCAAGTTATAATATCTGTGATCATGATAAGCCGGCTCGTGATGAGACCTCTTATTCTTTGAGATATAGTGTTTCTTGGATTGTCTCTCTGAATGCTGCGATTTTATCTAACAGGGAGGATATCATTGATTTCCTTAAGAAAGCTCTGGACGACAATAATATAGTTTTTTGGAAATAGCTGTTTCTACAGGGAATCTTTATTTTGTTATTGATACTTTTCATCGTACTGATATAAAACAATTTCTTCAGTAAGATTACTTTTGTCAAGTTTTTTGGAATTTGACACTAGTATCGTATCTGGTTTAAAGTTTTTTAACTATATCTATTAATAATAAAGATGAAGTTTCTGAAAGATTTGCTATTTACACAAGCAGAAGTTCAAAACCTGACAGAGAAATGGTGTCTTTAGTAAATGTCAAATACAGTTGTTAACCATAGCAAATTTTATTATGGGGGAAAAAATTTAACGAAATGAGAGGCAGACATTCTTTAGGATTATGCACAGAATAGGGATAATCTCTTTTCTACCAACTATTAAAAGTGAACCTAAAACCTAATAACCTAGCCAAATTACTCCTACTCCTATTCTAACTATATACAGAAAATTAACTAGGTGAAATGATATTTCTAGTGGAACCATCTCTTCATTTTTATTCCTAGCCATATGTAACTTCCAAACATTAGCGTTAAGAACAAAACTTTTCCTGAACTGTTAATGTTGGATGTGGAATAAGAATATGGAAGTTCAGTTGGAATTCTGTTTGATATTTCTTTCTCATGAAAACTTCTTTCCAACTAGGAACCTATTGGATCATAAAAATCAGGATGAATTTCTGTTATGGATTGATGATCTTGTAATAGGAAAGATGAAAAGCCAGGTTGTGAATATGATTTTTTAGTTTCAATGGCTTGTAACCTACTATTCGTTAAAGTTGAGCTTTTAGCGATTTCGTATAAAAGGAAAGTTTCCATATATAAATCACTAAATAAATCAATGCAGAATAGATGGAAATTCCTGGAAAGATTCTTATCAATTGGCGCGAATTGCCAACAAGTTTCGAAAGGTACTTTCTTTCGTTGATGATGCTTTGGATGCCAAAGAAGTTTTTTAAGAAAGTCTGATATTGATTGATCTTGAAATTGAAAAGGTTTTGTACTTTCTTGACACAATTTGGCTCTCCAAAATGGTATCACATCTTTTGAATGTTCCTTGATAAGATGCTCAACATGCCACAGTAATCTATCAAAAGTGTGAAAATTTAAAACACAATCCGATTTTGTACAAAATGAGTGCAAGTGAGAAAGAAAGAAATGATTATCTGTACAAATAATGTTACAACACAACTGGGATTTACTTGTAATATCTTGCTTCTCACAAGAACTGGCCAGAATTATGGGATCCGAGCAATTTCGAATTCCGTCTTGTGAATCAGAAGACAAGTTATGATTGTGGACAGGCATGGGGGTTTTCTCATGATATGAATCATAGATCGGGGTATTGTCTTGGATAGTAAAATCATGCAAATGATCTTTTACTTTGAAATGAGGATTGACTGATATGATTTCTGAATTAGGATATCTCTCATTATCTGAGCTTAGTTGAGTTACTTGGGATAAATCAACAACATCATCGTTGTCAAAGTAACTATCATAAATGATTTTACAGGTTTCCCTAGATTTCTCTTTTTCGTCATATATTTTCAGACAAGGAAGGTCAAGTGGTTCTTGTTTGAAAATGGTCAAAGGATGTTCTATAGCTGTCTTTTTATCTTGAAAACCTAATGATGACTCATTTGAATAATCCTCTGTGTTTTTTGCGATATCTTTAATATTGAGAGGGGAAAAAGTATCATCACTAAAAACATCAGGATAAAGAGAAAAATGTGATTCTGGAACAATGCATTTGAAAATCTCATCATGGAAAAATCTTTGTTCATCAGATTCATCATAGACATCGGGCTTTAGATCATACCTTTGTGTACTGATACTTTTTGAAAGAGAAATAGTTTGATGTTCTAACCTTGGCATATGCATTTGTTGATTTGTAATGATATTATCTGACCTTGTATCAAAGTCATCTCCTGGTTCCAAGGTAGGCTTTCCTCCAACATTCTCACTTTTGTCTTCTTGCATTAGAGCATGCATGACTCCTAGGCTTTGGGGACTTTCTTCATCATGGCTGATTTGTATATTCAACTTGGAATCCTCATTCACATTAGAAGAAAATGAGACAAATCTTGAACTAATTTCTGCTTGATTAGACATAGGAGGCAGGGAATACTCAGCATAATCTGAAGATTCTTCATCCATGAGTTCACTTTCAAGATCATACTTTAGACAATTAAGATGAAATCGCATATTAAAATCCCTAACAGATTCATCTTGTTTCCGTAGATAATCAATTTCATCATATACCTGGTCATAGTCATAACAATCAAATTCAAAAATGAAAGTCTTGACGAATTGGTCCCAGCTGTGAATTGATGCAACTGGGAGGGTTCTGCACCATTTTCTAGCTTCCGCCGTGAATGTAAGAGTAAAAATTCTGCATAAAACGCCTTCATCAATTCTTTGAATATCAGAACTTGAAACTTTTTGAATAAATTGAAGAGCATGATTAAAAGCAGAAGAATTATTCTTACCATTGAATTTTACATGAGACAAGAGTCTTACCACTTCTGGTGGAGTGTTGGAAGAGGTAGGAACATGGATGCAACTCCAAATAGGAATTTTATGAGCAGCCATCCTGATTCAAATTTTACAATTGAAAATCATTCCAACATACACTATGTTCAGGCCCTACTTCTAGCACCAAATATGTTGAAGCCCCGAAAATCGGGTCGACAACAAGGGGAATACCCACCCAGTCCGGACCTTGGTTGGCAGCTCCTTATCCATTTGGTATAGCGGGTCCGACTGGGGATAATGGGACCAGTTTCCCAATCTAAGGTGTGTGTGTGTGTGTAGAGCTAGATGATGCTGGTCTAAGAGTACTTAAAGCTAATTTAAGTCAAACTTCTAAACTAACTCTATGCTATTGTAATCTAATGAGAAACAGCACACCTGATCTACGCTAACCCGGGGTGTATTTCTTCTATTATGCTATCTAAAGAGATTTCGAACAATAACTGGTAATAAAGATCATTCAGCTATCATAAGAATAGAAATCAATTAAGATAAACCACTTTGTATAAAAAGTTAAGCAAAACAGTTGTGAACAACATATCGTATAATAATTTATTCATATATCAAACACAAATAAATGACTCCACCGTACAGAAATGCCAAATGGTAACCCACACATTCATGCATTCACATATAAACAACTGAAAACTGTATATCACTTTAAGAATATAAGCAGAAGTGGTCAAGAGATAAAAGTACCATTTATGACTAATCCTACTCACAAGCTTCAAGCAAAAACGATTTATCTCTACTTGTTCTAACATCTACTAAGAGTACAGAAGTGCAACATCAGTAGCAGACATCAAATGAAAACATTAATAAATCTCGATCCATCCATTCATCAAAACCTCCTCTGAGGGTGCAGAAGTGCATGTTCCGAGGACAAGTTTTTGACAAATTTCTGGACCCTTCTCTAAATGCATGAGAAGGGTTAAAATACTACTTCCTAATTCTAATAATAGTATTTTTACAAAATTTAGGATGCGGTTTTCAAATGACTGTCCTTTTTCTAATCTAATTAAAAAGAAAAAACAACATTCTAAAATAAGGCTACTTCTGAATTTGGTCCTTAAAGTTGCAAGTGTTCATCATGGGCTTGAGGAGAGTCGGCTGACTGACTTCTGGGCTGAGCTGGGCTGCGAAAACAACATCTACAAGAGCTGGCACTACTTTTTCGGCCGCGTTTGTGATGCATTTCACTGTCATCCATTGACTGTGTGGTTTGACTAAGTATGTCCAGTAACATTCCCAATTCAACCTGTTTAATGCTTGGATCGCTTTTCCCTTTGCATGCGCTTTCTACTTCCATTTTGCTTCCAGTTGTAACTTATTTGGTAGGTACCCCAGGGTGGTCTCTGCGATTAAATTGGCCCTGTGTAAATTCTCATTTACACAATCGATAAGAATGCTTGCCTGTGTAGCCGCTGTCTCCGCTGCTCGCTCCGCCTGCCTGATTTGATCATCCCATTTATTAAAGAGCAATTCTTTATGATTTTCGTTTATCCTGGGTGCACATGCTCTTTTCCCTTCATCTTCATCCTGCCAAGTTAAGTATTCCATCACCTGTCTGTCACTCTGATCATAGTCACTCCACAAGCCTACCACTTGATTGGTGATTTTATCGCTCAGCTCGCAATAGTGACTCCACTGTGATATTTTACGTCCCAACTCTTCCTGTTGTTGCAGTAGTTGCTCATTTAAGCCAATAGATTTTGAAATAAATTCTGCCAGCTTAGGCTCATCTTTATGCATTTCCTGTAAAGTCTGCAATTGTTTTCCTTTCTCGTGTAGACTTCTTCGATAGCCTATCTGCATCTGCTGAAAGTCTTCCTGCATCTTCTCGAGCTGTTTGGAAGCTTCAATATTAGCATTGGCTTGTTGCAACTGTCGTTGTAGTAGCTGTATTTGATCTTCTTGTTCTTTCAATAGTTGCTGAACTTCCGATGCCTTGTCAATAGTTGCAGAAGCATATGCTCCTGCGATCTGAGACAGCTTAGTGAGATTTTCAGTCGGGTTATTGTTGGGGTCTTTCCATAAGACGTCCAAATGTTCAGCATCTTGTGACAGTGTATTTTCTAGTTTTATTTTCTTCCTCTGTCTCCTTACAACTGCTTTCTGTTGGGGACTATAGAATACATCCAGTGGGGGAATTTCTTCTACATTAAGTAGAAGCTTAGAAGATGGAGCGATAGGAATGTGCTCCGTTTCTGTGACACTGTTGACTATGGTCGAAACCACTTCTTGCACTACCTGTGTATTGTTCACAGGTGTTTTTGGGGTTTGCCCTTCAAGATTGATCAGTTCATTGAAGGTTTCCCATTCTTTTTCCAGTTCTGTTGTGACGAGTGGTGCTTCGATGACAGGAGGGGGGACATCTCTTGGCGGGGAGGCGATAACTTGCTGTTGCGACATTGCACTTAACTGAGCTGTATCTTTAGTTGTTTCTTCGTTTTTTCCTTGGTCGCATCCAGACTCTTTAGGACGTTCAGGTACTCCTTGCGCAACGTTGGATTTAGATCTGGAAGTGCTAGAGTTTCCACTGAGGCTAATGCTTGGAGTTGGTTCTCTGGCAGGCAGTCGCAGCTTCTCTAGAGGAACACTAGCCAACCTTCTTTCCCTGTATAACATGAATATTTGGAGGTCATCTGGAGACAAACTCGACCGAGCTTCCCACAAAATTTCTTGGAGTGAGCTTCTACTCTGAAACAAATCATCAAACAAATCTTTCTTTCCGATGAATACTTTTATTTTGATGTTCGTTGTGAAATCTTTGGCAACATCATTTAGGTCAAATGGCCTTGCTGGGAATTTAAATAATTGTAAACACGTCACATTCTCCACTTCGGTGAAAGCGTGTCCTACATCGAACAATGAGAAGGCCCCACAAGCTACAGGAAATTGAGGCCATATGGCCTTCCTTTTGTCCTTTAGGTCTTTTGTCAGGTCGCCTTCTGATCAGGTTTGGTAAGCAATTTCTCGAGCCAAAAGTTTATCAGGGATATATAGAGGTAGGACATGTGGAGGTACAGTGCTTCCAAACACTCTAATATAGGTAAACCATTCTTCCCCGAACCATCTTGCGATGGGGATGATGTCTATTTGTGCCTCGGGTGAGCACCTCGGGGGGTCTTCATCATACATTATTCTATACAAGGGCAAAATAAGCCCGTGGCAAATCTGGTAGAAGTGAGGGACGAACTGAGAATCCCATAACACCTTATGATAAACATGGATAGGTAATGGGTCCTGGGTAGTCCATTTCCAACCCATAATGGGAAATTTAGACACATAACAAATAGAATCCATAACATATGCAGACAGATAAAAAGGAGGATAGATCCTTTGAGACAAGGATCTTTTAGACCCGTAATTGATAACAACCGTGTATAGATTATCAGAAAGGATCTTGGCCCAATCCATAATATCGATGTTTGTGGCAGCATCAATTAATGGTAGCCATTCAGACGAAAACTTATTGATATCCGACATCCCAAATAACCTACAAAGCATGGCCGCAGCAAAACAATACGGAGAGGTGAGGGAACTAGTGCTGTACATACTGTTTTTGTCCTTTTTGAGCGGCTCCTCTTTTTTGATCAATCTTTGGTGGTCTATGATAGGTCTGGGTTCTCTGCCACAAATTTCTTAACAAATTCTGCATTGTAAGTCGCCTGCGGTTCAGGAAGATGATACATAAGCTTCAAATCTTGCGCAGCGAATGATCCGATGAGCCCGTGTCCTTGAACCCTGAATTGTTTGTTGTTCATGTCTTCATTGTCAAGTATCCACTTGATCATATCTGTATATGGTAGAATTTTGGGTCTTGCTGCTATCCTGTGAAGAAATGAACATGATAGCTCCTCTAAGGACGCCTCGGAAGAGCGTTGTGAGCCTGCGACAGCAGCAACCTTCATTATTCTAGGATTTTCCTCTTCAAGCAGCCTGTACATGCTTTCCCATGTCGATATCCCTGCGTCTCTGTTACAGGCTGTGTCTGTATACGAGGGCGCCATCTCCTTCGTCTTTTCCTTCGCTTCAGAGCTTTGAGCTTTATTTTTCTTCCCCATTTCTTCCTGCATTTGGGTTTGAATCGTCTTAGCTCTTCGTTCCTGCAGATTACGAGTGAAATGGAAATGACTGATCCAGAAAGGTGATGGGAGAGTTTTAAATGCAACAGATGTATCAAATATGCCACCTTACGTGAAGTAATTCTCTACAAAGGCACGCGTCTTTACTTCATTTAATAACTGACAACTAATTCATTTACTATCATTAAAAGCGCATGATTTTGAGTCAGATTATGGTAAGTGGCTTTTCTTTGAATGGCGTGCCCGAAGGATTCATAATGAAGTGATTTATGATTTGCTTACGTAACCTCGCATATCATGCCATCACAAATCGCACCATTGCAGATCGCGAGAATGCAATATCGCAACGATCGCAACATCGCAGATCGCAGAAGTTTGATGTTTGCCAAATCTTGCCAGTTCATTTCTGCGATATGCGATCTTACGATCAGTGTTATCGCAGATCGGTAAATCTTTAAGTTTTTCCTTATGAGTATTACTTTGTTGTGACGCGATTTTATACTTAATACGAGGGTCTTGCGCATACTGATATTAAAGAGAAATGGAGGCATTTCCTATCTTTTTTGCAATGTGACTTTAATGATTTTCTCCTTATCATAGACTTAGGTTTAAAATATTCAAAAGACCTACCTAAGCTTATGATGGTAACCTTATTTTGAGGAAAGGAAACTCTTGTTCTTCCTAAAAATTAACTAAGGGTCCTCATTCGTTTAGTATTTTGGTCAACACTTAAATGGACAAAGGGGGGGTTGTTGCCGGCCACAACACGTCCTTGTGAATCTTGGGTGGGTTGCTTGTTCCTTCAATCAGAACTGTGTTGACAGCTATTTTTTGTGCCATGGACACCTTTGGTGTAGCGCATCTTGGGATATTTTTAGTATTACTGATGATAGAATCAAATTGTTGCCATTCCTTGATTAGTTTAGGGTCAACATAGATGTCTGAATCAAGGGGTCCGCTACCTGGTTCTTGCCTCTGCTCCTGTTCTGGTGTCTTCTCCTTTTCAGGAACTTTTTTCACTTCAGGAGTATTCTTAACAATTTCTTGTTCACTCTGGCCTTGTGGTTGAACCGTTGAGGTTGTAGCTAACAAATCCAAAGGTAGGGTTTCCAATCTCTGGGCCCTAAGCCTATTGAATTTTTCTAATCCTTGTGTTCCCAATTTAGTCACAACCAATCCTTTAACCTAGAAAAATAGTTCCGTTGAAGAAAACAAGTCATCAAAGATATCTTCTTCATGATCAAATCTGGTGAGCTTAGCCTGAGAAGTAACATTATAGGCAATCTTTTTAGGGTCATACTACCTCCATGGAATAGTTTTGAGATTTAACATTTGAATTTTCTTGGCCTCTTTCTCTGCATGTTTATAATCATGCAAGGTAAAAACGCCACACCAAAGGGGAAATGTAGGCCACATGTGTTTCTTGGAATCCCTAAGGGGTTTTGACATTCCCGCAACTGTTATTTGGTATGCTAATTCCCAGGCCAATAATTTATTAGGAACGTATAGAGGAAGAACATGGGGATCAAGGAGGCTGCCAAAAAGCCTTACATAAGTGAATTTCTCTTCTCTAAACCAACTTCCTACTGCTGTTAGGTCAATTTATGCTTCCTCAGATATCTTAGGGGGAGGCTTATTGAATATAGAATAATATACAGGCAGAACAAAACCATTACAAATTCTATACAAATGATTCCTATAATGGGCCTTCCATAGCTCTTTGTGATAGATATGGATAGGATTGGGATCCTGAGAAGTCCATTTCCATCCGAGAATGGGGTATTCAGAATTAAAACAAATGATGTCAAGAATATAGGCACTGTAGTAAAAAGGAGGAATGACTCAGGTAGTTGCAAACCTCTTTCTTCTATATTCTAGTATCTCGGTGGCTATTCTATCAGAGAGAATATTTGCCCAATCCATAACATAACCATGAATTGGAACTTCCATTAATGGGACTATATCTATGGAGAACTTCGTAGAATTGTGGATTCCCACAGTCTACACATCATAGCGCTAGCATAGCAATAAGGAGAGGCTAATGAATCAACAGAATACATACCCGATGACTTGTGCTTATGTTTATTCGGGAAATGCCTTCAGTGTCTCATCCAGTCCGACTCAATGTCATTTTCTTTTGTGAATGCTTCTAGAAATGCCTTGTTGTAGCGCTTTTCTAGCTGAGGTAGATGATACATTTTCCTGAGATCCTTTGGCTTGAATGACCTGAATATTTTTCCATCAGTCGTGGAAAATGTTCGATGTGTGGTTGGAATTTTTTCAACAACCCATCTAACCACATTAGTATATGGCAAAACTTTTTCTCGCGTTGCTATCCTCTGTATGTATGAACAGGCCAACTCTTTTAAAGTCCCTTCTGATTTGTTTTTGGAATCAACTGTAGCTTCCTCCTCCATTTCTTCAGGCTCTTCTACTTCTATTAAATTATAGATACTCTCTCAGCTTGTGTTTCCTAGCCCAAGGCACATCATATCTGATATTTATCCCTTCTTATTGAGCTCTGGTTCTTTAACTGTGGTAGGGGCCTTAGATTTCTTTGATTTCTTTCCCATCTTCTCTGGATTCATGAGTTCAGAGCAATTCTACACAGACAATTGAAAACGTAACAGAGAGATATTGGCACTGAAAGCTAATACGGAAATGAAAAGAGTTAAGGTAATTCACATATGATAAGCTGGATGTAATTAAGAATTACCACAGGTGAAATCCTCGAAGGATTCACCCTTAACTATGAAATTAATAACCGTCATAGCCGCCAATAAATGTCATAATTACTTGTCGCATCGGCCATATGCTTAATGATTCTTTTCAAGCATGTCTTTGGTTTTCCACGATTAGCGATCAGCAAAAATTCGCAAATCACAATCAGAAGATTCACTGGGTAGGACTTCAGCATTTCAGACTAAAAGCTCCGACTGCGATAAAGGAGAATATAATAAGACAGGGTATGTTTAGCTAATAGTTTGAGTTTATTGCTTTTAAATTCATATTCGTGAAGTTTATTTGAAAGATAGGCCTTTTCATTATATAATCGCAATCGGGGAATTCATCTGGTAAAGTTTAGTGCAAAAGCCCTGAAAACTTCGATTGCGATAAAGTAACATTATAATAAGGTGGAGGTATGCTTTTAAGGGAACTGGTTTAATTTATCCTTTTAAAAGATTTTTGCATGTAAACCAAATCTCTTAACGATTTATCGTTGAAATGCACGACTTATTTATGAATCACAATCGTGGAATCGATTAGTGCTTTGGCTCTTTATCATATGATACCCTTAACTGCCGATTGCGATTACGTTTATCAAATTGGAGGTTTTGATGAGGACTTTTTATGTGAATCCCTTTAATCTTTGCGATACGTGATCTTCGATCGCTTTATCGCATCAGAGAGTTTCTTATGATGTTTTTTCAAAACGAAATTCATATTTTATCAAAAGTTTTTTTAGATAGGAGTTCTATTGAATTGGGTCTTTTGATAAGGTTTTTCACGTGTTATATGGTTAATGCTACGCAAGCAATTTTATTGAAACATTAACTTACTAAGTTTTTTAAAAAGGGACCCATTTCTAATTAAAGTTTTTTGGGTAAAAATTTAGAAATGGGGGGGTTGTTGTACAACACAACAATTGGGGATTCACTTGAAGAAACAGTTATTTCTAGGAAAATAATGCAATATTCTAACTTTCTTTATTTGAAAATTGTTGAGTATAGAGAAAATCTAAGGACAACTTGATAATCCGGAACTCTGAATAATAGAAACTGTTTTTTCAATTTCTTTCTCATCTTGAAAAACAAAACATTCTAAGTTTGTTTAAGCCTTGATTGGTTGACAAAGATAAAACAATAAGTTTTCTCTGACTTAGCTTATAAAATGACTCTGTTGTCATAGGTAGAGCCTCTGTTGCCAGGAAACGTTTATAGTGTCGACAGGGTTACCTTTTAATCATTCAATCATTCATTGTCCCATCCATTTAAGAGTATAATTTTTAAGAGTAAATCCAAAAAGATATGATTTCACATATTTTCTTTATTTTTATTTTTAAAAGATAAAAATCCATTGTCCTGGTTTGGTGGCCAACTATTGACAATGCCATTCACTACCCGTAATTGAACTAAACAAGCTGGCTTGTGATGAGACCCGTTGTCTTATAATTATAAGCCATTACCCTGTTTTGATATGCAGTATTGGTAATGTCAGTTTAATTAGTTTTCTATGATCATGGTAATCTGGCTCATAATGAGACCCCATATCTTTTATATCAAACATATTTTAGAATTACACTCTGAAAAATCACAATCTTTGTGGATGGGGTGAATGATTTACTCCTTAAGAGAATATGGATGACAATGTAAGAGTTGAAGATGCTAAGTTTGGATAGGCCTTTTCTTTTTATAGATAACCTCATTTGGGCTCTAACACTTGGAATGATTTACAATATTTTTTAAGATTTGAAAACATTTTACAAAAATATAAAGGTTTTTCAGAGTTTAACTATTATCTTATTCCCTCGTACCTTCTTTTTTTCTTTCAGGTTTTCATCTATCAAAAGTAAATATTAATACTATTTTCCTTAGGCAACTTTTCAAATTAGGGAAGGCCAATAAAAGGCTATTTCCAACCTTATTTTATAGCAAACAAACAAAACCGCAAATCCACACAAATTCACACAAAGTTGAATATTTACAAATAAGTAGGGGTTACCTTCTTAAGTAAAGATTTTTTTTAGGACAAGCCCATTGAAAGGAAGAGAATATCTCTTTCCTAATGGATCTTGCAATATAAATGTTGATGGGCCTTTCTTCTCAATGATTTGAAATGTTCCTAGCCACATTTTCTGAAATTTAGTGTGTTTACCTTTATCTTCGTGGGCTTTGTCCCATTTCAAAACAATATCACCAATCTGTGAAATTTTTGAGCCAATGGAAGTTGTATCAAAAGAGGACTTAACAACCTATTGATGCTTTGCATGTGTAATTCTGGCTTTTTCCCTTTCTTCTTCTAATTTAAGGATTTGATTATGTCTTAATTGAATAGAAGATGAGGGATTTTCTTCAATAAACTGCACTAAGGCTAGTGATGGGAGTGCTAAGTTGGCTGGTATGACAGCTTCCTTTCCATACACTAAATTGAATGGAGAAGTTCCTATCGAGGCCTTCTGTGTTATGTGATCTGCCCATAGTGCAAATACTAAAGACTTGTGTCAATTTTTTTGATTCTGATCAACAATTCTCTTAATGATTTTGATGAGATTTTTATTGGTGGATTCTACTAAACCATTACCCTAAGGGTAGTAGTTTGCAGAATACTTTAGTTTGAACCCTCTTTTGATAGCAAATTCAAGTATGGAATTACTAGAGAAATAAGATGCATTGTAAAAAATAAGAGCATTTGGTACACCAAACCTGGTAATGATGAACTGATCTATGAATTCGATGATTGCTTTAGAGTTGGTTGTCTTCAAAGGAATTGCTTCTACCCACTTAGTAAAGTAATCCGTGGCTGTAAGGATGTACCTGTGCTGTTTGGAAGAATGAGGAGTAATTTCTCCAATGATATCCAATCCCCATTGTTCAAAGGGCTGCTCAATGTTGACTGGTTGCAAAGGAAAAGCTGGCTTTCTTTGTCTTCCACTGGCAGTTTGACACGTTCTTCATTTCCTTACATATTCATGGGTATCTTTAAATAAGGTGGGCCAATAATACCCAGCATGTATAATTTTGTGAGCTGTTGTATCAGCTCCAAAATGTCCACCTACTGGACCATCATGTAATTCCTGCAAGACCTTTTGTACCTCAGTTTTTTCAAGGCATCTTAACAAAACCGAATCATAATTCCTTCTAAATAACACATCATCAATAATTTCAAAGTTTTTGGATTTCAGTCTTATGGCACGTTTATTTTTATAGGAAAGATTAGAAGGATCATATCCATTTTTCAAATAAAATATCAAATCTACATATTGGGATTCAGGATTGATGGTACTTGTCTCATTGATTTCTTCAATATTATTGGTACCTTCATGTTCCTGAATATTAGAAGCCCAGCTAGCAACCTACAAAAACCTTGGCCTTTGACAATCTTTGCTCGTTTAATGTCCAAATCATATTCTTGTAATGCCGTGACCTAGTTTGCCCTCTTCTCTCTCAATTCCCTTTGGACTAGTAATTGTCTTACCACTGAAAAATGGACTATTACTTTTGTATGAGTCTTTACGAGAAAGGGTCTAAAGTGTTTAATGGATTTGAACACAATAAAGGCTTGCTTTTCCACATTAGAGTAATTAAGCTCAGCGCCTTGAAGATTCAAACTATAAAATGATATGGGTGCTTCCATATTTTGATCATTGATTTGTGTTAACACAACTGCGTATGAAGTATTAGATGCCAAAGTATATAAAATGAAATGATTGGAAAAGTTGGGAGTGTTTAATGTAGGAGCATTTATGATTGCTTGTTTGATTGAATCAAAAGTTTCCTTTTCTTTATGCCCCCATTTGAACACTGAGTTTTTCTTGATCATGGTTTGTAATGGTAAAACAATCTGTGAAAAATCTGGAACAAATCTTTTTACAAAATTTATTTGACCTAAAAACGATTGCATCGATTTTTTATTATGTGGAAGTGGAATATCAGAAATCTCTTTGATTCTATCTAGATCGATATAAATACCATCTTTTGAAACAATGAACCCTAAGAGTTTACCTTGGTCAAGAGAAAAAAATGACTTCTTAGGATTCAATGAAATCACATACCTTTTGCAGCGTTCAAAGATTTGTTTCAAATCATGTATATGATTTGCTGTTTTCTTAGAGAAGACAGTAATGTCATCTAAATAGACAACAACCGACTTATTAATTAAACATTTGAATGCTATATCCATTGCTCTCTGGAATGTTGCCCCAACATTAATGAATCCGAAAGACATTTTTAGGTAGGCATATGTTCCCCACTTAGTCCTGAAAGTAGCCTTGAGTCTGTCATCGCGGTGTACCAATATTTGATTATACCCAGAAAAACCATTTAAGAAAGACATTAATTCTAAACTAGCTACTGAATGAAGAGTTTTCTCCATTGTTGGTAGTGGGAAGTTATCTTTTTGACTAACCTTATTAAGATTTCTGAAATCAATACAAATTCTAATGTCACCATTCTTCTTCCTAACAGGTACTAAGTTAGAAACCCACTTTGAATGTCCAATAAGAAAAATTATCTTAGCCTTCAAGAGTTTGTTTAGCTCTACTTTTATCTGACTTTCTAGGTTCGGATGAATTTTCCTTAAATTCTGCTGTATTGGTTTCTCTTCAGATATCATTGGAATTGTATGTTGTATGATAGAAGTATCATATGTTTTCAAGTCATCATAATTCCAAGTGAAGACATTTTATATCTATTCAATAATCTGATAAATGAAAATGTTTCTTTTGAAGTAAGTCCCAATCCCAGATTGATATTTTGTGGTTTGGCCTCTGTGCCAAGATTTATTAATTCAAATCTTAGAGTAGAACCTTGAAGTTTTGAATTAGTAACCTGTTTATACCTATCTTTAATGTCATAAAGGTCTTCAAGTTTGACCATTGGTTTAGGTATAGAATTTTCCTCAAGTTTTTGCTTCATTTGAAGATCATGCTTGCTTTCATCAATAATTTGGTCATCATAAGACTTATCAGAAGCTAAGAAATTTAAAATGTCGTCATCATGATTGAATACTCGCCAGTTAGTGACACTATCGGGAACCGATGGTCTAAAAATTAATTCTACTGAAAATATAGCGGGACTGTAATCCTCAAATGGAAGGAGCTTAGAAGCAACATTGGCTAGTAAATCTACTGCTGCATTCCAAGATCTAGGAATGGGAGAAATATTAAATGCTAGAAAATGAGATACAAGGTCTTGTACCAAGGATTGATAATGTTTAAGGTGACTATAAATGCAATGTATAGTATCCCTGACTTGCTTTATAACAATTTCCGAGTCACTGAACACTTTCAAATATTTCACCTTAAGGCCTATTGCTTTGTAAAGTCCTTCAATCAAGGCTTCATATTCAACAGTATTATTTGTACACTCAAATTATAATCTACAAGACAACATAGTCTTTTCTCCTTCACGACTAACTAAAATACATCCTGCTCCTGCACCGTCATTAGATTTTGACCCATCAAAATATAAAGACCAAAATACAGGTTTATCTATAGTCTTATTTACAATTTCCTCAGCAATTTTAACACACCTTGATGTATCTGTTTGCAAAAAAAATTATATTTGAGATGTGAAACTATTAACTGAGAAAGGTGATGATTGAGCACTAAAATTATCAAAGAATGATTCAGACGAGTAGTTACCAAGGATGTTATTATTGAATCCTATGGGCTGGTTTTCTTGCTCAAATTCTGTTATAGTATGAGTCATATGCTTCTCCCGATCAATCTTAATCTGATTTGTCTTTCCTTTATAAGGAAGCCACATGTGAAACCAATCGGTAGAAATATAACCATGAAGTTTCTCAGACCAATCTCTGTTTAGAATCAAACCATAAAACTCAGGAATATTAGCAATTAATATATCAATTCTCTGAACTACTCTTGGATCAGCTGATAACCTAATTTTAACTGAATTGATTTCTCCCAATACTTGGACCTTAGTTCTATCCAACTGGACAATATGTACTGCAGACTTTTAGGGTTCTATATTCAGTTTAGAACAAACTAAAGTTGGCATTATATTCGATGAAGCCCCTGAGTCTATTAAGCAATTATGCAGATTTCTATTATAAATCGCGTAGGTCAAGAGAAAAGAAGGAGTATGGGAATTAGATCTATCTCCCATTAGAATAGCATCAGTAGCTTCTACTATATCGGATGGTGGGTTACTTGTTTCATTAGCTGCTTTGGACAGTACAACATTTGGAAGAGGAGAAGAAGGTACTGCATTTAATTCTTTGAGTAGAAACTTTTGTTGATGTTTGTTGATGTCGGTAACTACTAATGTCTTAGATGATGCAGGTGGATTGGAAGATGATGGGTGATTTTGAGTAGGCACTACTGTAGAATTCTTTGTGGGAACCCTTTCTTTAGTAGTAGGACCCATGTTCTTCTTATTTTGAGTTGGTTGAACAGGTTCAGGAGTTCCTTTACTCCTAGTACTTACTAGAAAAGCTTCTTGTTCATTTTCAGTATCAAAATTTGGCAAAATGAAGTCCCACATCCCATGACATTCTACAACTTCTTCTTCCTCAGTTTCGTCAGATGATAAGACTGTATCTTCCTCTTCATCATTCTCGGGATCTGATTCTACATTAGATATAGCATTAGGTGGTTTTGATTCTAGTTTCTTAAAGTTTCTAAATGGCTTCTTAGTTGAGGTCTCGGCTACTTGTTTCTTGATTTCTACCATTTCATTTGACATAGTTTTTAGAACCTTTTGGAGACCTTCCATATCATATGGATCTTTAGCCATTTTCTTCTTTGAATCATCTTTGAAGGTAACTTTTTTGGATTTTCATTCTTCAAGAGCAGCTTTCTTTTCTAAGGCGATGATATGTTTTTCCACAACGATTGCCTCTTTCATATTCTCTGCTAAAGTAGGCTTTGTAGCTCTATCAACAAAGATTGCTATGTTTGAAGGTAAGGCTGATATGTACCATTCACTTCGAACCTCTTCACTAGGTTTTGATGCAGTAGGAATCTTATTTAAGAGTTTGTTAAATCATGAATTGAACTCTTTTATAGGCTCTCTTGATTCCATTTTAAGATTTGAGAGATCATTGATTAACGTTGCTGTGGACCTGTCATCACCAAATTTAGTCAAGAACTGCTCTTGGAAAATATTCCAACTAGTAATGGATCCTGATGGTAACGAAAAGTACCAAGACCTGGCTGCTCCTTGCAGGGTATATGGGAAAAGCCTAACAACCATGTCTTCTTCAGTAACTCCCTTTAAATTGACTGACAACATAAATTTGTTTATGTGTTCATCTACCTGTATGCCTGCATCTGGGTTGAATTTTGGCAACCATTTCTCGGGATGAGCTGGCAATGGATTCAAAGGTGCAGGCATTGTGACTGCACCAGGATTGTTCCATGGCCTCTATGCCATTTTTGAGCTACTAATGGATGATAGCACAGATGAAGTTCCAAGTGGTTGAGAAGAAGATGTTGAAGTTCCAATACCTTGTTGAACGACAATATGGAGTGGGGGAGTGGATGGTTGACTTTGCAATGGAGAAGATGAAATGGATGATGATGATGAAAGAGTCTCACTATCAGACCCTTCAGGTGTCTTCCTTGCTCTTTTTCTTTTAGGCAGAGGGAATTCAGTAGGTTCAATACCAAGCTTTTCACTCTGGAGTCTGGTAAGAGGATGAGAAGGAATGAATTGCGAAGTCACACTGCCTTGGGATAACTCAGATTTCTGTGGTGATATTGAGAATCCTTGAAGTTTATGAATTAGAGACTGAACTTCACGATATTCAAGAGTTGATTTATCTGAGAGTTTTTGGGGTTCAGCAGTAGTTTTTGTTTTCTCAACTTCTCGCTTAGAAACTGGAGATTTAGCATGTGAGGGGGAAGTCAGAGGTGAGGTGGAGGGAGATTTACTCTCAGAATGGGCTATAGGTTTGGATTTTCTCGCCACTCACAGTTCATGGCCCTCCTTCTAGCGCTAAAAATGTTCATGCCTCGAAAATCGCTGCATCAACATCAGGGAAAACCACCCGATCCGGACCTTAATGCAGCTCCTTTTCCGTTTGGTGTGGTGGCTCCGACTAGATATAATGGGACCTGTTTCCCAATGATATATGGGTTGGATGGGTGATTGGTTTATAGTATCTAACAAAAATGATAAGTTTTCTATTCTAAAATGAAAAAATATAAAGGTAATTAATCTATCCCAAGAATTCTTCCTCTTAGTGCAATTCTTGGTTGTTCTTATTGATAAGTAAACATGAAGATGACTTACTCATAAATAAAAATATTCATTCATATGATAATTACTTTGTTCAAGTAATTGAAGAAAGTAATAATTAAAATGTTATCACACTAACCATAATATATTACTGACACACACACACACACAGACACACACACATATATATATATATATATAGATATATATATATATATATATATATATATATATATATATATATATATATATATATATATATATATATATATATATATATATGAAAGATGACAATTCCAGAAGCATTCAATAGTGAAAGACTAAAGAATTGTTGTAGAAACATATACACATCAATAATAGCAAAGTTTTAATAAATGCTTGATTCACACAGAAACATAAAGAAAAAACATAGATAGTAGTACCATATGCATTTGGGTCTCCTCCAATATGAATCTCATTTAAATCCTGCCTTTTAATTTGAGAAAAATTTCAAAGGAAGCAAAAGTGCATATCACATAAAAGCCTTCTGTATCGAAATTCAGAATTCAGGTCCAGTATTTTATAAAAATAAATATATCGGAAGTATAGTAGTGCAACTTCCATTTCAAGTCTTAATACAAAATATTGAGGACCCTTTCTAGAAACATGAAAGGGTCTATAAATACTACAAAAATAACAAACTATGAAAGAAATATGCTATGCACTAGTATAACCAAATCGAAAAAATGTGGAAATCATCTTGAAATAGGAATGCTGTAGTCGGTCAAAAATGGTTCACTGTATTGGTTGATCATCTTGTGATCGGAACTGACAAATGGAAAGCAGTGGCTCGACTTCTGGTGGATGATTCATTCGTGAGTGTAACTGAGCTGTGTATGTTGCATCAGTAAGCTCATGGATCATGTGGCTAATCGCATCAATGAGACATTTCATCGCTGTTCGTTGACTATGAGGTTTTACAAGGAAGAACCAAAAGGTTTCCCATGGTAAGCTGTGAATGCCTACAATCAGTTTTTCCCTTTGATCAATCTCCTGTTTACACTGTTGTTCTAATGATTTTACTTGTGGGAGTTTGCCTGTAGAACATTCCGTTATTAAATTTGATAAATATAGACTATTGTTAATTAGTTCAACCAGGTTACTTATTGCTGATCTGCATCTGGATGTTGCTCTCTCGGTCTTCATTAGCTGAGAATCCCATTCTGTAAAAAGAATTTCCTTATACGATTCCTGGATTTGTGGGAGATTGGCAGTTTTTCCCTCTTTCGAATCTTGCCATGACAAAAAATTTGTTAATATCTCATCCATTTTTTCCAACTCTAGTCTTGCATCCATTGATTTTTCAATCATGGATGCTGTGATATCACATAGAGGGATTGCCAATTAAATATTGTAACATAGTAGGTTCAGCTGTTGAGACAATACCCTGGTAATTTCTAGGGCCTCAGTTCTAAATTCTCCTATTTGAGGATATTCCTTGAATCGCTCTATCTGAACTGTCATTTGAGTGATTTGCTCTTCTTTTGATTTACTCATCTGTTCATTTAATAGTTGTAACTTGCTCAATGCTTGAAATAATTTGTGCTGTTTATGATTAGCTTGCTCATCAATTCTTTGCTTTTCTTTTACCAATTGGTCATTCAACTCCTTATTAAGCTGTTTCTGTGCTGCTAATTGTTGTTCCAGTTGTTCTACCTTCTGCCGTTTTTCCTGTGACTGTGCCTCTAGCAGACTGATTGTTTGGTCCTTTTCTTTCAATAAGTTACTGACCTCTGATGCCTTATCCATTGTTGCTACTATATATGCTCCATCATATTGAGAAAGTTTGGTTAGATCTTTCGAAGGGCTTACTTCCTTCCTCCACGCCACATTCATCGTCTCCATTTGAGAAGTCGAAAGAGGAGAGTGATCAATTTTCCTCTTTTTCCTTTTCCTTTTGACTACAGCCCTATGCTTAGGGTTGTAGAAGATATCTAGTGGTGGTATTTCTTCCACATGCAAAACAATCTCATCAGAGGGATGCTTAGGAATTATTTCTATGTCCTTGTGAATCTTGGGTGGGCTGCCTGTTCCTTCAATCGGAACTGTGTTGACTGCTATTTTTTGTGCCATGGACACCTCAGATGTAGCAAATCCTAGGATATTTTCAGTATTACTGATGATAGAATCAAATTGTTGCCATACCTTGATTAGTTTAGGGTCAACATAGATGTATGAATCAAGGGGTCTGCTACTTGGTTCTTGCCTCTGCTGCTATTCTGGTGTCTTGTCCTTCTCAGGAACTTTTTCCACTTCAAGAGTATTGTTAACGATTTCTTGTTCACTCTGGCGTTGTGGTTGAACCGTTGAGGTTGTAGCTAAAAAATTCAAAGGTAGGGTTTCCAATCTCTGGGCCCTAAGCCTATTGAATTTTTCTAATCCTTGTGTTCCCAATTTAGTCGCAGCCAATCCTTTAACCTGGAAAAATAGTTCCGCTCAAGAAAACAAGTGATCAAAGATATCGTTTTCATGATCAAATCTGGTGAGCTTAGCCTGAGATGTAACATTATAGGAAATCTTTTTAAGGTCATACTGCCTCCTTGGAATAGTTACGAGATTTAACATCTAAATTTTCTCGGGTTCTTTCTCTGCATGTTTATAATTATGCAAGGTAAAATGCCACACCAAAGGGAAATGTAGGCCACATGTGTTTCTTGGAATCCCTAAGGGTTTTTGACATTCCTGCAACTATTATTTGGTATGCTAATTCCCAGGCCAATAATTTATCAGGAACATATATAGGAAGAACATGGGGATCAGTGAGGCTGCTAAAAAGCCTTACATAAGTGAATTTCTCTTCTCCAAACTAACTTCCTACTATTGCTAGGTCAATTGTTGCTTCCTCAAATATCCTAGGGGGAGGCTTATTGAATTTAGAATAATATACAGGCAGAACAAAACCATTACAAATTCTATACAAATGATTCCTATAGTGGGCCTTCCATAGCTCTTTGTGATAGATATAGATAGGATTGGGATCCTGAGAAGTCCATTTCCATTTGAGAACGGGGTATTCAAAATTAAAACAAATGATTTCAAGAATATAGGCACTGTAGTAAAAAAGAGGAATGACCTAGGTAGTTGCAAACCTCTTTCTTCTATATTCCAGTATCTTGGCGGCTATTTTATCAGAGAGAATATTTGCCCAATCCATAACATAACCATGAATTGCAGCTTCCATTAATGGGACCATGTCTATGGAGAAATTCGCAGAATTGTGGATTCCCCACAGTCTACACATCATAGTGCCAGCATAGCAATAAGGAGAGGCTAATGAATCAACAGAATACATACCCGATGACTCGTGCTTATGTTTATTCGGGAAATTCCTCCAATGTCTGATCGGGTCTGACTCGATGTCATTTTCTTTTGCGAATGCTTCCAGGAATGCCTTGTTGTAGCGCTTTTCTAGTTGAGCTAGATGATACAATTGCCTAAGATCCTCTGGCTTGAATGACCCGAATATTTTTCCATTGGCCATGGAAAATGTTCGGTGTGTGGTTGGAATTTTTTCAACAACCCATCTAACCACATTAGTATATGGCAAAAAATTTGCTCACGCTGCTATCTTATGTAGGTATGAATAGGCCAACTCTTTCAGAGTCCCTTCTGATTTGTTTTTGGAATCAGCTGTAGCTTCCTCCATTTCTTCAGGCTCTTCTGCTTATATTAAATTATAGATACTCTCCCAGCTTGTGCTTCCTAGCCCAAGGCATGTTGTATATGATATTAATCCCTTCTTATTGAGCTCTGGTTCTTTAACTATGGCAGGGGCCTTGGCTTTCTTTGATTTCCTTCCCATCTTCTCTGGATTCATGAGTTCAGAGCAATTCTACATAGACAATTGAAAACGTAACAGAGAGATATTGGTGATGAAAGCTAATATGGAAATGAAAAGAGTTAAGGTAGTTCACATATGATAAGCCGGATGTAATTAAGAACTACCATGGGTGAAATCCTCGAAGGATTCACCCTTAATTGTGAAATTAATAACAATCATAGCCGCCAATAAATGTCATAATTACCTGTCACATCGGCCATATGCTTAATGATTCTTTTCAAGCATGTCTTTGGTTTTCCCCGATTAGCGATCAACGATAAATCACAAATCCCAATCGGAAGATTCATTGGGTATGACTTTAGCTTTTCAGACTAAAAGCTCCAACTGCGATAAAGTAGAATATAATAAGGCAGGGTATGTTTACCGAATAGTTTAGGTTTATTGATTTTAAATTCATATTCGTGAAGTTTATTGGAAATATAGGCCTTTTCATTATATAATCACAATCATGGAATTCATTTGGTAAAGTTTTGCGTGAAAGCCCTGAAAACTCCGATTGTGATAAAGTAACATTATAATAAGGTGGAGGTATGCTTTTAAGGGAATTAGTTTAATTTATTTTTTTAAAATATTTTTTCATGTAAACCAAATCTCTTAAATATTTATTGTTGAAATGTGCGCCTTATTTATGAATCGCAATCAGGGGACCTGCTAGTGCTTTGGATCTTTGTCATATGATACCCTTGACTGCCGATTGCGATTATGTTTATCGAATCGGAGGTTTTGATCAGGACTTTTTATGTGAATCCCTTTAATCTTTGTGATACGCGATCTTCGATCGCTTTATTGCATTGGAGAGTTTCTTATGATGTTTTTTCAAAACGAGATTCATATTTTATCAAAAGTTTTTTTAGATAGGAGTTCTATTGAATTGGGTCTTTTGATAAGGTTTTTCACGTGTTATATGGTTAATGTTACACAAGAAATTTTATGAAACATTAACTTACTAAGTTTGTTAAAAAGGGACCCATTTCTAATTAAATTTTTTTGGGTAAAAATTTAGAAATGGGGGGGGTTTTGTATAGCACAATAGGTGGTTATAGAGATATCTCTACACTGAATAACACAAAGTTTTATTTTCATCATTCCCTTGCAAATTACATGAGTGGTTGTCTAAGCTAGCAAACAATGAACCTACTTGGAAACACGTCAATCCTAATGTATGGACTCATAAACTGATCAAGCACCTTGAAGAATCTGATTATAAGGTTGCAAGGGCTGTTGACTATTGGATCAATAGTATTATGGGCGGTTTCATCACTGAATTTGCAATTGACATCTCTATATCTTATAACGAAGCTGAACGCTAATTCTTTGAGGGTCTGAGACGTAAGTACCTAAGATCGCTAAAAAATTGGCTTAAAATGTTGTTGTGTGAAAGCGGTGTTATGCCTATGAATTGATGTTTAAAAGAGGTCAGACTGAATCTACGGGAAGTGGAAAAAATATTCATAGCCAATTGGGACAAATACACTAAAAACACATACATTCCATTATTGGGTAAGTTGGATAGCGAAGAAGAAAATACCAACCCTAACACACCTGGAGGTGCACCGCAAAAAGAAGGTTAGGGAACTTATGGGATTCCACATCCATCCACCCCATCTCCACCTTCATCACCACCTCATACACCTATGCCTCCACCTCCACCTCCACCTCCACCTTCATTCTTCAGTATGGCGAATACAGTGAAAATGCATGTATTCAAGGGTTAGGGATTAGAGGATCCTGATGAGTTTTGGTTCGTAGTCAAAGCTATGTGGAAGGCGTAGCTGATCAATGATAATGACATGAAGAAAGCGCAACTAGCTACAGCCTTACAGGATAGATTGCTTGCATGGTATATCAAATATAATACAACCAACCTAAATTCTACGTTGGCCGAGACAAAGACTGCGATGAACTCAGAATTTAGAAATTCGAAATTAGAAGCTCAGTGTGTCACTGAAATAAAGGAGATCAAGAAAACAACTAATGAGTCCACGTGGGATATGGATTAGAGGTTGAAGTGCTTAATGAGACAAGATAATCTTCATATTTTCGATGAACAACACAAGGAATGGTACATAGCTTCGCTATTGCCACATTTAATACTACCTTTTTCTCAATAGAATATCAAATCTCACGTTGAACCATTAGATATTCTAATCAAGATGGAGGCTTTGCTGATCTAGGATAAAAATATAGGAGTCCAACAGATCTAGTCACAATTAGCAATCCTTCATATGGAATTGCAGGATATGAATAAGGGAAAGGAGGTTGAGTTAGGACTACGCCCTAAAGTTTGGTGCATGAAGTGCAAGGCTATAGGTCATTATAAGGATCCGTTTCTTATATACCAAGATTATATAGGTGCAAGAGGTCCCAACCCATTGAAACCAGAGTCTCCTGCTGGATCAAGCATTGGTTCAAGAGTTTGGCATAGTATTTGCCAAGTACCATGAATGCATACGCCAAACAATTATTATCTATTACAAAAGTTTGTGCAGTCACCAAAGCAACTCTTCTACAAGTTTTGTAAATTAGTTGGCCATGATGAAAGAGATTGTCAAAGCTATGATCTGATGATAGACACAACACTGATGTATAGGATGCAGGCTGAAACCTGCATGCAGAATGATCAAGGCTCACCTACGTCTCGTAGAGGATTCTAGGGACGTGGAAGAGGACAAGGAGGAGGTGTTGGAAGAGGTCGAGCTAGATCATCTGCTACAACTGTGGAGAACCAAGACATTTTATGCACAACTATCAGAATCAAACTCGTCCCTCTTGTCAATAATATAAGTAATTTGATCATGTTATAGAATAGTTTCCTACATTAATAGCAAATATGTAGGAAATGAAGAACCAACAACTGACACAGAACATTCATATGATGAGATATCATTTGTGTGAAGGTAATCCTATTGCAAATATAGTCAAGCGAAGTGGTATAGCCGCTATTGAAGATAAGATAGAATGCAAGCAACTGGTATTGGATACATGGGTTTGTACGGCTGGTGAAAATGATGTTGGATTTGACTTACACAGAGAAAAGGAGACGTTTATGGAGGCACAAACATTTTATATGGATCCACGTCCTTCTATGTCTAAAAATCAGATACCAATAGTCCTCCAAAGAGAGAAATATGAAGAAAGTACTGTGACAGAGAACTATGACCCCACAGTGATGAAATTGTTTCTATAGACATGCATGAAGATGTTGAGGGATCAGAAGTCAGTTGAAGGACTACAATAGCTGATAGATAAATACGCTTGAAAAGACAAGCCGCTACCGGAACAACAAGTAACGAATAAGGTGAACCAAAGCAAGAAGAGGACTAGTAGCGAAATGCAGTTGACAACACAAATTGGCGATTTTGATATGGACCAGATAATTCTAGACCTAGGATCTGACGCTAATGTACTACCAAGGAAGACTTGGGAATATATGGGGAAACATAAGTTGCAGTGGTCACCAATCCGGCTGCACATGGAAAACCAACAGAAGATAATTCCGATGGTTTGCCTGCATGGAGTGACTGTAGATATTGAAGGAGCCAGTGTGCTCGCAGATTTTGAAGTTATTAAAATATTCGATGACAGTAATCATACCCATCATTTTTCAGTATTAACTGGGATTTCAACATGAATGTTATTATTAATTTGAATAAGCGAAGCATGGTGCTTGAAAAGAATGGCCTTAGAGTGGTTGTTCGATTGGACCCAGCTGAAGGTGCACGACACATAGAGCCAGTTTATGATGACTGTGACGATGAAGACATTCATCACATATATAAGCTCACTGTGTGAGAAGAAGACTAGATTAATCCCACTACAGATGGATGTATCAATTGGGAAAAGGATAGTTCATGCCAATCAGGCTTAGAAGAAGAATTAGAAAATTGGCAGAATCGGTTGCATAAGGTCTCTACAATACGATGTAATAGGCTTATAAAGTCTTTGTGATGTATATCAACTGAGGTGCATAAATTATCTTATTATGATGGGCTAGATGATTTCAATACTTTCCTTAACCATTTTGAAAGAGACGTACCAGAGGAGCACATGTTCCAGTCTTTATATTTGGTTTTAAGAGCTATTCCTGCAAGATGGTGGGGAACCCACAAGGATAATATTGTTGATTTGAAGGAATATTGTAAACTAGTGAGATTAAGATTTGGCTTTGCAACAACATGGCTTAGTGAAAAGTACACAGGAAATAATGACCCGCGTGAACATCTGACTCGATGGGCTAAGGCTTGGGGTGAGGTACCTCAACCGGAGTGGGTACATATCTTTATTCATACCTTAGATGTTATACCAACAAATTGGTATTTGGAGATGGAGCTAGAACACAGGACTACTGATTGGGAAGAAATGAAGGAGATTTTTCTGCTTACATTAAGCTTTGAAGGTGGGTTCAAATGCATTGATGGGGCGCTTCAAGCGATTAAGGCAATGATATTCCGAACACCAATAGAACCTATAACTTGGATGTAGCCTGACTGGAGAGTGTAGCTAAAACATGCGTTGGAATGCTACAATGTTACTACAGAAGAAGGCAATGAGGATCCACGAAATATCAACATTCCTTATTTTGAAGTACTGCACGAGGTTGCAGGACCTGATGCAAAGATCCTTGATATATCATAGCCAGTAAAGACAAACCAAGTGAATATTGGCTCAAAATCAGAACCAAAGTTTTTGCACATTGGCAACTATTGGGACGAAGACATGGTAGGAAAGGTTATTGAATTACTACATGAATATCAGGGCTTATTTCCAACAAAATTCTCTAAATTGAAGGGTATAATAGGTGATTTGGGTGTGATGAAGATCGATTTAAAACTAGATGCGAAGCCGCTTAATCATTGCCCATATTGACTGAATCCAAAGTATAAGGAAAAGGTACGAGAAGAGTTGGATAAGATGCTCGTGGCAGGTATCATTGAACCAGTGGAAGAGTTGGAATGGGTCAGCCTGATGGTGGTTTAGGAAAAGAAAACAAAAGGTGAATTAAGGATCTACGTAGATCTGTGGAAGTTAAATATTGCCTGCATGCATGACCCCTTTCCTATGCCTTTTATAGATGAAGTTCTAAAAAACATTGGTGGAAAGGAGGCTTATTCATTCCTAAATGGATTTTCGGGACATCAACAAATTAATATTGCATCAGAAGATGGAAGCAAGACAACCTTCGCTACAGAATGGGGGTCATTCTAATATACAGTTATGTCATTCGAACTAAAAAATTCTCTTGCGATATTTTGAAGGGTGGTAATCACTGCATTCAAGGAATTTATTCACAAATTTTTGGAGGTATAATTTGACAACTGGACAATATTTCGCCTGGTTAAGAGACATGTTTCTAGTCTGTGCCTAATGTTGGAGAAATGCATGAAGTATTAGATTTCCATGAATTTGAAGAAATGTATTTTTTGTGTACCTTATGGAATACTGTTGGGCAAGTCATACTTATATAAGCTAGGACCGGATGAAGTTCTGTGCCGATATGTACCTGAGTATGAAGGACACAGTATTCTAGCTGAAGCGCATGGTGATGTCACAGGAGGACACTATGCAGGTAAGAAAATTGCGTAGAAGATTTTACGAGCAGGATTATGGTGGCCTACGATACATAAAAGGAATGCAGCAGACACAACAAACCATTCAATTGGCAGTCAAGGGGCCAAGTACTGAGAAGTTGGTCGAGGAGGTTAGGTAGGAGACTGTGCAGTGAATAATGGAGATTCAAGCATTGAAGGCAGAGTTCAGTGGCCTCAAAGCGCATGTTGAGGATGTACCACCAGCATGACTCAGGAAAAGTCACATCTTCGTGTTGGGGGCCTATTGGGATGGGGACCCCCAGGTCCAAGTTTGTCTAAGTTTTTAGTAGAATTTTGTAATATTGCAAAGTCTCCGCAATTTGAGGAGCAGAGCACACAAAACATTAACGGTCAAAGTGAATTTTATGAGGTTCAAAGCCCCTTATTTTATAAAGGGATGGGTTGTTTTGATGAACTCTGCCCATGGTTCTTCGACCATGATAATGTAATGTAAAATATATAAAAGGGAGTCATCTAGGAGTCATTAGAGAAGACTCTAAGATTATGGATAGTTTCTAAGTAACATTTTGAGTCTGTAAGTCTGTATTCTAATGAAGGGGAAGGCTCCTGCAGCTAAGTGCATGGAGACCTTGGTAAGTCCATAGCTAAGTGTGTGGGCCCCTGGAGCTGTGTGTCCAGGGTTAGAAGCAGTGTATGTATTGAAGATCTAAAGTAATAAAGCATATTTGAAGCAATTCTATGTGTTCTCTGTATATTTATATATTTCTTTGTTTATGCTTAGCTACAATTCGATTCTTTGTGATATTGTCTCAATTGCATCAAAAAGGTTTATATCTACTTTTATGTGGTAACTTATGCATGTTAGAATATAGGCGAAGCTCGTAGATCTAATTAAGTAGAAATTGATTTAAGATTTTGGTTCTAAAGATAAGGGTTCGCAAAGGTCAAATCGGGCCCTAGATTAAGGAAACACCTCACTACTACATCACATAACCTTCTGGATGCATAAAACTTGTTCTAGCATCCCCCAATACTTCCTCGAGTGAGGCTGCAGTCTGCGCTAAGAGGACTCTTTCCAAAAGGGATGATAGTGTAGGGTTTTGTTGGTTAGCACAACTAACTCTAAACTTGGATCCAAGCCCACTCAAGCCAACACCAGCCCTGATAACAGAGATATAGATGATGAGACTAAACAAATAAATGATGACATGCTAGGAAGAATCCATACCCAAAGAGTTGAGGGAGATAGGGATGATAATGAGGAGGAATATGGAAATGTTTATGAACAAAGGAAAACAAAAATACAAAAAATTGAATTGCAGGGGGAATTAAAAAAGATCAGGTGTCCGACATTCGATGGAGAAGTGGAGGAAGTTGCAGAGGCTTGGATTATTAATATGAATAATTACTTTCAAATCTATGAGTATGATAATAACCTTAAGGTTATGATGTCTATTTACCAGCTTCCAAGAAAGGCCACCTTATGGTGGGAAGAAGTAATGAAAGTGCAATGGATTGAGGAGTAGGAAGTGACATGGGATGAGTTCCAATTTTTTTTTTAAGAATAAATATCTAACATAACAATTTTATCATGAAAAGGAAAACATGTTTCATGACTTGAAGCTAGGAAAATTGATTATGGATGAATTTGTGACCAAGTTTACATCCTTGTTGAGATATGTTCCATATATACATGAAGAAAAGGATAAAGTTCAATGCTTTGTTAGTAGCTTGCCTGCATTCATGAAGGAGAGGCTAGAATTTGATAAACCCAAGGAAATGGACAAGGTGATTCAAAAGGCTCAGATTTGCTATCAACAAATTAGATGGAAAGGAGAATGTAGCAAGCGCTGGCCAAATAAAAAGGGGTAGAAAAATTTTCATAATACTAAGAATGTAAAAACAGGTATTTTTAAGGGTGCATATAAAGGTCATCAAAATATAATTCTGGGAAAAATCAATGGAAAATTAGATCACAAAATGAGCCTAGGAAAACATAAGTATCAAGCAATCCAAAACCTTGTCAATCGCAAAAAACCCATTACAATGTTGGGGCTGTGGGGAACCCCATTAATGTAAAACTTTCCTCCATCATACCAAACTAGAGAAAGCTACTAACATATAGTAAGCTTCTACAACTGATGAGGTAGCAAGGAGCATACCAAGGATCAATGCTACTTTGGAAGATCACCAGGTGGATTATCAACCTAGCATGATAAAATTGGAAGATAAGTTATTTAACCAGAATATATCTATTTTAGTAGATCTAGGAGAAAGTTTAAGTTATGTCATCCCGAAGGTAGTGGAAAAGTGTCATTTATAGACTCATAGATTTAAAAATCCCTGGCTGTTACAATTAGCTACTAGAGCAAAGAGAAGAGTGACTTCTAAGGTACTATATTGCTCTGTCGAAATAGGAAAGCAACAAATTAAGGTCAACTTAAACGTACTACCCTTAGGGTCTTATGACATGCTAATTGGGATGGACTGGTTGGAAGGACATTGGTAATTGGTGAATTGTAAATAAAAATCTATTAGTTTCCTCACCAAAGATGGTACTAGGCAAGAAATCCAAGTAGTGAAGTAGACAATAAAATTACGTCCCATTACCGCCTCACAATTAGGAAAATTTGTTAGGAAGGGTTGTTTGATATATATTGTCCAGGTTGGGTATTCTAATGTTAACTACAAGACAACCACTTTAGAAAGTATACCAGTCATTGAAGACTTTGTTGACGTGTTCCCTGAGAACATCCCAGGGTTGCCCCTAAAATGGGATATTGACTTCACTATAGAATTAGTTCTTGGGGTTGTCCTAGTGTCAAAATATCCCTACCATATGAGCATACCTGAGCTAACAGAGCTCAAGATGCAATTGCAAGAATTGCTTGACAAAGGGTACATCCTCCCAAGCATGTCACCTTGGGGAGCTCCGATACTATTTGTGAGGAAAACAATGGCACTTTAAGACTTTTGTTTGATTATAGGTAGCTAAACAAGTCGACCATTAAAAATAAGTATCCGCTGCTTCGAATCGATGATTTATTTGATCAAGTTAAAGGTGTTTCAGTCTTCTCTAAGATCGATTTATGATCAAATTACCACCAAATCCGAGTAAGGGAAGAAGACATTTGTAAGACAAAATTTAGAACTTGTTATGGTCATTACGACTTTTTTATCCTTCCATTTCGATTGACTGATGCGCCAATGAAATTTATGAGTTTTATGCATGGTATTTTTCACCTGTTTCTAGAAAAAATTGTCTTGATATTTATAGATGTTATTCTGATTTACTCCTGAAATCTAGAAGAAAATAAAGAACATTTACGGATAGGGCCACAAGTTTTACGGGAACATCAATTATATGTTAAATTTAGAAAATGTGATTTCTACAAATACCAAATCCAATACTTGGGGCACGCCATTTGAGTCGAAGGCATAACTGTTGGCCTCGAAAATATTAAAACCATTATGGAGTGGTTGGTACCTAAAAATGTTGTAGATATACAATCTTTCATGGATCTAGTAGGATACTATCATCATTTTATTAAGGGATTCTCCCAAAATACTTACCCTATTAGTTCCCTGCAGAAGAAAGGGAGGGATTTCAGGTGGATGACTGACTGTCAATGAAGTTTGAACAACTGAAACAATTATTAACCACTACCTGAGTGTTAATGATTGCTGACATAAACAAGTAATTTGTGGTCTGCATAGATTCCTGCCAAGAAGAGATGAGGGGAGTGTTGATGTATGAAGGGAGGGTGATGGCTTACGAATCTTAGAAGTTGAAGGAACATGAGTAGGAATACTATGCTTATGATTTGGAATTAACTTTCGTGATCCATGCACTGAAAGTATGGAGACATTATTTATTGGGCAAGAATGAGAGATCATAACAGTTTAACCAATTTTCTAGGCAACCTAATTTGAATGCATGTCAATCAAGATGGAATTATTTTCTCTGTGAATTTGACTTCACCATATAGAATTTAAAAGGAAAATAAAATCGAGTATCAAACGAATTAATTAGAAGGGTGCATTGTGTGTATGAACTTCACTACAACTAGATAGAATTTAGTATTTCTGAATAGATTAAAAAAGCTTCCCAAAAGGATCCAAAGTATATTTTTTTATGGTAGCAAACCAATCATACTAACAACCCTGAAAAACTATCTGAATATAATATTAATAAGGACCAGTTGCTAAATTTTAGAGGAAGAGTATATGTTCCCAACTAGATTTCATCAGACAACTGATTCTCGATGAATTTTATAGAAGTCCTTACGCTAATCATCATGGCTATCAAAAATTATTCTCAACGATAAGGAAGGATTACTTTTGGCTGTGTATGAGAAGAGACATTATGGAATATTTGGCAAAATGTTTGGAATGCCAACAAGTTAAATCTAAGCATCAACATTCCACCAAATATCTACACCCATCATCCATTATTGAATGGAAATGGGAAGTTATTACAATAGATTTTATAGCAGGACTACCTGTTGGAATTATGACAAATGTGTTGTCCTTGATGGAAACCTACTTTGTGAGTTGTCCTTGATAACATGATTATTTTACAAGCTAGTACACATGTGACAGAGAGTTTGGACAAAGGCATAGCAGTCCAGAGACAAAAGAATGATGAAGGTGATGTTTTGAGAAATACACACAGGTTTTGTGAAGCAAAGTCGCGTACACACGTGGGTATGGAGAAGAGAAAGCGCGTACAATTTCCACACCATGGTATCCTAAATACCATGGATCTTTACCATGGTATTGGCCCATAGTAATGAGAATGACAATGGATATTTGATCCCATCCAGGAATATGATTGGCATTACTAAGGATTTCTCCCGTGGTATTGGATAAGTCCTAACCTATATAAGGAGATGAAGATAAAAGTGTTCAATGTGCAAGTAATGGGCTATTGATGAATTATTTGATATGAAATAAGGTTACACAAGGAATGTGATGTGGGATCATATATTTTAGATCTAAAATGACCACATGAGTTTCTTATGGGTTGATCTGTGATAATAATTTTCTAACATATGTTTGTTACTGGGTTTGCCAAGATTTGGGTTTGACTGAAGTTATATTGTGAAGCAAAGGAATGAGTCAATAATTAGATATCTTTATGCAAGTTTGTCTTAGAAAAACACATGGATACGCGGGTCTTCCTCTAGGTAGTCACGTGTCTATTCTACAATATGGACAGATCTATATGCGGGTATGCTTCTAGAGTCCAAGAAAATTCATCTTTATTCGATAATTTTGTTAGAGGTGCTACTATTCTCCCATAATTCTTGAAAAACTTACGATAATACCCTGTCAACCCGAGAAATCCTCGAAGATGCTTTAGGGTTGTGGGGATTTTCCATTCCTTAATGGCTTTAATTTTGTTAGTGTCTACCTTAACAACGTCATGAGATACAATATGACCCAAATATTCCACCTCCTATACTCCAAAGAAACATTTGGAGGTTTTTGCATATAATTGTTTCTCCCCCAACAATTTGAGCACCCTATGAACATGTTGAACATGATCCTTCCAAGAATTGTTATAGATTAGTATATCATCAAAAAATACTAACATAATTTTCTAAGGAAGTGTTTGAAAATGGAATTCATCAAACCTTGAAAAGTGGAAGGTGCATTAGTAAGGCCAAAAGGCATGAAAAAAAATTCATAATGACCTTCATGAGTTTTGAATGTTGTTTTGAGAATGTCTTCAGTCTTCATTCTAGGTTCATGATATCCTGAACGAAGATCCAACTTGGTGAAGTAAATTGCTCCATCTAATTCATTCAACAATTCATCAATGACAAGAATGGTAAATTTATCTTTAATAGTGAGCTTATTGAGCTCCACATAATCTAGGCACATGTGCCATGATCCACCCTTCTTGTGCACCAATATTACTAGAGAAGAGAAAGAACTTTCACTAGGTTGAATTATACCGACCTCTAGCATATACCCAACCAAATGTTTAATTTCACTCTTTTGGGCATAGGAATATATGTAAGGCCTAATGTTTGGAGGAACACTTCCTGGAATCAAGTGAATAGCATGATTATAATCATGAATGGATGGGGTGCCTTTAGGAGTCTCAAATACACTGGAATGATTGTCTAAGACTGTAACAACCCTGGTGAAAAGTTCATGTAATAAAAGTTAATAAAGGAAAAATGGGACAAAGGTTAAGGGACACTTATTCCAAGCTGAATGTTGGGAAAAAATATCCTAGCGGGCATCACTAGATGTGTTTATGTCTAAATGCAATTGGCAAAGGCAAAGGAAAAGGCATTAGAAAGGAAAAAAGACATTTTTTGGCACATTATTTATGAAAATAAAGGAAAATAGGAGAAAAGTGAGGTGAAAGGTCATAGGTTGCATGTGAGGAGGAAATTGAAGGAAAATCATGGAAAATGAAGAAAATAGAGGCCTCATTGATAAAAAGGATTCTAAGGATCAGTTTGTAACCTTTTGTCAGTTCAGTTGTGGAGCTCTCTCATTATACCCTCTCTCTCTCTCACTCTTGGACACTTAGAGTTTTCTTGGAGCACTATAGCTTTGGAGCAAGAGAGGAAAAGAAAGCAATGGGAAAGGAAGGAAGTAAGGATCAAGTAAGGAATAGCAGGATCAAGTAGCTTCAGTAGGAATACTTGTAGGTAACATGTTGCATGTGCAATTTCCTAGCTAGTTTTGACATGCATGTATTTTCATGTTGGTGTATGGTTCTCTTGTTGTCAGTGGCATGGTTTTGTCGAGTTATGACAGTGGTTTTTAGCCTAGCCTTGATTTTTGATGGATCTCATAGTGTGTTGGGATGTTTATATCGGTTTTTAGTTTTGGATTTTCCAGATGGATTTTAGAATCTAGGGTAGAGGTGGTCTCAAGGTTCATTCCAAAAGGCCTAGGAGTCCTTTGACTAGTTTTGGTACGATACATAGTAAAGCTTGAGGGAGGTGTTACGGTCTAGGGCATAGTGATCTGCGATTGGATTGCGATAAATCTTGAGAGACAAGGAGATGGAAAGTTCCTCAAGGATAGTGCTAGATTCTGGATGGAATTCCAAGTTCGATTTGGTTTTGTGACCAGAGCACCGGTTTTGGTGTGATCACAGTTTGGTGACGGTGGAAGGGTTTAACCTTTGAATTCCCTTAGTTGTTTTTGAATTGGTTTATCCATGAGATCCAACATTCATTATGGAATATGGCACGAGGGTGACTGGCTGAAAGAAATATTTGGTTCATCCATGTCTACGGTTGGGTGGTACGTGGAAGTCCTGAACCTGGTTGGATTTTCCTATGATTAATGAAATCTAAGTTCTCTTGCTTTTGTACTTGTTTATATGTCGATTTAATGTTTTTTATCTCACCGTTATTTCCATGGTTTTATGTTGGTTATAAGCATGGTTAATTGATTGGTTCATGTCATGGTTATTTCATGTATTTACTTGTAATGGTTTAAATGATGGATGCAAGACCTAATTGATGTTATAACAGTTCAAGGGATAAGGTAGTGATCCTTCTTGTCATGTTTCATAAGAGATTTCAGTCATTCATGCTCTGTCTTATATTCTATACCTGTAGATTGCATTGATGCCAAGTGTTTGAAAAAATGTCAATCCCGATTGGGGATGATCAGGGCCAGTCCTGAAGTTGATTTTTCGTTTATTAGTCTTTTCATCATAAGTTTAATGGATTCCATATGTTACACAAGTTTTGGGCAGTGATCCAAATTCTGGGCTCGAAAAGTTCCTTAAATTCTCTAGACGTTGGCACATGTATGCTGGGAGAAGTCCTTGGATGCAAGCATGCCAGCTTGTGGGAGCATCTAGAGATCTTAGGACATTTGCATGCCCATAGCATAGGAGCTTCCAAATGTTGAATAGCTTAAAAATGCATTGGGACACAAGGGCATCATATCTATATGTTTGGGATGGCTCTCGGGAGTATTTTAGCTGATGTGGAAATTATGTTTGATGTGTTTACATCGATTCCATTTCCTTAAGGTCACCTAGGATGTTGAATCCAATCATAGTAGCCTCTCATCACATGTTTACCCCAGTTGACCGGTTACTTGGGTAGATGCGGGAGGAGGGTGTATAGAGTGGTCTCAGAGCAGGTTGCACTCTCTTTGGGCCAAACATGATACCACAAAGTAGTATCAGAGTATGGCTCACCCCTCAAACTAGATGGGTTGTGTGTTAGACTTACATTCATGTCAGTTGCACATGTGTTAGCCATCCTTGTGGTCTATGTGCTTGTTGCATATGCATCGTGTTGGTCATGGTTGTAGTGATGTCGCCATGTGAAGGAATGTGTTGTTGTTGTGAACCATGTTGTACGTTTGTTGTTCTTTTCATGTAATATGTGCAATATGGTGCAACTAAATATGCATTAAGGACAAATTGGGTGTCACTATTTTCATTCCATAGTTGCGAAATATTCTTTGCAAAGTTATTTTTCCAAACATGAGAGGGTTTTCATTCCAATAAAATCATTGGTTGCTTCAATGTACTTTGTATTGCTACAATGTAATCAGGTTCACTTAAATGCAATTCATCCAAAATTTGGTCAAAAATACTATTGCTATCATATTGTTTCTTTTCTAAGATGTTATACAACAATTTTTATTTTTTGCCTAATGTCTCATCTACAGACCAATTGGTTCGAGAATTTTCATGCTCCTCATGGGAAGCATTGGGAAATTGTATCTAGAATGTGTGCCTTTTCTGTTCAAACCTTTTTTATGATGGTGTTCATGTATTTTTGTAAGTTCTCGATCAAGGTGGTCTATGTTACAAGTTAGGTAATTTTCGACGATGTATTCAATATTAGTGTTACTATTTACTCCATATATTGGTGCATTTTCTATCCATAACAACCCATGTTCATGTTCACTTCCTCTATTTTTATTTTCAGTTACAAAGTAGAAATACATTATCTCTCCAAAGAATTTTTCTCTTGAGTACACGTTATTGGATTCTTTCTTGCGAGATAGTAAATATTACAATTTCTTTTTAAATTTTTGACCGGAGAATCCACAGTAATGGAGTTTTTACACCAACGTTTCAAATCCCAAATGGGATCCATCATCAGGGTAAAGAGAAAGATGATAAAAGAAGAGTTAGATGGAGGAAATAAATACTCAAGAGGGAGGAATTTTAGAGGCAAAGCACAGGTCGGCCAGAAAGATTTAAAATGAAACCTAATTTTAATTTTAATTTTTAATTTTTATAAATTAATATTATTTATTTAATACCTTTAAGACAAAATCTTAAACTAAAATCTAAATTAATATTGATATCTAAAGAACTAAAATGTATATTAATATTAATATAAAAAATTATTATATAACCTAAAATCTATATTGATGTTAAAAACTAAAAACTAATATATATATTAATATTGATATCATAAATCCTATTAATAATAATAAAACTTAATGACTATATAACTTAATATTAATGAAACATGATTACTATATAATTTAATCTTTATATAACCTAAAGTCTATACAACTTAATATATATATTAGAATTATATCAAAAAACCTAAATCAATATCTAAAAACTAATATATATATTAATATCATAAATCTTTATATATCCTAAAATCTATATAATTTTGTATCTAAAAACTAATATAGTTGGGAAGTTCATTTCCTCTGCATATTTGTCTCTAAAAACTCCAAGGGGTTGTTTCCCTTTAGCAGGACAAAGTTCAATCAGCTTGTCTTATAAATCATGGACGCATTGGGACCCTGTGTATCTATGGACCAATGTTTAGGTTAATGTTTCATTTTCTAAATCACTATTTATTTCACTTGTGTTTTCAATGTCAACATTTTTAATTGGATCATTCAAAGCAGTTGATTGTAAGATGTTGTCCCAATTTCTATTTATGCATATGTTCTCAACTCTATAAAGGTGTCAATAGCATAATTATTTTAATGCTTAATGACATTATGCACACACATGTTTCCTTTTTGGAATGCATCTTTGTACACTAGCCATACTTTTAATACAACAACAACAGTTGATGTCTCTTCCATAGATTGTGGCAATACAGTTTGAACAATGTTTGCTTGGAGAGGAACATTGATAATTGATCCTGTTAAGCCCATTTGTGATCATTTGTGCCCCCATTATATTATTTGTGCAAATGAAATTCTTAATGCCACAAGACGTTATTCAAGTTCTGAGAGTGTAGCTACAATTGGAAATCACAAGTTTTGCCTATTGTTCTCAGGTGAAGCAAACTATGGCAATTTTCCATTTTAAAGTTCTCTTTTGCAAATTTTTCATATTACCTTTCTATGCAAATTTTTCATATTACTTTTTTTTGTGAAAATGTATATGATTTTCAGATAAATTTACATATATATGTTCCAACTCTTTTCCAATGCTTGCCATATTCTTTTGAAACTACAATTATTTACATATTAGACATTTCCTATTAGGTGTGTCTTTTATCTTGTCTAGGTAAATCATTAAGGGATTTTTCTTGGATAAGTAACGATGTTTCCTTTGCAAGTTTTGTTTGCACGGATTTTATGGTTTTTTGTTTCTAAATGCACTAGTTGTTTTAATCTATGGACATTGATCCTTTTGTTTTTTTCTCTGGTCTTTGTCAACATAGCCCTATGTTGTGTGTTCAAGGAGGTTGTTTCCATTGACACCATATGACAATGAAAATTGCTTCTATTGCTATGTCCATCCATTAACAAAGGTGCAGAATGGGTGTGTAGTGGACCTAATTCAATTGACACTATATTGTATGTTTGATTTGAAATATTGTTGCATGGGAAATAATTGACAATGTTTCTAGTTACAAAGGACCATTCTTGTATGTCACCAAGATCCACATACTACCTATACATGATGATATGTTAGAGGATCAAAATAGTAATTTCAATAAAGACACTAGAAAGTATCTAGTGCAGGACATTAATTAGAATCGTGGGAGGTCAACTAATCTGGTTCTTATAAAAGGTGTGGACCTAGTTGTGAGGAATGTATATAATGGCCTTGAAGCTTTTCCATGTATTGAGTGGATCGATAAGCCTGAAGAGGAATAATTGGTTCCTTAGATAACAATATCGAGAGGATAAAAAGGAATCCACGAGGGTCGTAACTAACTTCCCTTGGTTAATGAGATTATACTATGGTATGCACATGCTGAAACTTGCATTGTGGAGTCCATGGGGAAAAGTGTGAATGTGAAAGTGAAGGAAACAAACATGTCATCCAAGATTCTAGTTCATGCTTTTCTTTATGTATGGATGGCATACGATAATCAAAGTTTCAACTTCAACTAATTTAATAAACTACCTTTTGCCATTAAAAGGAAGTTTGTCGGCTAGGATAACGGATCAAAAAATCCATGTGGTCTAAGACAGTAATGTGGGGTTTTTCATAGACCATTAAATAATTAAAAAGGAGGATTTTTTTATTATAGTTGGAGTGAGAAGATAAAAGGTGGAAATGGTTTTGGTGGAAAGCATCAGGTTCAAGGACTACAAAAGCGAGAGAGGTTTTGTAAAAGTGAGAGAGAATATGTCAGGACCGAAACAACAAACTAATATATATATCATAGAGTCAAATTTATTGCATGTAAATGGCCATAATGTTGTAAGACCTGGTAAGGCATGCATACCCCTATGTAATCACTAGTAAAGTTTGGGTTAGACCTAGGTGATAGGGGGCATGTTGGGTTAAAAAATACCTCGGGTATTGATGGGCCTCTAAATTAGACTTAAATTAAGTCCCATCTGACCATCCTTGAGCACATTAAACCTTTTTTTTTGCATTAGATAGTGTATTTTAAAATTTAATATATTCATTAGGAAGGTTTATGGATAATTTAATATTTGTGCCTAAAATTATTTATTTTTAAGGAATATTGTGAGAATATTAGGCAAATTCTGCAGATTGGAGGAGGGGATAATTTAGGGACCTAATGCCTACTACAAGAGGATCAATATTAAATAATAAATCAACAATATATTATGGAATTATTTCATAGATTGTGGAGCTCCAGTGATTGAGAAAATCTATGAATGTGTTCCCTGCCATTTAATGCAAATTCCTAGTATTGGGAGCTAGATCCACTAATCAAGTGATTTCGGTGTGGAAAGCTTCCTTCTTTCATGAGGAATGGTTCCTAATAATTTTTTATAAGTACCAAGTGGAATTTTCCTCTAGGGGTGGATTTTCATTAGTATTATTGTATTTTTGCAGCTCCATTGTCATTCCTTGCAGGGATGTAATTGTATTAATGAAACTAATGAAGATTGGTGTCATGTTCAAATTTTAAACCTTGGTCTCCTTCATAGGACTCTAGGTTTCCTTGGGTTTGGCCATCCCATGAGACTCAGAGCCCTTTTGTATCATTTTCTTTTCTTCTTTTCACTTCTTAATCACATGCATCTCTTGTTCTCATTTCTTTCTATTTCTGCATTTAGTATTAATGATTTCTTGTTGTAGGATTGAGTTAAATAGTTGATGTAAATTATTTTTCAGGATCAATAACATTGTTTCATCCTTGGAAAATCTTTGGAAGGTCATAGTAATCATTGAGCTACTTGGATTGGTTTTCTTATTCCCAAATCTAGATTTCTGGAACTCCTTTGTGGAAAATAACAATAAATTTATGTTATTTTTGAGAGCATGCTAATGAGCTTCAATCGATTTGGTTTCGCTTGAATTATATGAAAAAAACATTCTACTTAATAAAAAAAATTACCCCATTTCATTTTCACTTGATTAGGTTAGGCATTTGAAAGATTTACTAGCTCACTAGTTCTCGAATTTCTAGATTTTATACTAGTAATTTTCTATCATTTTTTAGCATGGGTTAACAGAGGCCTTTTTGAGTGATTCCACTTGGAATGGAGACCTCAGACGTCCTCTTCAATAATAAAAAATTTCCCATCCAATTTGGATTTTTTGGTTGGTCATTCGATGAATCATAACTCCCTATAGAAAATTTGTTGTTTCATGTAGTAATACTATAGGAAACCCTGTAGCAGCCTTCCTACGTGTATATACTTGCCCAGATTCTCTAAAGAAGCTTGGTTATGATCCATTAGGGTTGACTCAAGACTAATAGACTATAAATCAATGATTATGGAATACTAAATACCCCTTAGCATTTTCCTATTTACCCATGCAAAACATTTCAGCAATTTGTGATAATGGACAGATTTATGGATTGGATAAACAATGATGATTTTCTTGATTTCCACCTCCAATGAGCTCTGTTAATGGGTCTAAACTCTTTGAAATGTAATGGTTTACATTTATTTCATGATATTTATGCAATTAGAATAGTTTTCTTTCCTTGTACTTTATTTCCTGCAATAGGTTAAGGTTTCCATTTCGAGCATTTCATTTTCTGCAATTAGTTTAGGATTTGACTTTAGTACATGCACTCCATTACATCATGGCAACAAAGGAAGGAAAAATTGTATGTTGCATGTATAGTTCTGATATGTTTTAAGTTTGTATGAACCCATGGTTGATAATTAAATTTGGTAGCCTTGGGAACTACAACATTTTTGTTGCAATACCGAGGCTCATCACTTTTTGTCACCGTTGTCGGGGAGGTGTCAAAGCATGCATTGTTTTCTCCCTTATTTGTTTCATTTCTTTTAGTTTGTGAAAAAAAAAAAAATAGATTATGTATATTTCATTTCAAGAACAAAAAATTGCATTATATTAGCATTCTCATTCAATTTTTTTTTTAAAATGCCAACCCCCCCATTTGATCATGTGGTGTAGTAAGAACCACATCACCATTCAATTTCTGGTAGAAGAAGAAGAGGTGACAGAGAAGGTAGAATAAATGGATGGAGATGATGACAATGAAGAAGTTCCTCTTAGATTTCCCATTCAAGATAGTGATGCTAGTGTGCACATGAAGAACATCCCTCCATATTTTCTTCTAAAATTTCATGGTCTAAGGTCAGAAGATCTAGAAACCTTTCTCTTTGAATTTGAAATCTTTTGTATATCTTATGATTACTTATTAAACACTCAAAAATTGAGATTGATTCTGGAAACATTGAAGGATAGAGCTCTTAAATCGTTCATGAGTTTATGGACTATTTCAATAAGATCATGGAATGATGTGCAAAAGATATTTCTAGAAAAATATAGAGACCATTGATCTTAAAGAAGAAATATTTATAATGAATCAAAAAATCGATGAGAGCCTTGAGGATCTAATAAAAAGGTTCATCTATAATGTTAAGAGGGAAAAAATATGGGGGAGAAGCCGTAGAGGCTAGGGTTTCCACTGTCGACGCCACAGAGCTTCCACCGTCCATGACTCGCAGGCTAAGGACTAGCTAGGTTGCGGTGCGGGTGCGGAAATATTTCAGTTCTAGTCTTTAGTTTTTTACACTGTGTGGGGGCAAGGTGGCTGCCCTTACCACCTCTTCCCTTGGTCTCACCTCTACTCTGGTTTGCTTTAACTTTGCAGCGGCAGTTGGTGTTGTTTTGGTCGCTCGCGGGCTTTACCATTTGGAGCATTGAGGGAACAGGGGTGTGGAGGTTCTGACTCTGCATTGTTTCGTGCCGCATCAAATGGCTAGTTTCGCTGGAGTTTCTGCAGGCTACTGTGGATGTTTGGGGCAGTTGTTCTACCTCTAGTTTCGTCTACTTATGGAGGAGATTTTTGAGGGGGCGAGGAAGGAGTGGCTACCCTGGCTGCTCTCTTCCTCATTTCGTGCCTCTCCTTCTTGTCTGGGTAGCCTGATCTAGAGCCTACTGTTTCTCTTTTTCCCTCCACAGGAGCTTTTAACCGCATATGGTGCATTGGTGCCGGATCATCTTTCTGGGTGCTGCACCTCTGCTCTTTTTTGCTATTTTTTTGTATTTGGTTTGGGTATCCTCTTCAGGTCTGTATTTAGGGGCACAATATTGGCCTTTTGGGGTTAATTTTTTGGGCACTGTTGATGCAGATTTGCTGGGGTTTACATACCCTTTTGTTTGTTGCTCTGTCTAAGGGCTTTTCTAGATACTTCATATGGAGTATTGTTTTGTAAGTGGCTCTGCCCACATTTCTGCATATGCTTCAAGCATCTACAATATGTAATCTTCTGATTAATGAAAATTACGAATTTTCTCCATGGGAAAAAAGAGGGCAAAACTACATCAATTAGGATGCGACACACTAAAAACCCTCTTACTTAGAACACTTAGGGATGAATGGATTGATCTTCTTGATCTCATGAGTAAAGGTGATATATACCAATTATCATTTGAATAAATTTTTGAAACATGCAAACACATATCAAGAAGAAGGGCAAGAGTAAGTAAATCAGTGTCAAGATCAGTAAGTCAAGCTAAACTTGGAAATTTGTTTGATGGCTTTAAAACATAAATTCTTAGAAATCTAACCAAATAATTAGAAATGTTAAGAATGAAAGATGAAGAAAAATAAGATGTTGATATTTGTGTTGTCCACGCAGAATCATATGATTTTAAATATTTTCCATCATTACCAAGGTTGAAGGAAGTTTACCAAGAGGACAATGGAGCAAGTAAATTGCCAATGCAACTATGTTATGTAGCTCCAAGAGGACCATGGAAACCTATTCAACCTGATATGATGAAAGAGCCTAATTCACAATTTGAAGCTACTACACATCCATCTCAAAGTAATTGTAACGGACCCTTTCCTTGGCAACCTTAGTCATCTCAACCCGAAAACCAATCATGGCAACAAGGTTGGAAAGGAACTCATGGGACCCATCCACAATATCCTCAATATTTTCCTCAATATCCTCCATACTGAACTCCATGTTATCCCTACCATTCACCTCCACCACAACCACAACCACAACCCCAACCACATCCATCTCAAATATCTACTCCCACTCAACTACCTGTACCACCATTTCCAAACACACACAATGAAGTAGCTCAGTCCACTTACAATGTTGAAGTACAACACTTCCAAATATCTCCTCTTGATCTCAATGGTATTCATCTCAGCTTAGGAATAATACTACAAAAAAAATGATTCACTTGATGCCATTGAAGGAAAACATGTAGAAAACAAAGATTCAAATGAGAAGACCAAAGAATAATGGGCTACACTTGATGAAGAGTAGACATCAGAATTAGAGATTGGGAAAGTGCCCTCATGTTTACCATCAGATCCTCTATGTGTTCAAGAGAATAATTAGAAAAAAGAAGAAGATCTGAATTTTATGGAAGAAGAAGACATCCAAGATTATCCAACTCAAGAAGTGGACCAGGGGCATCACAACTATATTGAAATATGGTTTCAGACAATTATTAAGTTGCAAAAACACTCTATTCTTCAATTGTGCTTGATATCATCAAAGTCAAAGCATTCAGTCTCCTACATCCAGGTACATGTTAAAGAATACATTTCAAGCCTACACATTAGTTTATCTGTCATTTTGATGTGCACTTGGATTCATTGGAAGTGTTCCTACACTTGAAAATGAATTTGTTTTTTCAAGTAGGGTAGGATAGGAAAACAAATAAAAAATGAAAAATAAGAGAAAAAATAAAAATCTCAAGTGAAAACTTTCTTTGAGGTGCCTGAGATTAGCTCAATAATTGAAAACCTCCATGAGGCGGTAAATGGGTTGTGAAAAAAGAAAAATGAAAAAATATCTTACGTGAAAACCTCCTGTGAGGCACTTAGGCAAACCTATGAGTTGAAAACCTCATTAAGGAAACTAGTAGGCCTAGAAGAAAAAAAAAAAAAAAGAAAAAAAATCTTCACTCCATGTATCTCTCTGATGAATGTAGGTGCTCTCCAACATCTGCAAGAGAAAAACAAGTTGGTAGCAAAGAAAAGAAAAATTGGTCAAAATTCTAGTCAAAGGAAGTCAAACTTGGACTTTCTCCTCCTTCGCTCAGATTCTCCAAAAATACCAAGGCCATGCAAATCCATCACCCTAATCTATTCCACCATCCACTCAGCATTCCCAATCTTTTACCACTCATTTTCCTTTTTGTCCTGAAATACTACAGGAATGCTCTGTTTTACTACACAAAACAGAAATACATAGAGCAGAAATTTATTTTTGTCATATCTTGAAATCCATGCATCCATTTTCCAAGATGTTTCAAGTGGAGATGCATATGGATGATGGTAACATGCTCAAGATATTTCAGCAAATTTCAGTGCATTGTTTTCGCAAAATCAGTCTCCATCACCTACATCCATTTTTGAATTTTATCGATATTCGTGCATCTATTTAAAAAGTTGTTTCATGGGGAGATGCATATGGAAGATGGTAGCTTGCCCAGGCAATTTCAGAAAATTCTAGTGCATGGTTTCCAAGAAAATCACCTCCATTCACATCAGGCATTTTTAATTTTTTTTGAGATTCATGCATCCATTGACCAAAATTGTTTTATGGGAAGGTGCATAAGGATAATGGAAACATGCTAAAAAAAAATCAGGTCAATCCTTTCTACAGTTTGGGAGATATGGACAAAACAAGACCAATCTGTTCTTTCATGTAGTACTACTATAGGATGTCCTAGTTCTACTACAAGATGCCCTGTTTTACTACAGGAAACATGCCGAAAGTTTAGGAGATGGCAGGAAAGGTAGAATGAACTGTGGGAAAGATGTCTAATGGTGGAATAAGGTATAGGGAAGGTGAACATAACCCATGGAAAAACCCATCACTCCAAGAAGGTCGAATTTGACTAGGATAGATTACTCATGGTAACTAGAAGATAAAGGTTTAGAGTCACCAAGATATGAAGACCTATACAGAAGTAGGCAAAGGAAATTATCACCTCCAGAGGACCATGGATTAATCATCAACTCAATAGAAACATGCATGTCTCTCCAACAACCATTAGGTGTGTACAGGTATGCAATATTCTTGACCTCTTCTCTTGAGCATATTATAGTTAGAAATTTGTTGTCAATGCAAGAGAGATGAGGTTTTATAAGATAAGGATAGGTACGTAGTCTTGGCCACCTTCAACTAGTTAATTACAACTTACTCCACTCATGCAATGTGGAAAAGTCAAATTAAGAAGGGTGATGATTTTTAGGAATGAGGACAAAAGTTAAAAGAATTAATTTCTGTAAAGGCCAAGTCACCACAGCACTCCAAGTCCTCCTTCCACTTCATATCGATTATCTATCCATCATTCATCCATCCCATTTCATAAGAAAAAAATTAATATTTTTCAAGAACAAACCCTACACTCTGTCTCGCCCAGAAATTTTCTTGAAAAAACAAACAGAGGATCCTCTCCATTTTCACAAAACTACACTACTCCCTCTAAGCCCTAGCATCATCCTTCAACCCATATACATAATTTCTCATCACTCCCATACAATTAGAAGACCCTAAAGGAAGAAGAAATGACTGCTACAAGAAGGCAGAATGCTACTACAAGAAGGAAGAATGGAACAAATTGTGCTAAAACCAAAAATTGTAGTGCCTAAGATAGACCTAATCAAAATAGAGAACTCCAAGGACATTAGGCAATCATCTAGGCCACAAAAGAGAAGAAGAAGGCAATAAAATGAAATAAGGCATTCACCATCAAAACAAAACTCAAACTACAGCGATGAAAAGAGGTTTTCCAAGAGGTCTCTAATTTCTTTATAGCTTTTGTCCAAGGCCTAAAAGATGCTATAGAAATGGGACAAAGGAATGGAAGTCAATTTGAGGGCCTACCCTAGGCTCGAACTATCATTTATGCTCAAAATGGGTTTAAACAGGGTTTCTTGTAGTACTACAAGAACCGCTATAGGGTTTCTTGTAGTTTTTATAGGAATTACTACAAGATGCCCTAGTTCTCATCTAAAGGGGTTTTGAAGGTTTCAAAGGTGTCCAAATGGTGGAACAAGGTAGAAGAAGGTTGGAAAAGGATTTGGAAGACCTTGTGAAACTGAAAAATATTCAAGAACCCATTTTGAATAAGGGGAAGAAGGCAGGCTAATGGTTTCAAGAAACACTGTTATTTTTTCTAAGCACAAACAGTTTTGGAAAAATGAGTGAAAATGGAATGAAGGTTTCAAGGGAGAGGATATGAATTAAATGGATCTACAATCCCACATAGTTCATTTGCAAAGAAGAAAGCTATTCTTTTTGCTTGAAATACTATTAAGCAATCAAGAAAAGAACAACTACATTTTTGGGCTTGTCCTTGTAGAACTTACAGATAAGATTCTTAAGAGAAAGGATTAAGGAATGCACAAGAGAGAGGCCACCAAGGCCATGAATGAGGCACAATGAGGTCACTAAGTTTCTTAGAGGATGAGCAACACTTTCAGCAAGGGGTATGATGGGCCTCTAAATTAGACATAAATTAAGGCCCATGCCTCTAAACTAGACGTAAATTAAGGCCCATCTAACCATCCTTCAGCACATTAAAACTCTCTTTTTGCATTAGATAATGTATTTTTAACTTTAATATGTTCATTAGGAAGGTTTATGGATAATTTCATATTTGTGCCTAATATTATTTATTTTTGGGGAATATTGTGAGAATATTGGACATATTATGAAGATTTGGGGGAGGAGATAATTTAGGAACCTGCTCCCTACTACAAGAGGACCAATATTAAATAATAAATCAATAAGATGTTATGGAATTATGACACAGATTGTGGAGCTCCAATGATTGAGAAAATCTAGGTATGTGTTCCTTGACATTTAAGGCAAATTCCTAGTATTGGGAACTAGATCAACTAATCAAGGGATTTTGGTGGGGAAAGCTTCCTTATTTCATGGGGAATGATTCCTAATCATTTTTTATAAGTAGCAAGTCGAATTTGCCTCTAGGGATGGATTTTTATTAGTCTTCTTGTGGAGAGAACTCGTATTTTTGCAGCTCCATTGTCATTTCTTGCAGGGATGTAATTGTATTGATGAAAATAATGAATATTGGTGTCATGTTCAGCTTCTAAACCTTGGTATCCTTCATAGGACTCCGATTTTCCTTGGGCTTGGCCATCCCAGGAGTCTCAAAGAACTTTTGTATAATTTGTTTTTCTTCTTTTCACTTCTTATTCAAATGCATCTCTTGTTCTTGTTTCTTTCTATTTCTTTATTTAGTATTAATGATTTCTTGTTGTAGGATTGGGTTAAATAGTTGATGTAAGTTATTTTGCAGGATCAAAAATGTTATTTCATCCTTGGGAAAGCTTTGGAAGGTAATAATAATCATTGATCTACTTGGATTAGTTTTCTTATTCCCAAATCTAGATTTCTGGAATTCCTTTGTGGCAAATAACAGTATATTTCTGTTGTTGTTTAGAGCATGCTAATGAGATTCAATCAAGTTGGTTCCACTTCCATTAGATCATAAAAAAATTCTAGTTAATAAAAAAGGTTACCCCATTGAATTTTCACTTGATTAGGCTAGGCATTTAATAGATTTACTAGCTCACCAGTTCTTGAATTTCTAGATTTTAGACTAGTAATTTTATACCATTTTTTAGTAGGGACTAACAGAGGTCTTTTTGAGTGATTCCACTTGAAATGGAGACCTAAGACATCCTATTCAATAATAAAATTTGTCCCATCCAATTTTTATTTTATTTGGTTGGTCATTCGATGAATTATAACTCCCTATAGAAATTTTGTTGTTTCTTGTAGTAGTACTACAGGAAACCCTGTAGCAGCCTTCCAACGTGTATATACTTGCCCATATTCGCTCAAGAAGCTTGGTTATGATCCCTTAGTGTTGAATCAATACCCCTATGCTCTAAATCAATTATTATTGAAGACTAAAGACCACTTAGGACTTGCCTCTTTATCCATGCAAAACATTTCAGCGATTTGTGCTAATGGACAAATTTATGGATTGGATAATACAATGATGATTTTCTTGATTTCCACCTCCAATGAACTATGTTAATGGATCTAAACTCTTTGAAATGTAATGGGTTAAATTTAGTTCATGATATGTTTGCAATTAGAATAGGTTTCTTTCCTTGTACTTTGTTTCTTGCAATAGGTTAAGGTTTCCATTTCAAGCATTTCATTTTTTGCAATTAGTTTAGGATTTGACTTCATTACATGCACTCCATTACATCATGACATCAAAGGAAGGAAACATTTTATGTTTCACATATACTGCCGATACCTCTTAAGTGTGTACGAACCTTGGTTTGATAATTAAAGTTGATAGCCTTGGGAGTTACAACATTCTTGTTGCAATACTGTGGCTTATCATGGATAAACAATTGAGGGGGGCTAAGAGCCAAAGTGAGAGGGGTTGACTCACTTAGAATAGTTGGATTGTTACACTAAAAAATGTCACCATGACTATTTACAGTTAGTATGGCTCTATCAACAGTCATGCTATCCTCTTAGGCAAGTCTTATGCCTCTGCTCTCCATGTCAAACTCCAAAAAGAGAGAAAATCTTTATAAATGTATTTATCTCTGGGTACGTAGGTTCTCTCAACCTTACCTGCGGGTACGCACCCAATGTTCACAAAGGCTGCGTCCTTGTACGCTCTGTATGTAAAGGGGCATGTGCGTCTCCCTGTAAAGGTCAAAATGCGCAAGTTTCATCTTTAAAAAGTTACTTGTGGTCATTTCTAGAGCATTCTAGAAGGTTGTTCGACGTGTATTGAGCGCCTCCAGATGGTTCATGTACCCCTACCAAAGAGGAACTTATCCCATCAATAAGGGAGCTATCCCATCCAAAGAGGGGATTATCCCATTGATGGTGGACCTGAATAACTTCCTCTAGATCACTATAAATACAGGCATTGGGCCAGAAGGAGGAGAGGTTGGAAGCTAAACATTTCTAAGGGTAGATGCTGCAGGAATTAGGACTCCCATTTAGAAGCTTGTGAGGAGAGATTGCCATCTTTGCTTGTTCTATTTGGAGTGGGTGAGCTTTGTCAAAGTAAAGGAGAACTCTTGATGGACCCTGGGAGGGAATTGCACAACACCAAGGCTCAGGTTGTAATTGTTCCTTTTGTTTCCTATTAATGCAAATGAGTCCATTCTTCTCAATAACTTGTTATTTATGAGTTGTTTCATGTACTCATTGGTCTATATGTTAAATATGTTTTATTCTATGAGATTATCAAGTGCTATTTAATCGTTTGATTGTTAGTGAGTGTAGGTTTCAAAGTGAAGGAAGAGCTCATCCGGATCAGCGAGGATCGACTGCTACAACAGCGTGGGATTACAGGTAGGATCTAAACACTTGATTTCCTGTATAGTAAATGTATGTTTAGAGAAGGATTGCTCTTGTTTGTCTTGTTTGTCACTAGAGAGTCTTAGGCTCCTAGGGAGGTTGGTTGTGTCCGCACTATCGACTCTTTCCGCTTGACAAATTGGCGACTCCACAGGGGACTCCATTGATGTGAAAGTCTTTTCCTTTGTATGCAACTTTGCTCTGAGAAAAGCCATTTCTTTTCTGGTTTTTGGCTCTGTGACTTTGTTTTTGGGTGGGTTAGGTTAGGGTTAGATTCAATTTAGTTTTTCTTGGTTTTTTCAGTAGGACGCACCCTCTGAGTATTGCACAGTGCGTCCCTGTACGCACTGTTGCTGTGTGCACAGAGCGGGCCTGCACCTGGCTTAACAGGCTGCCTGCGTCCCTGCTAAAAATTAAGAAATTTCCATTTTTTGCATTTTTGCTCTTAGATTTTGCTTTTTCTTAGTTTTTACTGCCCAGATCCATCAGTTTACTGTCAAAAATCTTCACCTAAGCTTATTTCATTGGCATTCCTACTTTAAGCTTTCATCAATTGGGTGTTTTAAGTCTCTTTTTTGAGAAATTCTTAATTTGATTTCCTTTGGTCATTACTTGGAGGTTTGTCTCAGTCTTTTCACAATTTTGCATCTTTTTGCTTTTGTTTTTGCAAAAAAATTTCCCTTGTGTATGAGTGTTAATCGCCTTTGAGTGTTTTTATGTTTTGATCTTTGGAACTCTCACCCAGTTTTGTCGACTTGCACTTGATTGGTTCTTAGATCACATTAGAATCGTCTTGTGTTTGAGAATTCTCTTGCATAGATCACATTTGCATAATTAGAATTCTCATTTTCAGAATATGAATGAAAAATGTGCATAGATTGCATTTGCATACTTTTCAAGAGAATTATGCTTAGATTACAATTGCATAGTTTACATTCTGAAAAATCAAATCGTAGATTTAGATCAGTTTTCTTTGATTTGAATTTACACAAAATAAAAAATAAAAAATGGTTTGGAATTGATTTGCATTAGTTTTTCTTGATAAAATTAGTGCAATAGAGAATTTGTTATTTTTCTCTTAGTGATCAATTTTTGCATTGTTGGAAGTGAATGGAAACTCTCTCCTTACTTTAGTTAGGATTCATCGAATTGAAAAGATTACATTATCATATTCGATTGCATTCAGTTGAGTCGGGTCATAACACCATTGGTTTCATCTCCATTTACCCCTTTGAGTAAAAACAGCCTTAATAACACAGCGCTTAATTAAAATTCATCTAGTAATTTTTACATTTCTAGGGCTCTGAAGCACCAATATAGATCAGGCTAGTGTCTTGGAGTAGGAGAGTAATTAACTCTCCAAGACAGCAAAACCAAACAAGTAGCTTATCTTGTGGTAGGATAAATCCAACTGTTGCATTTATACTCTGGGAAAGCTCCTCTTAAAGGAGAAGCACGAGCTCGTGTCCGAACCAGTGAGGGGATCAATCCTCCCTCGTTGGGAACGACGCCAGATACGCACGTACTACAAACGGTAAACCTCGGATTAACCATTGTCGAGGAGCCAGGGGTCACTTATCGGTAAACCTTGGATTATTGTCAAGGAGCCGGTAAGGGGATTGAGCTTGATACTCTGCCCTTGCGTGCTGTCGGAGCGTAGACTGTTCCCCCAGGTGTACTTGTTGTTGTTGGTAACCTTAGTGACCATTATCTTTAGGATTCTACCCAAGGTGACGGTGGAGGGAAGATCCCACTGTACCTGGAGCAGACGTCGGCTAGACTCACTTGGATTTTCTGGGGGGTTCACTTCACTCGAGATGGTTAAAGTGGAGGAACTTGGTCCAGTCTATTCATTAAGCAGGTTGCCGGGGTAACTGTTCCACCCACCATTTCTGTACTGAATTCTGCGAGGTTGGGCTTCATCACCAACTAGTGTTTTCGGTCCGAAGAGCTTACTGTTTGTGTGTGGTTTGACTCCTAGATTTGATAGCGCGTGTTAATTTGTTTGTTTTTACTTTTAGAGACCATAGGTGTGAATTGTGAATTTTAATTGTTAGGTGTGAATTGTGAATTGTTAATTTTAGTTATAAATTGTTAATAAAATTCGCTGAAGTTGAATATAATGGAAAATGTTCCAGAATTTACCAACCTAGGAACCCCTCCTAACGAGAATCCTAGTACTTTTCCTTACTTTGGAAATGTTGGTCCTCCTTATATGGCAACTTTGTCATTACCTGGATTTACAATAGGATTATCGATATGGTTATTTTCAACTTCGTTGGCCCAAAGTACTCCAATTGTTCCACCTCAACCGGATGCTTCACCTCAACAGAGTTCACCATCTCAACATCACCAACCTTCTGTTGACCCTTTACCTTCTTCGCCTAATTTTTGTTCCTCCATTTCTTCCTCTTCGCCTGGTAAAAGCCTTGATGCTAGTAACCAGGAGGCTAAGAAGAAGAAGAAAGGGAAGAAGAAGAAGAAGAAGAAGAAGCAAGATAAGAAAGAAGTCAACCAACCAACCACGACAGTAAGTGTTATTTGTGTTGAGGAAAACTCCGACATGCATCGTAAACCCAAATACCCTTGCAGGCTTTGTAAGGGTGACCACTTCTTTGTCAATTGTCCTGGTATTCTAAAGGTCTTGGAAGTCTGGTCAGAAAAATCTCATCAACTTTCCATTGATCCATCAACCAGTGATTGTCAGGTTCTTGGGAAAAAGAGTAAAGTTAGGTTTCCTTGTAAGTTATGCAACGGGAGTCATCAAACTCACATTTGCCCTCACATCGATGAAGCCTCAACATTGTTGGAAAACCTTACTGTTCCACAGCAAGAATTTCCAACTGGTTACCGTAAACTTTCTTCCAACCTACCGTCAACTGACGGAGTGATTGATCTAAATTCAAGTACAGTCGATCACACTCTCCCATTGGAGAGTGAAACTCATGTCACTCAGGTTGATGATCCATTAGTTGATCAAGTGGTCAATTCAACTTCACATTCAGTCGATCACACTCTCCCTTTAGAGAGTGAACTTCATACCGCTGAGGTTCTTCTTGTTACATCAGATTCTTCTATGCCGAGGGGCATTTCACCTGTTTCTACAGAACCCCCTCCAAGCACTGAGGTCTTTTCCTTTGATTGGAATAGACTGACAGAACCTCGTCTTCCTTCCTCCATCCCTTTCCAAATCATTGTCAAGGCTGGTGGTAGGGACATACATCGTACTCAGGTAGATGAAGGTGCTTCTGTTAGTATTTTATCCTCAACTGTTTGGAAAGCTTTGGGTTCCCCTCAGCTTGCGCCTATTACGCAGAATCTGAAAGCTTTTAACAGAACCATTAGTGAACCTTTAGGGATCCTTCCTAAGTTTTCTATTACCTTGGAAGGTAAAGCTGTCTGTATTGATCTTATGGTAGTCCGAGGTCCCTTGGATTTCAATTTACTCCTTGGGCGAGACTATGTTTATGCAATGAAAGCTGTCGTATCGACACTCTTTCGCGTGATGTCTTTCCCTCACAATGGCAGTATTGTGACTGTAGACCAGCTTTCGTTCCCTAGTCTTGTTTCAACTACCAATAATATGACACCCCTAAATGTTCCTGATTCTAAAGTGGTATCTACCCTGCCACGGGTTAATTATGTGGCAACTGGTCCCATGTTTTCAGTTACCAATGTAAGTGAGCCTCTCCTTGTTTGCTCATCTTCCTTTGATTTAGATCCGGTAATTGACATGGAAACCTCTATGGGATTACTTGAACACGACGTTCTTATCCCTTTTGAGTCCCTTGACATGTGTTCCTTCCAGAGAAGTATTCTTCCTTCTGATGAAGACCTCTTAGAAGCCATGATCAAGGTGTGTCCATTGACATGTCTTTCTTCCAGTTGGAAGCCATGATCAGTGAGTCACGAGGATAGTTTGTTCCTGTCTCAACCTCGTTAAAAAATGAAATTGGATGTAGTGAGGAAAGTTCCTTTTACTGTGTCAACCTCGTTAAAAAATGAATCAGTGTGAGTGAGGAAAGTTCCTTTTACTGTGTCAACCTCGTTAAAAAATGAATCAGTGTGAGTGAGGAAAGTTCCTCTCACTGTGTCAACCTCGTTAAAAAATGAATCAGTGTGTATGAGGAAAGTTCTTTTACTGAGTCAACCTCATTAAAAAATGAATCAGCTAGATTTTAGGAGATGTAGGTAGATTGTAGAAAGTAGGGTTTTGAGGATAGTTTCTGTTACTGAGTTAACCTCGTTAAAAAATGAATCAGGTATGAGGATAGTTCTTTTCTTGTGTCAACCTCCTTAGAAATGAAACAACTCCCTTTTCAAGTTAAATATTGAAAGTAAACCTTCATTCCATCCATCTGGTTGAGTGCAATGAAGCCTGGGGGGCATGTACCCCATTTTGCATCATTAAATTGGGGGCATGCGAACTTTTTGAGCATAGTTCCTTGTCTTGTGTCAAGCTCGTTAAAAAATGAAACAAGGGTAGGTTAAGTAGGTAGATTGTAGAGTGTAGTCATGAGCATAGTTCCTTGTCTTGTGTCAAGCTCATTAAAAAAAAGAAACAAGGACTTTAGAGCATAGTTCCTTGTCCTGTGTCAAGCTCGTTAAAAAATGAATCAAAGTTTTTAGAGTAAAGTTTTTTGTTAGGTAGATTGTAGAGAGTAGTTATGAGCATAGTTCCTTATCTTGTGTCAAGCTCGTTTAAAAAATGAAACAAGGGTTTGAGGATAGTTCTTTTCCTGTGTCAACCTCACTAAAAAATGAAACAACTCCCTCAAGTCTTTCCAAGATCTTGAAAGTAAAACTTCATTCCATCCACCTCATTGAATGCAATGAAGCTTGGGGGGCATGTACCTCGTTTTGCATCATTATGCTGGGGGCATGCGAACTTATAACAAGCGTAGTTTTTCGTTTCAAGCTTGCGTAAACATGAAACTGAATCCGAGCATAGTTCTTTTCCTGTGTCAAGCTCGTTAAAAAATGAAACAAATCCTCCTCTACTTGAGTCGAGAGTTTGAATAGATCTCAAATGTTAAGTTGAATATTTAGGTTAGTTAGTTTTGCATAATTTTCTTACAGTTTTAGGTCGGGTCTTTCAAATGATCTTGTACATGAACCTTCATTTCATCTAGCTTGTACTTAGTTGAATAAAATGAAGCTTGGGGGTCATGCACTCTAGCAGCTATGCTTAGGGGGCATCAAGCACAGTTTTATCTCTGTTTCAAGCTTGTGTAAAAATGAAACTACTATGAAGCATAGTTTTTCTCTGTTTCAAGCTTTTGTAAAAATGAAACCTATCTCGAGTCAATTTCAGTTATTTTCAAGACTCGTTAAACTCATGAAAATCTCAAGATTATTTTGCTATTTTTCATTCTCGTAAACAAATGAAAATGCCAATTTCTTTCCGTATTTTCCTGCTCGTAAATTAAATTGAAAGTCGGCCATATGAGTACATTTTTATCATTTTTTCGAACTCGTTAAAATTTACGAAAAAATGAAAACCATGAGTACATTTTTGTCATTTTTTCAAACTCGTTAAAACTTATGAAAAAGTGAAACATCAGAGTCATCTTTTAAGCTCTTTTTTGACTCCTAAAACATGAAAATATTGCCGAGCGTTTCTTTTACGCTCGTTAAAATAGAATTAAAAGACGGTCCCATTATAGCTCTTTTCTGACCGTAAAAACAGGAAAAGGTTGCCGGGTTTTTGTCGTTTCAAACTCGATACTGGAAATAAAACGACGTGTCCTTGATCGCTTTTTACTTTTCAGGTCAGTAACACTAATTATGAAAGTACTCCTTGGTCGCAAGATCAAGCGGTTCCCCTAGGTATTATTTTATACTTTTTCGGGCTTGAGGGACACAAATCTATGAAAAAGTTCAACTTGGAGTCTTCTTAAGTTTTTCAGACTCTCTAAAATTGAAAAACGCTGAGTTTCTCCTATACTGGACTCGTTAAACATTTCACAGTAAATGACCTGTTCAATTACAAACAGCAACGAACCACTCCTTCCTAGGGTTCGAATCAAAACTAGGTTGGACTCATCCGAAGGATGAGCTTATAATCAAGCATATGTTATCCTCCTCAAGCTTGTTAAAAATAAAGAGGTACTTGCCAGAAATGGTGGGGGAAAAGAGAGAAGAATGAGCCTATTTGTTATCCTTTGTCTCAGAAGAAACTTTATTACCACTCTTGGACACAACACTTTTCATTCACCTGGGTTGGGAAATCCTTTACCTCACAGTTGATCAAACCACTTTGAAAGTCTTCAGCCGGGTTCCGGGGATTAACTTTGAGTCGTTTATCACCAAGCCATCTGTTGTGTCGTTATGTGTTCAAGAGGTCTGCAAGAAAAACTTTCATCTACAAAATACTTGTCATCCATTTTGACCATCCCTGAGTCAGTCCTTACAGCAACATTTCTTCAACTTGAACAATGATTTCGTGTTGTGGGCTTGCCTGCAACGGGTCGCTTTCTATCGACATCAACACATTATCTAGAGAGATGACTTAGAAATCGTCAGTACCTTGAAGTCTGCATGCATCAATGGCAGGTTTCTCGCCTTTGATGTCAGTTTACATCATTGACTTTCGATTGAAGGACTCCGTGAAATGTTCGACATCAACTCATTCATTCACATCTCATGGATTGTACTGGGTACTTTGAGAACCATTGACATTACTGGTGGTCTCTCTCACACTTGTTAACAGTTTACATCATCGACTGGTAATCAAGTGGTTTCTACCATGTTCGACATCAACTCATTTATTCGCATGGCTAGAATCGTACCAATTCGAGAAGTAGAAATGAAGACCCTGGATCTAGTTTCCACCATCCAGGCTGCGAGGAGTTTTGTATTCATTATCTAAGTAGACTAATCATAAACAGATGGCTGCGCCCATACTATGTCTACAAAAGTCTATGATTGTAATGTACTGCAAGATCATTCCTGTATCAGAGTAGTTAGTCTGTTAGTTAAAGTTTTGATCTGAGTATGGGAATGCCTACCTCAGTGATGATATAATCTTATACATGTATTTTGTGTTGAAAATTGCAGGTTCTGACCAGGCTCTCCATGAGATAATCCTTGAAATGATAAAGCACTTCACCCTTCCTAGATAATACAAAACCCTAATCTATTACAGGCTTCGCACTTTAGGGGGCAATCTGTTACACTAAAAAATGTCACCATGACTATTTACAGTTAGTATGGCTCTATCAACAGTCATGCTATCCTCTTAGGCAAGTCTTATGCCTCTGCTCTCCATGTCAAACTCCAAAAAGAGAGAAAGTCTTTATAAATGTATTTATCTCTGGGTACGCAGGTTCTCTCAACCTTACCTGCGGGTACGCACCCAATGTTCACAAAGGCTGCGTCCTTGTACACTCTGTATGTAAAGGGGCAGGTGCGTCCCCCTGTAAAGGTCAAAATGCGCAAGTTTCATCTTTAAAAAGTTACTTGTGGTCATTTCTAGAGCATTCTAGAAGGTTGTTCGACGTGTATTAAGCGCCTCCAGATGGTTCATGTACCCCTACCAAAGAGGAACTTATCCCATCAATAAGGGAGCTATCCCATCCAAAGAGGGGATTATCCCATTGATGGTGGACCTGAATAACTTCCTCTAGATCACTATAAATACAGGCATTGGGCCAGAAGGAGGAGAGGTTGGAAGCTAAACATTTCTAAGGGTAGATGCTGCAGGAATTAGGACTCCCATTTAGAAGCTTGTGAGGAGAGATTGCCATCTTTGCTTGTTCTATTTGGAAGTGGGTGAGCTTTGTCAAAGTAAAGGAGAACTCTTGATGGACCCTGGGAGGGACTTGCACAACACCAAGGCTCAGGTTGTAATTGTTCCTTTTGTTTCCTTTTAATGCAAATGAGTCCATTCTTCTCAATAACTTGTTATTTATGAGTTGTTTCATGTACTCCTTGGTCTATATGTTAAATATGTTTTATTCTATGAGATTATCAAGTGCTATTTAATCGTTTGATTGTTAGTGAATGCAGGTTTCAAAGTGAAGGAAGAGCTCATCCGGATCAGTGAGGCTGGACTGCTACAACAGCGTGGGATTACAGGTAGGATCTAAACACTTGATTTCCTGTATAGTAAATGTATGTTTAGAGAAGGATTGCTCTTGTTTGTCTTGTTTGTCACTAGAGAGTCTTAGGCTCCTAGGGAGGTTGGTTGTGTCCGCACTATCGACTCTTTCCGCTTGACATGGATGCATTTAGTCAAGGAGACCCAAAGTCAAGGTTTAAGGGGGGGATTTTTAGGAAAACTTGACTTGGGGAAAAAATAAAAATTTGATTGGGTCAAATGGTAATGGTTTTTGGGCATGTGGTTTAGTGTACACATGGTACTGCATGTAATGGAGCCTATAAAAGGATGGGAATACTTCATTGTAATGTAGGTTAGGGAGGTGAGTAGTGAAGGCTCACTTGGATGACTTAGCCAGGGTTCTGTCCAAGGGATCTAATGGAATTTCACTCGGTTTGGTTTTTCCCTGGAGTTGGGTTTTCCTGAATAAATATTATGTTTTTAATGTTTATGTGTATTGTTGCCAGTTGTTTATTGTTTCTCATGTTAACTCTAGGTAAATAATTTATATCTCTGTAGTAAATGTTTTAACACTAGGGTGGTGATTTGGCCCCTAAGTGTCTTGTAGCCCTGAGGGATGTTGTGAGTTATCAGATTGTGGTTAGTTATATGCCCCACTTCCTTAAATGTAGCTTGGAATTCCGGTCATGTCATAGTAACTCTTTGTCTCATGTTTACCCTAGTAGGCCAGTGAAATTGGGTAAATGTGGGAGCTGTGGTTACAGATTGGTATCAGAGCTTCTAGCTTCAAAGACTTGGAGTAGATGGGCTAGATGCATGTCATTATGCATGCATTTTCATGGTTATGGGTGTCATGCATGAGGTCATTTATGAAATTAGTGTTATCGTGCATGATGTCGATAGGTTTATATGAATATGTATATATATATATTGTGATAATCTACTTGATTGTGTATACGAGATAGCCTCCCCTGAAATTTATCGAGGTCTATTAGATTATGTTTATATTATTTGGTTATTTGGCATGATATGTTTGCAGGAAGTAGAAGATCATAGATGACAAGAAAAATGGTGGACTACAATTCACGTGATTGTCCTTAGAGATCATATGAGAAGCATATAGATGAGTACTCTTCTATACATTTAGAAGTTTAAATGAATATATAAGAAGTTGCAAAGCAGAATACCTTAGGATGCAGGTAACAAGGAGAATGTAGCGTCGTACAAGAAATTCAATGTAGTTGATAAAGGACAAGGATTTCAGTCTGAGGAGAAGAGCAAAGGTAATGGTAGGAAGCCTTTGCAGTGTTGGAATTGTGGCAAGTATCATCGCAGGAGATATTGTCCACAACATCAGGGTGGAAGACCTAAGATTTATAATGCTTAGGAGGCACAGACAGTTGGGGATGTTGGATAGAGTATTCCTTGAATTTATGCAACATTAGATAATAGGCAAGTTAACTAGAATGCATCTATTATCGATATGGAAGGTAATATTTGTGATCAAGTTGTTTCTATTTCAATTGAACCTGGATATAACCATAGTTATATCAGTCCTGACTTGGTGAATAAGTTTTGCTTGAATAAATAGGTGCATGGAGAGTCTTTTCTGGTGCAGTTGGCTACATGTACTAAGAAAAGAGTTCATCATTGGGTGAGATCTTGTGGATTTGAGTTAAATGATATGTATACATCAGTGGATCTAAATGTACTTCTGTTGGGATCATACGATATGTTGTTGGGTATGGATTGGTTGTATATTCATAGGACTAAGGTATATTGTTACAAGAAGGCTATTGAGTGCTTGGATGTTGATGGAAAGAGGAGAATTTTGTAAGGTAAGAAGAAGCCTTTGTCAGTGAGAATGGTTACATCTGTGCAAGAAAAGCATAGTAGTAAGAAAGGATGTGTATTTTTTGTAAATCATATTACTAGTGAAAAAAGGAAGGATGTTGATGATGTTGAATTCTTGAAGAGGTTTCCAGTTCTGCAACAGTTTCAAGATGTATTTCCAACAAATATTTTAGAGTTACCACCTCATAATCAAGTGGAATTTTCTATTGAGTTGATACTGGGAGTAGCACCAACATCGAAGGAACCTTATAGAATGAGTACTCCAGAATTAGTGGAATTGAAATTGCAGCTTATAGAAATTCTTAACAAGGGATACATTAGTCCAAGTGTGTCACCTTGGGGTGTATCAATGTTGTTTGTGAAGAAGAAGGATAGTACTCTCAGGTTGTGCATTGATTACAGGTAGTTGAACAAGGTGACGATCAAGAACAGGTATCCTCTGTCACAAATTGATGACTTGTTTGATTAGTTGAAGGGAGAAACAATGTTCTCAAATATTGACTTGAGATTAGGATATTATTAGGTACGCATCAAAGAAGAGGAAATCTATGTCAATACCACATTTTGTACCAGGTATGAGCATTATGAGTTTGTTGTGATTTCTTTTGGTTTGACTAATGCTCCAACTAGTTTTATGTGTTTGGTGAACAGTAAGTTGTGTTATTATCTGGACAAGTTTATGATAGTATTCATTGATGACATACTGATATATTCTAAGAATGAGGAAGAGCATGCAAAACATCTAGCACTATTATTAAAATTGTTGAGAAAGAATTAGTTGTATGCCAATCTTAGAAAATGCAGTTTCTTTCAGACAGAAGTTCATTATTTGTGACATGTTATTTCCAAGGAAGGTATAGTAGTGGACCCGGAAAATATCATAGCTATTGTGGAGTGGGAAGCTCCTAGGAATGTGGATGAGGTCATATCATTCATGGGGTTATTAGGTTATTACAAGTGGTTCATTAGAAACTTATCACAGATTTCCTATCCTATTAAATCTTTATAATGAAAAGGGAAGAAGTTTGAATGGATTGAGGAGTGTGCAACTAGTTTTGAGCAGTTGAAGCATTTGCTTAGAAATTATTTGGTCTTAAAGATTACAGATCCAGACAAAGAGTTTGTGGTATGTGAAGATGCTTACAAGAGAGGACTTGGTGGACTCTTGATGCAGGAAGGATAGGTAGTATGTTGTGAGTCAAGGAAGTTGAATGAGCACAAGGAGAACTACATGACTCACTATCTTGAGTTGGAATATATCATTCATGCCTTGAAGGTGTGGAGACATTATCTTCTTCGTAAGAGATTATTCTTGATGAGTGATCACAGTGGATTGAGGTATTTATTTGGTAAACCTAATCTGAATAGTAGGGAATCTGGATGGTTGGCTACTTAGTGAGTTTGACTTCGAGATCATGTACATTAAAGGAAAGGAGAACAGGGTTGTAAATTCTCTTAGTAGAAGAGTACAGGTAAATCACATTACAACGGTGAGTTCTTATGGGGCAGAACTTCAGGAGAAGATCTTGTAGGAAGGACAACATGATGATAGGTATTAGCAGTTGAGGCACAAGTTACAGCAGCAAGGTGAAGGTGATAAGGATAAGGAGTATCATCTCACAATAGGTGTCTTCGTCAGATTCAGGAACATGATTTATGTACCATATGATGGTAAGATCAAGAAGCTTATCTTAAGGGAATTTCATGTTAATCCATATTTAGGTCACCCGTAGTATTATAAGACATTGAAAATAGTTAATAAATTCTATCATTCGTCGAACTTGAAGAAAAAGGTACTTGTCTTTGTTACGATCTATTTGGATTATCAAAAAGTAAAAGCATAGTGTAAGCATCGAGGTGGTCTATTGTAGTCGATTATGATTCCAGAGTGGAAAGGGAAGCCATTTCCATGGACTTCATTACAAGTTTGTCGAATATATCGTGACAACATGATCCATCATGGTTGTGGTTGATAGGTTAAGTAAGGTAGTACACTTCATTGCAGTTAAGTCTATGAATTCAGCTAGCGAGGTAGCTTAAATTTTCATCAGGGAGAAAGTGAGATTTTATGGTGTTCTTAAGAAGATTGTATCCAACAGATATGCCAAGTTCACTTCTAGGTTTTAAAAAGATTTATTTTTAAATCTGGGGATAAATTTGGCTTTCAATATAGCTTATCATCCGCAGACAGATGGATAGGCAGAGAGGGTTAACATTATTCTTGAGGACATGTTGAGGATATACATCATGCATCAATAGTGGAAGTGGGAACATTATCTTCCACTAGTTGAGTTTTCTTATAATAATAGGTATTAGAAGTCCTTGAAGATGACTCTGTTTGAGGTGCTTTACAGGCGGATTTGTAATACTCTTATCAGTTGGAGTGATATGGTGAATAGGGTATTGATTGGACCAAATATGTTGGCATAGGTGGAACAAGAAATGATAGTTATTAAGATGAATTTGAAGGCAACAGAGGATAGACAAAAGAGTTATGCAGATCAACATAGGGTATTTAAGGAGTTTCAAGTTGGGAAATAGGTGTACTTTCACATCAAGTCTAAGAGGAGCTCCTTAAGGATTGAATCATGTCCCAAGCTGGCACCTCGGTATTGCAGCACTCTCGAGATCCTTGAGAGGATTGGACCAATGGCCTACAGACTTTCACTGCCTCCTATAGTGAAAGTCCATGATGTTTTCCATGTTTCATTGCTTAAGAAGTATGTCCAGGATGTTGATCATGTGATTGATTGGTTTGTATTACACGTGGAACCAACGGGAGAATTCTAGCTAGGACCACAATGCATATTTCAATGAAAATAGCTCATGCTATGGAATAGAGCAATCAAGTAGGTTAAAGTGCAAAGGAAGCACTTTGAGCCAATGAAGCTACATGGGAGATGGTTGATCAGATGTGGGCTATGTATCCTTCTCTATTCGCTGGTTGAGTAGATGTATTCTGATATATGTGTTTGATGTTGTGTTGATTATATGTATATGCACATGTATGTTGTAAATATCGCATGAGCTATGTTATAAAGCTCCAATAAGTGGTATCATTTCCATGCTTGTTATGTTGGTCACGGTTTGCAGTTGTTCATTGTAAATACTACATCGATCTATGTTATAAAGCTCTATGGGCAGTATGTTTTTTTTAAGTAGTTTTTTGCTCATAGATGTCATTGAACATTGAGGATAGTGTTCCCTGAAGGGGTAGGGGTTTGTAACAACCCCTAGTTGATTTTATATGTAAATAAAATAAGACCAAGGTCATGGGACACATCTTCCAAGATGAATGTTTGGAAAAACATAGTGATGGGTATTATTGGTGATTAATTTATGGCTATGGAAATTGGCAAAGGCAAAGTGGAAATAATTGGCATTTTAATTATGAAAATAAAGGAAAATAGGAGAAAAGGAAGGTGAAGAGACATATATTTACATGAGAGGAAATTGAAGGAAAAAGGAAGGAAAATGAAGAAAGTAGAGGCCCCAATGATAAAAAGAGTTATGAGGATCAGTTGTTAGCCTTTTGAAAATTTATCTTTGGATCTATCTTTTATTCTCAAATTCTCTCATACTCTTGCACAATTCGAGTATTCTTGGAGTACTTTGGCATACATTGGATTTGGAAAAAGAAGGAAAAGAAAAGCAGGAAAGAGCAAGGGAACAAGTGGATCAAGAACTACAGCTGGACATCTTTGCTAGTAACAGGTTACATGTGTGATTTCCTTACTGGTTTATGGATGCATGGTATATGCATCTAATTTATTGGTTATGTGTTGTCATTGGCATGGATATTTTCCTAGATTGACACTGGTTTTAGCCTTACCTTTATATTTCCTAGGTAGCCATGGTGTTGTGGGTTTTTACACTTGATTTCTTTCTTATTAGTGCTCAAAATTCCTTATGGTTGTAGGTTGGAACAAATTCTCTAAAAGCTCTGGAACAACTTTGGTAGAGTTACTAGTCCTAGACCCTAGGTTAGGAAGAACGCTTTGGAAACCTTGGTGGGTTGAGTTACTAGTCCCTAGAGCAAGGTTATACAAATGCTTTCGAGCCCTAAAAGTTTGTGGGGTGAGTTATTAATTCCTGGAGCCTTGGACATATTGGGTAGAGACCGATTTGGTTCATGTTAGTGATGTTCAACCATGGAGGTGGCATCATTGTGGATAAAAGTTAGGTGGTTTGGTCTCTGGAAGTGTTTTTTTGTTTTTTTTTTCGGTTATTCCAGATCCCACATTCATGTTTGGAATATGGCATGGGGGTGATTAGCTGAAAGAGAGATTTGGTTCAGCCCAATCTATGGTCAGGTGGTACATGGAAGTCCCTGAATTGGTTGGTATTTTCATATATTAATAAGAGTTATTCTTCTATTGTGATTCATGTATATTTGTAGTGATTATGTTGGTGATATTATGATTGAGTTACCATGGTTCATATGTTGGTTATTTGTTGATTACATGATGTATGTTATTTATGGCTCTTGTCATGAATGGCTTAGTTCTTGATTGTTTGATGAATATATGGAATAATAACATTGTTTTAGCTATGTGGAGAGGGAATAGGGCCTTCTTGGTGATTCTCATATGAATCTCAAATTCATCATATATGCATTCCTCACCTATAGCTTACATATTTGCCATATGTTTGACGAAATTTCCATTGTGTTATAGGTAGTCTAGGTGAAGTTCTTGATTTGAGTTCAATTTTTATCTTTTTTCTAATGTCAACAATGATTCTCGAAAGTCTTAGGGTGTTCTAGGAAGTGGTCTAGAGTTTGGCTTGTAATTGTGGCTCGGATCTCGAGACCGCACCCTATGAAATGGAGATTTTGGGTTATAACTGCATGGAAGCAGTGTCATGCATTTAGTTGAAGCCATATAACCACACTCTTTCCTTGGTTTGGATGCATTTGGGACTTAATATGTGAGAAAAGTAGCCCCAACTTAGGCCTTGGTCACTTGGGGTGGTGCTTTGGCCCCTGAGTGTCTTGTAGCCTTAAGGGATGTTGTGAGTTGTCATTTTGTGGTTGTTTATAGGCCCCACTTCCTCAACTAGAGCTTGTTTGTCGAGTCATGTCATAGCAACTGTTTGTCTCATGTTTACCCTGGTAGGTTGGTGAAATTGTGTAAATGTGTAAGTGAAAAGAGAAATTATATTTGTAATCAAACAAAATCAGGACAATATAATGCAATGTGCAACTAAGTTAATCTTGATACTTCCACGTATTTCAAAACACCTCTGAAAATAACACAATCAACTTTCCATATTAGTTTTAGTCTGTTAAACTATTAACTTATGACATACAATGAAAGAAAGAGGAAAATGAGATTATAGAAGACTAAGAAATAGTTCACTGACGTGATTTATCTACTTCATGTTGCGTGGTACACTAACCTATAAAGAGCTTGATATAGAAGTTTGAAACAGACATATGCAAATTTCAACTGCAATGAAAAATATGAATTCTTATTTCCAATATGTTATTGCACCTATAGGAAACATGATAATTGATATCATTTGTTTCATTGACCATCGTTGTGATTCAAACTCACCTAGAAGGCCAACAAAAAATGTCATAAATTCCAAATCTTAGGCAAATGTTTCCGATACATTACAAGATTATCAGTAAATCTAGGTTTAACTCTCCAATAACAAATCTCCATAATTGTAACACCATAATTTAGTAGAATTTCGTAATATGATGGTAACTTTACATGATATCTAGAAAACATAAATTTCAAGCACAATGCATGTGCCATTTGAACAAGAAACAAATCAAGAAAAAAATTATGAAATATTTTTGAGAACAGGAGCCTTTGAAGTGCAACATTCAAAGAAAAACAAATTATGTATACACTAGATATATATATATATATATATATATATATATATATATATATATATATATATATATATATATATATATATATATATATATATATATATATATATAGATATATATATATATATAGATATATATGTATGTATATATGTATGTATATATACAAGCTTCAACAAGAAAATGCAACTCGTTAAACTCTATAATTACTCGTATAAAGCTAGAATGATGTTGTCTAACAACAACCACACAAACTGCCAAAGCAACCATCTACAAAAATTAAAAAAGACAATGCCACCTAACTCATAACTAAATTTTATAATGGAAAATGTTCTATTCAAGAGTCTGAATGCAAGCACCACATAGCCACATATGAAAAATTAAAAAAGAATATGATAACCATACATGTTCATGTGTATGCTAAAAGATATAGTGAATTTATATGAAATAGGTTGACCAACTACCAGTTCCAATCCACAACTTTGAAGCTCCTGTTAAGCCAAGACCAGCCCCAAACAGAGCAATTGAAACGTAGTTTTCAATTTGCAAGCCAAAAGGTAAGTTATTAGTTTGATGGGGAAAATGTAATATCATATGTATAAATTGAAATAGCACATATTAAGCAATCATATAACCGCAATGTAAAAAAATCCTAAATTTCAAGAAGAAATTCTCCATATAATCGCCAACCAACACTCATTTAACTAAAATGTCATTTAATGGAAGCACAACATTCAAACAATGTTTTTCTATATATATTCATAAGCTTCAACAACAAAAAACAAAAAAAACTCAATATAACCAGTTAAAGACTTACCAGTGACTACAATGATTGCAACATGGGTTTTTATCTGCAACCTAAAAACTAAGCTTACTATTCTGAAGCTCTAAAACTTAGCAACTGCAACATAGTTTCTTATATGAAAATTAACATCTAATCTTACCATTTCTAAAGCTCCTAAACTTACTCTTTCCAACTGGGTAAAATGGAAAAAACCATTAATAAGTCCCTTGTAGCTAGTGGCCAAGAGAACTAGCTCTATTTTTAGTACCTACCTTTTCATAAAAGAAATACTTCCCATTAATTTTTAATATGAAATTTACATGGATGCCACCCTTTTATACATGGTGCTTCATACCTCGAGCAAGGTGTTCCATTCCTAACTCCTCATGATTAAATTATTAAACCATATATGACCATATCACAACAAACATAATCTATTAAATACCACTTTAATCTCATCATATGTACATGATAGATCCATTGAAGTGTAATTTGTATCATACACTAAATAATCACAATCATGACACAAGGATAATAATAAAAGTGTTATATGTCAAACATACATGATGTCATATCTTCTTAGGTCATATGTGGAACAAAACACAAGGGTTAAGTGGTGTCCAACTCCTAGTTATGAGTATGGTGGTCGATGTGTAAATGCACATGCCATTGGATGCATATAGAAATAACTATATGTTAACTGTTTAGGTGCACATATGGCCCAACATTAAACACTATTGCCACGTTGATTAGCTCCTAAATATTCTATTTCCACCTTGCCACAATGCATACAATCATATTTATCAACTAAGGATCATCCATGGCACATATCCATCATTATAGAATAAAACCCAAGCCGAATCAACCAATCATATTTAATTTTTTATAATGTCAACTTTATACATTGTTGTTTAGCTTTTGGTCAAAAAAATGATTAATAGGTGGTCAACCAATGAATCAAATGTGTTTATCACCTCTCTACATGTTAGAGGCTAGATTTACCTCAGGCCGAAAAGGTAAGGTTCTAGGTCCACATCAAACCATGCTCAGCCTAGTAGCTAGCCCTACCAGGATAGGAGAGGGCTCTCTTCGGGTCTATCTCAGCAAATTATGAATGCTAAAGGTTTCAGATGATAGATTTTACAACTGATCTTAGGCTAGGTATATGTGTGCAGGAGGTTGATTGATAAAATGATGTTTTGTGGGCTCTAAGGGAAAGGCAAATTTTGGGTGCAGGGAATGAGGCACAGTCTTGCAGGGATTTCGATGGGGCAAGGTAGGCAACTGTATTTGGCACTATAAATCAAATGAGGTGGATGTATTAGACAGGTGAGGAGATGAAGAGGGCAAGGTAAGTCATGGGTCCTCTCCAAACAACTAAAAACATTAAGAAACTAAAGCAAACCTCAAGTAGAGCACTGCAACTTCAATGGATTCTACTTACACTCTTGTTTGTTTAGTTAATAAGAAACAAGATAGAGAATGGCATACAAACCATATAAGAAAATTCACAATTAAAAAAGAAAGCACTATACCAAGACAAATTGCCACATGGATACCAAAGGGTGCTGCAAACCTTGGTCTCAATTCCTTAGCCAAAATGCTGATATGAGTGTACAATGAAGCTCAAGGCTTTCTCAAAAGTCCAGCCATGCTAATGACTGAAAAACAACATAATATAGACAAAAAAAGCTCCTCCTTGCCTCTAGGGGTCAAGCTCACATGTTTAGGAGCTGATCCAACTGATCCTAAACTGAGAACTGGAATCTAGGTAACATAACAGCATGCCTCTAGAAACAAGGAAACTGATTCATTCAGTTTCAAACAACCTCTAAACTGATGAATCTACCTCTAAAAGTAAAAATCCAACATAATTACATCATGATCCATCAATGTTTATAAAATTACATCATAAATTTTTCATCAGGAAAGTAAAAAGGTCAAACTAGGCAAAACTGGGCGAAAAACAGAGGAGAACTGGGTCAAACTGGCAATTTTTCCTATATGCACTGCACCTGATTCTCTATACGTAGCGCCTGTTTGGACCCACTTTCGGAGGCCTTATCGATGTCCAAATGAGCTCCAGGTGTGCTTGTTGGGAAGGTATGCCTATCTACTTTCCAACCCAAGTAGAATTTTTCAAATTTTCCTTCATTTTCCCTGTCAAAAATCAAATCTCCCAAGACTACTTCCTGTGTGTCAAAATGGGGGCAGTGAGGTCATTTTTTGAGTGTTTGTTGACCTTTTGAGGGCTCAAAACCTGCCAAAATTTCTTGGCCATAGGTAGACAAGAATAAATTCTCATGAAAAATCCAGAAATGCAAAGTTTTTGTGATTTGGAGCTCTCTAGCAAAAGCGAGCGCCATGTGGCGTGGTGCATAGGGAGGAAAACTCTGCTTTTTGGACAAAAAATTTCCAAAATGGAAAAATTTCTCCAAATTTCTTGAACTTTGGGCTAGACCTTCTTCATCAAGAGCTATGTTGAACCAAGGATGCCTCAACCAATATCTGGAGTCGATCATGATCCTTTTGCCTCTTTGAATCCTTCTTCAATTTTGCCTCTAAACTCCTTATTCGCGCCTTGGAACTCATATTTATCGCCATGTAATGATAGGCCAAGCACCTCAAAAATGTTTTCTCCCTATTGGCTTTCTCTAGAAATTTCTCTAAATAAATATTCACTTTCTCCAACACATATTCTCGGTCCTCATCTTTTTGCTCAACGAGTGTCAATTTGCCTTGTGCCCTTTTGATTTGCTGCCGGTTTTCTTTGATGATTTGTAACTCCATCACAGCTTGCTGATCCTCAAGCTACTTATTCCTTTGCTCCAAGTAGTTCATAATCCACTTAGCCCTCTCCAAGATGAGGGACAAGGCCTCAATGTCTGCCTGTTGCTCTTGTATGATTTCCTTAAGATTGGCACTTTGCGGACCCACATCTATATCATCATCTTGAATGAGAATGAAGTCAGTCTCTCGCTCACCTGAAGGCCCCTCATCCTGCATTGGTCTCTTGCCTTTGTCCTGTACCTGTGGTGATGATGTTGGAAGCGAGGCCCCTTCCACCCCATGTGGAGATAACACTCGCTTTGCTGCTGCGAACAACTGCCTGGTGCCCTTCTGATAAGTGATGAAAACCGACATAGTAGCAGTGTGTGTCTCATGACCTTCATGCTGATAAGAAGGTCCGCATATCTCATGCAAAGTCTCTGAAGGTCCCGGAGCTCTGAAAAACTCACGAGAGATGAAGTCATCCCAAGTGATGCCCTGTAAGCCAAGCTGATGGACGACCACAATTTTTATGAGAGCAAAATGGTAAATACTGTTGAACTATTGCTATGGAGTCTTGTGTTGCACAAGGGTGGTCATCTTCTCTATGTTTCGGCACATGAAATAAGGAATGTTCATCATCCGTACCCGGGTAAAATGCATCAGCAGCCTAATATGATAATCATACAAAGAGGAGAAGCGGCCCTCACAGCTGAAATACTTCATGTTTAGTTTCATTAAAGGAGCATACTCATCTTTGAGGTACCGAAAAGGGAACACTCTCTTGAGCTGTCTCACAAAGCCGAGTTTGATGTACGGTTCATAATGCTGCCGATCAATTTTCTGCCTCATGTTCCATGGTTCTCCAATGTTGGGTATGCTGGTTGCTAATGAAATGGATTCTGGTGTTAATGTGAAAGTGACACCAACAAGAGTGGCTTGATCTCCATGTAAGTGCAATACAAACAAACGAGCCAACTCATGATGAAACTGAATGCTAGCAACTTTCTCACAAAATTCATAACATGACTGATGTTGGAAACAAAATATGGCAAGTGGGCAGGCCTGTAACTCAACAAGAGAGGTTGGTTCTTCACGAATATGCTTGCCACCTTTATGAGGCCTCCTGGGTGCATGTCCCTCTGTGGGTGAGTCACGTTGGGTCTCCTCTTCATAATCATATGAAGGATCAGATGTCATAGTTGTTGCTAAACAAATTGCCTTGAAGAAATGAGTGCTGATATGTCAAACTATCTTGGACTACCTTTCGATGTTCTGTTTGACCTGGGAAAATGATGAAGTGAGGGACTATAAGGGGGAGGGAAAAAATAGTAGGGGATTAGGGACTGTTGGGATAGATTTGGTTAGGGAATATGGGATATTTTGGGGAGTTTTGTATAGGATTAGGGTTTGGGTTTTACATTTGAGAATTTGGAAAAGGGGATTTTGGGATAGGGGATTAGTGCTTTTAGGGGGTTTGGGAACTTGGGGAATAAGGGAATCAATGAAAAAAGAGGTAAGGGAGTGGACTTGTTGGCAAAACAATTATCAAAACCCTAGGCAACAATTTTGTTTGATAGTTTTGAAGAGATAGGGTTTGTTCTCCTTTACACATTCATCATGCAATAAACATCATCACAAAAGCATCACATTTGAATGCACAACAGTATTGGAGACTCTACCTACTTGAAACGAGGCAAATCCATGTTTTGTTGAGCGATTTGAGCGAGTTTTGACCGTTTTCGGGCCTCTGGCTGTATGCGCCGCGCGGCATGCCCAATGCGCCGCACCTCACCAATACGTCGTGCCCTTGTAAAAATGCACTGAGTGTTGAGGCCTAGTGCGTTGCGCCTCCTACCCAGTGTGCCGCACTGACAACTTGCAGCAATTTTTTACCCAAGCTTCACACTCATTCACCCAAATCATTTTTCTTTGGTTCTCTTTGCTCTTGGAATAGAAATGAACTTCAAACACTTGGAGAAATGATTTATACATAAGCTTTTCAAATTAAATGTTGCCAAACCCACTTTCTTAATGTTTTGCAAATGACTTTATTTCAAACTTTGTTTTTGGACCTTTTCACTTCTTTTCGGCTTTACAATGAACTAAATGACCTGAGCTTTGCTTGTTTTGCAGGTGATTGAGCTTTTTGGGCTAAGGAAAGAAACCAGGGTGCAGATGAAGAGATTTACAATGAGAAAAACAAAATTTTCATGATTTTTGTACAATAAAAGCTTAATACTCTGTTTTTTCCTCAAAACTCTGTTTTGAGGAAAAACACATTTTCGAACACTTATTGACAAAATTTATTGACGTTAAAACATCCTCATGGCCTGCTGGTAATTATTGGACACTTTAACACATTTTTTTGACAAAACCCTAATGAAACCCTGAACTAATTGGCAATGAAACCCTAAAGACAACCTTTTGCAATTTTAAATAAAAATAAGACCGTATATGCTTTCTAACCAGCAGGTAAATGACATGAGGGAAACTGTAAGAGAGCCACTACCGTCAGATGATCCATGCGCCTAACGGAATGAAAATGACTGGGCGAGACACCTAATATGAAATGCAACAAGAGGATTTGATCTCTGACAGAGGGATGAAGATACTGACACTAACACTACGGAAGGGATAATGAGTTATCTTTTATGGCCTATATTAATAACCAATTTTGAACATTTGAATATTTTTCTCATTATAGTTTTATGTTATTTTTTTTTTTAATGTGGTTCATAGACATTGAGTGGATGCTACATCCATGGGGAAATTCAAGTAGGCCAACCCGACAGGTTCTAGCCATCAACCAAACTATCAGGGCCTAACCCCAAGGGTGACTGGGATATTTGACCTCGTGAGCCCCCAATTGGCGAGGTACTTGACAATGGGAACTCGACCAACTGAGCTACCCCTTGGGGCTTATATTCTTATATTCCTATCTTACATCTTTATATATTTGATTATTATACTTGATTATTTAATTTTTGTATTTTTAATTAATTAATATAAATATTTTAATTAATTAATCTTCTTCTTATATTTTTAATTATCTAACGTTCCTATTGTCTACTTACATTTCTCACTTGTATCTTTCAAAGCATGATCAGATTTATTATGAGCATCCTGATGATAAGCCACATTGATGACTAGAAACATCATGTAAAAATTTTAATGTAATGGATGTGAAAATACTAGATCAAAGCTATACTCGTCAAATATTTAAAATACTACAACTTTAATTAACAATATTTAATTTAAAAACCACCACTTTTTTTAATCAAAATTATCAATATAACTATAAATATATGAGATATGTTACATATAAAAACAAGAGGGGTTGCGGGGCAGCTAGTCCCTTCCCTATGTGGATGTTCAAAGAAATACTAAGAAACGGGAAGAAAAAGATTGATTTTGCTTGATTAAAGATTGAAGGCCATGTTCTGCAATGGTGTTAGGTGCTTCAAGGAAGCTTTGGTTGGAGTGAATCTCCTTGCTACTGAACAAAATTACTAAGCTCACTTTATACAAATGGTTTGATGGATCTGTAAGCCTGTGTGCCTCGACTCAAGAGACCAGTTCAACTCATTAGACGGGTGATCCCACTGCACCACTGAGGACTAGTGCCTTACCTCTGGACGCCCCTATCTATATATGGTGACCAAACCAGACGTGCAAAGGAAAGCTAATAATTTTTTGATTGGATTTGGAACTGCTCAATCTCGATATGTTGTTTTGACTGCCTTACCTTAGCTATAATAAAGCAATACATAAGGAAGAATATACCAAGATATTATTTGAATGGGTAACTAAAGAAAAGAGATAATGTGTAGGGTTAACTATAGCTATTGAGAGGGTGGAAGGGAAGCTAGGATTAGGTCAACTAGTTATGGTCCATCGAAGGGTTCAACCAATGCTTTGCCTGCAACAACATGTTTGATAAAGCATTCGTTGTCACATTGTGCTTCTTGTACACATACGTGATGAAATAGATTCGAAGGCACTTGCAATTTCCTTTAATTGATCACCCAAATTGGACATTAAAAGTTAATTTCAAAGATAGATACATGCTACAACTCCATCCTTGCATTCTTCAACCAATGCTTTGCCTGCAACAACCAGATTGAGAAAGCATCTACTGTCATATTGTGCTTCTTGTACACATGCGTGATGAAATAGATTCGAAGGCCTTAAATTGATCTTAAGCAACTGATCAATAACATTCATCCAACTTTTAACCAGCCTTTATTCCCCATATACTTGCAAATGAGATAATCTACTATCGAGAGCACATTTGAGGAGTCTAAGATTCATGAATTCATGATTCCGGGACCTAATCCTATTTCATTTGGAAAAAGTGTTTACATAATTTTTTTTTTATAGTTCATACTATCATAAGGCCCTGGCATGCCCCATTAAAACAAGCCCATGCTTTCTCTTTATATATGACATCAATATCTTTATTACCCTTTGAGGTTTGTTTAATGATGTTAATTTGTTGTGTGGTTGCACTAGTGTTGTATTTCTTCATCATTGGCTATGTCCTACATAGTTGTAGGGAATTTTCTTCTATGCAGTTGTTGGCCTCTTAACATCTTTTTTAATGTAAAGTTATAATGTATCACATGGTAGGCAGATCTACATTCAAAACCCAACTTCTAGGGAAATGGAAACTGCTTAAACTCGAACCAAACATAAAAACTATGGGCACTAGATCCACTAGCACAAAAGTTCAGAAATAAGAACAACCTACAGAAATTCAAAACGATGGATGAGCCCTTCTAATACTGCATAAAATAGGGCTCTGGAAACAAGGAGATCAAGAATATTTTCAACACACCCAATCACATATCTTTGTATTAACATGAAAGTAATAAGAACTTATCTAATGCAATGGACTTGAATAAGAAACGATAGGGACAGACATAGATCAACACATATCATTGCACTATGGGGATTTTCCAAATTGGTGATAGCCAACAACAATAGTGAACATGGGTCCTAATTTGCAAGTAAACTAGAATTAACTATATAGGAGAGTATTGTGCATAAAAGTTCTCCTGATTAATGATAGAAAGGTTGAAACATAATCTAACTTTTTGCTTTCTGCATTAGGAATTTTCCCAAACATAAATAAAGAAGATACAATGCAAAATCACAACTAGAGAAATAATATGAATTTTGAGATCCAGAGTAAATATAGATGGTTTATAGTAAATAGTTTTGTGCTTCCTGTTGCCTAGTCTCTTTATTTGGCTACACAACTACTTTTACAAACAGATTTGTCTCTTCTAACAACAAAAATGAACACAATTGCCCTAGAACCACACATTTCATATTAGTGAACTACTTACCCTTGTAAATTATTTGCTTCCTGTTGTGGGGACATAATGTCCATGCAAGCACTATTGGTTCCCCAAACAACCTCAGGAGTACTTGCAGCAGTCCGATCATGAGAAAAAAGTACTTTTACATTAGCACCATTAATAATTTCATTAAAATTGACAATGTATGTAACCCACGAATGCTCATCATCCTTGTATTCACCCCAAAATTCAGAGCTATGGCATTGATCACCATGTTTGATGTATCCAACATAGTTAGGATACACAACAAGAATCTTTTCCTGCATTGAAACAACTATTGTTGGCCCATTAGTGAGAAGGCATTATGCAGATGCACCATGAGTCAAGTATTAGGAAACACAATATGCTTCACATGCGTAAAACAAAACTGTTGTAATTTGTGGTTTCTACATCGATTTAAAACTGCTATATCGAATGAAGGCTAAACCATAGCATAAGAGATCAAGAAAAGTGAAAATGAGTTAAATGAATTCCCATTAAAAGAGAGCTTAAATCAGAAGATGCATTTATCTTGTATGGTGTTTTTATATCTTGTATGGTGTTTTTATCTCAAGTTTGATTTTAGAGTAACTGGGAAGTAATAGGAAATAATTTCCCAATGTCACTCGATCATAATGTACAAAGAATTGAGATCATGGAAAATGCCAGATTATGTGAAAATAGTAACTCCTACTACCATTTGAATCTACACAGGATTGGGGACTGATGTAGCCAAAGGGGGTTTCAAAAGGAGTTAGGCTAGTAGCTATAACGTTGCTCACATTGCCTATGAATTGGATGGTTTGAGTACAAGGGTTCCAAGGCAAATGTAAAGTACCATGCATTCTATCCCAGCATTAGCCATAGAAGTAGGAATGAACACTTCAACTATTGAAAATCCATCAACTACTCTAGTGGAGCCTCTAACATCTTTATGTTGCTCTCACTCCAAGTTAGTATTTAGTGAAAGTAGTGCTTTTTCTGGGCCTTTCAATAGTGGGAACTTGAAAGATGATAAATTGATCTTGAGGAACAAAGCCCCAAGGTGGCATGAGAAGCTTCAATGCTGGAGTTTGAATTTTCAAGGAGTGACAGTTTCATCTGTAAAGAAATTTTAGCTTGCTAGCTATTGAGCATGCACAATCCATCTCTCAAATTGACCAGGATAAGGTTATACTCTAGTTTCCAAAGGTTGGAAAGGATCTGTTCACCATGGATTACCAATATGCCTTCCCAGATTTCCAGGCATTTACCATCCGTCTTAGCAGTTTTGACACTGTGTTAGCTTGTGAATAGGGGGACTCTGATGCTGCTGGTTGATCACATTTGCTTTCCAATATACCTCAAAAGAATCAGAGGGTCTCTAATGCTTAAAAGTGCATATTGCATATGGATCCACATTGTAATTAACTATAGGTATCACACAGGTTGATCACATATAAGACTAGGCAAGTCCAGTGTTATCAACACCAGACTGGAACCAGTTGAACCAACAAGTCTTGCTACTTTCAGGCCTTAACAGGTCCAGCTAGTGGCACATAACTCACTGAACTGACCACTCTAGAAAAATGCTTCATGCCCTTGTTGTTTGTCTTCACAGTTGTAGTGACCAATTGAAGTAACAAAAGGTGGCATGGGTGTAGTAGATCCAACTGAATATCTAGGATACGCATTAGTGGTAGATTCAACAATTGAAGATCCAGGGACTTACTTTTCTAGTAGTAGTTATGTCAATTCAGTTTATGATTTTCGCATAGATCAAAATGCATTGACTTCAATGTCAATAGAGCTAGTACAAAAGTCTTTGTTAGTAGGCCTTAGGGGTCCATCTTGAAATCTAAAGCTTATTAAGAGGGTTTGGTGATAGCTGATTTCATATTGAATCTAACTCCAAGTCTATGAAGAGCTCTTTCTCTCTGAAACTCCCAAAGAATCATACTAAGGCTTTCACGTAAGGCGAGAACTAGAAGAGGCTAAGAATTCAGTAGGCCTTAGTACTATAGCATACAAAGTGGAGAGATGATGAAAGTGAATGAGTGAATATAACAATTGGATGACAATAATGAAACTCGAAAGCATAAATGTGGCCATCTCAGCGAGGAAAATTGATTATTTTAGGTTTGTGTTTTGTTTTTTAATTTCAATGTAAATGGTTGAAATTGTCAGATTTGTTCTGTAGATTGTAATTTTTAGATTTCGAGTCAAATCAAAGAATTGCAATTGATTTTAAATATTTGGATTGTGGTTTGTCAGTTCTCAATCAATTTTATCGAATATTAATTATCCCACATCCACCAAGAATTGTTTTATAGATTGTAATTTTGGAATTTCAAGTCAAATCCAGATTTTCAAGTGATTTTGAATAATTTGGATTGCAGTGGCATGGGTATGAATCAATTTTATCGAAGGTAAATAATCCCACATATAGAAATGAAATAAATCACATGAATTTAAACAGGAATAAATAAAACAGAAATAGAGTGGAGTGCATGAATATAAATTGGTGACGAGAGAATATAAATTAAATATGATTTTCGTTGTGAATATAAAATAAAATCATTACAAGGGCAGAACAATCTTGGATCATTATCTGGTGAGTTCTTGCCACCAACATCTGTGAGGGTCACCCTAATATCACTTTTGATTCAATGAGAGAAGGGTTGGTCCGGTCACTCTACTTTAGAGGGTTAAGTTAACACAAACCCTCTCTACCTAGATGACACACTGCAATGTTGACGCAGGGCAAAATAGTGTGGTAACTGCCACATGGTCTTTCAAAAGGAATGGCAAGCCATTCAAGGATTTGGTCAAAAGGGCATGACATTGGGGTATTAAGTATAGTACTAGCTCTCTCCTCTACCTCCCACACATTCTTCATTTTCTTTGCAACACGACCTTTCAATGGTAATGGCCGGCCATTCAATGACACATTTCGTAAGGGAAGTAATGGCATGACAATGAGGTGCTCAGTATAATTACCAACTCTCCTATGCCTTTGTACACAATCTTCATTTTCTGCCACTGTTCCGCTAGCTTCGTTGGTTGATTGACTTTTACCTACAGATTAAGAAGAGCGAAGAGTGAGGCAATTTAATTTGTTTCTTGCCATGATGGAAGAAGGTGCTCGGTTCCCGTAGGCGACTTTGACAGGCATCCAGTTTAGCCTTGCATCATCTAGAGATGGAAGAATCTGCTTGGTTCCCACATGCAACTTTGACAGGCATCTAGTTTGGCCTTGCATTGTCTACAGAAATCGTAAGTAGCATCAACGGAATAGGGAAGAAACTTGGTCCTTGTTTAAAGTTCTTCTCTTTAATTATGTAGAAAAACAATTATGCTACCACTGTTAAAATTCATTTTCATACTAATTCAGTCGGAAACCATCTTTGAAGTCTAAATGCTGACAATATTCCTTGCCTTTACCCAAAACAATTGACCTAAAATTGTTGTAGCATCATATTCCTAGGATTTATTAAGCTAAAATTGTTGTAGAATCATATTCCTGGGCTTTATTAAGCTAAAATTGTTGTGGATGCTATAGGGATACAAATTGATTATGGAGAATTGTAGAGCGAATGCAAAATACCTGACAAAAATCCTTGAAGAGACTAAGCTAATGCAAAATACCTAACAAAAATCCTTGAAGATACTGGACGTTTCAGCATACTTTCCAAAATGTTGTGGGCATACCTATTGTTGCATTCTCGCTGAAGGACAAACACTTTGAACTCAATATGAGCAGAAGGAGGACTTCAACAAAACTCAGGCCAAGTAGAGGGAGGACTCCAGTAGAACTCAAGTCGAGCAGTTTGTCATTATTCATTTGTCGAGCTAGGTCAGCAGATATCATAGATCACCCACAGTGTTTGAGCAACTACAAAGTAATAGCAATTATTGTTTGGATAAAAATTATTGTTTTCTTGAGTTGTTCATGTTTGCTTCTTCAACAATGACAGGGTGATGGAAGGGAAATGGTAGTTTTATGACTGTAACAAATGTTACAGTGTCTGGCACCTGGTATGGCACCTGTTAACCTGGTATGGCACCTGTTAACCTGGTATGACACCTATTATATGTAGACAAAACCTATGCAGACATAACCGATGGGTACATGTAAAGAAGTGGACACTATTCCCGATCTTAGGCTATTTGGGAGCCATTGTTTTCAAACATATCTGAGCATCTAATGTTCAAAATTAATGTTATTTTCGATCTTAGGCTATTTGGGAGCCATAGTTTTCAAATATATCTAAGCATCTAATGTTCAAAATTAATGTTAGCATTAGTTTGTGTGAACATGAAATTTTTTGGTTTTCCCATACTTATTCTAAGTTCAGCCTCATACTTGCCTCGGTATGAGGCCAAATAAGATGAAAATTTCACTAATTTGTCAATAGAAAAAAGCTTTATACTTGATTGGTCAAAGAAATGTGGTGGGGACATCATATGTAACAAAGCATGGTTTATAAATTTTAAGGTATATGAATTTTCATGCCAAGTTATTAGACTATATCGAAATCGATTACTATAGTCCTATGTTGTAGGCGGCAGGGACTAAAAAGCTAGTTTTGATCAAGAAACTTGTAGCTAACTCGAAAAATTCATCGAACTTTTTCATATATAAAGCTTTTAAATTTACTCCACTTTCATCATATATGAATATATTATAAACCTATTTCTAATAAGTTTCTTTTCTTATTATAGAAATTGTCTTTCAACAACAAATAATAAATGCCATAATGAAATTCAAAATGATTGAACAAGAAATCAAATTTGGATGGTTATAAATAGCAAAAAAAAATACAATAAAACCCTTCTCCTTTCGCATTTTATTCCATAATCCACGATTTATTTGGATGTTTGTCTTTGTTCTTATATGCCCTCCTCTTTGTTAATTCAAAATTAAATTATATATAGCAACCTTAAGCTTGATTGAAATTGCAGTTTATTTATCTCTGATAATTAGAAATCAAGCATGTCTCACAATTATTCGATTTTGAATTATTTAGGGCATGACACATATTGCATATTTCAAAGGTAAAAAATGTTGATACAAGATAAATAGTGGCCATGAAAATTTCTCTTGCATGAGTTTATGGAACTTGGGAACATTGGGAACTTGGGTATGGGTGTCTGGAATGGCTAGAGGTTTCCCCAAAATTTCCCAAAAACAGCGAATTGGGAGCAGTAATATTATATAATAAAAAAAATTAAAATAAAAAAATAAAAAATCATTTTTTTTAATTATATAATTTATATAATAATCAATATATTCAAATATTAAAATCAATTTAAAATTTTAATTCATTATATGAATATCAAATTCAAAAATGAAAATTTGAAAATGTAAATGATTCAATGGACACTTTTGAATTTAAGAAACATAGTGAAAATCAAAGAACTTGTCATATTCATATTCATATTGCTAGCATGCCCAATGCAGTACAGAGTAAAAAAAATGGCAAATGCCCAAAGTGGCAAAGTATTACATGGTCAAAAAATGATCAAAGTCCAAAACATAACATTAAAGACTAAATTTGAAGATGATCATAAAGCACAAACTTCGACATCAAGACTATCCCTATACCCTTGAGCCTTGCTAGGCACTCCAATTCCATCATCACCATCATCGATATCAAGATCACCTGCAATTCTACCCAAAGGTATGCCAACTAAACCTGTATCGGGGGAAGGATTATCCTCATCATCATCAATCTGAGAAGCATCCTGAACATCAACATCCCATATTGGTTTAAGACCCTGTAAATACTCAGGTAGCTTCCTTGAGTGAAGTCGAAGAATGACACTATAAGTAGACCAATTCCTTTCAGTTGCCCAAGCGTGAGACAAGATTTTGAAGATCTTGGGCTTCCCCCCCATACATTCTCCACCATCGAATGGGATTCCTTTGTGCATAAATGTTGATGCCCACCCCTACATCTTGAGAGAATTTGGAAGGGTTTAAGGTAGAAAAATAAATAAATTTTCCCGCATTACAATTGCTTCATTAGGTGTATAGATTTTTCATATGGCATTAAGAAAACCTTCTTTCACTTCTTCATCATCAATGGGTATAACTATGTTTGGTCTCTCCATATACCAATTTGGATTAAGGGCATAAGTAGCCATGTGAAGAGAGGTACTGAGTTTGATCTCTTCCCTATTATCTTATGAATTTCATTGAAGAACTCCAAATAGGGTTTTCTATCCCGAATGATGTGCCTTATCTTGCCTACCATGGTATTAGTACATTCATAAACTTATCCAAGGGTGGGGGAATCAGAATCTGCATACCCAATCACCATTAAGAAGTTGCTCTCTTATCTTCTTTGCCTACACTGATTTAGATTCAGACCATGCATTCCACTCTTGGGAAATAGCAGTGGCTTGTAAGGATGCATCCACCTCAACCATATGTTGAAGAAGAATGAAGTATGTAGCATATCTTTTTTCTGTAGGTTTCAAAAACCTCTTCCTTGAATACATCCTATAGATTGGTAAAGAGGCATGGTGGTTGTAAATGTACATTTGTGCATCTCTTGCATCTAAAATAAGTTTTACAATCCAAGATATATTTCCAATGACTTTGAGGACATTATTCAAGGCATGTACACAATAAGGAGTCCAAAAGATATGCCTATATTGACTTTGAACCATCAAACCCGCCACTTTGCAAATAGGGGTTTCATTTGTGATTACATGTACTACATTTGAAGGACCAAGCTCATCAATTTCTTCTTTCAATACGTCAAACATGAAGGTAGCATCCTTTAGTTTCCCACTACAATCAAATTCTCTTAAAAAATAGGGCCCAGCTGGAGATGTAACAATAATATTCAACATTGGCCTTTGTTGAATGTATGTCCAACCATCCATAACTATTGAACATCCTGAATAAATCCAAGATTTTTTAAGGGGGCCTGTTAGCCCTTACATTCTTGTCACCTCCTTATCTAACAATGATGTCCTCATTTTTTTGTAATTTGGAGGTGTATATCCTAGCCCAACAACTATGATTTTTCACACCATTTCTTTGTAATGTGGAGAATGGGTAGCATTAAATGAAATTACATTTGCTATAAAAAAATAAAAATTAGCAATAACATCATCAGCCTCATCCCTATGTGATACATTGTAGATTTTAGAAAAAAATTCTAGAGCAAAACTAGCAGGCCCCGTACTTCTCCCAGAAGTAGACCCCCCCACAAACTCAAATTGGTTTAATGCATCTTGATTAACCAAATCTTCCATATCATGGGAAGAAGATCTAGGTACTTTAAAATCACAATGATTGTCCAAGTTCATTGCATTGGATCCTAGGGAAGCCATATGAAGCTTTGTCAACTCCATAATTTTCTCAATAGTACATGTACAACCCTTTACCCCATCACTAGATAGGGATAGAATATGATGCCACATCCTAGTGTAGCTTCCTTTAAACACATGGTTACACAATGTGCACATCCATTCTTCACAACCACCACTATTCTTTTTCTTGTTTCTAGCAATTTTCTGCACAAACCTTAACAAGGGTTTCTCGGGTTTTGTTCTTTGTTGGGCTTGACCGCTTGGAATTGGAGGAAGAGAAGAATTTTCATATCCACTTGGTATTAAACTACCACTCTCCATGATTTCCCGGATTAATTCAAGAGACAAGAAAACAAAATATACAATGAAAAATAAAAAATAAAAATTAAATAACATGTACTTGTATACAAAAATCCATTATTACATCATATTTTCCCATATATTTATAAAATACTAAAAATCAACCATAAAATTTGTTATTCCCAATCCTAATTCAATCAATTTCCATAAAATCCTAATCTTAATTTTTTCCATCCCTTTTACATAAAATAAATATATAAATTGATTTTAATCTCTTTATTATTAACTCTGTAAATAATATAGTAATTTATATATATATATATATATATATATATATATATATATATATATATTTCCTCTATAAATTTTATTATTCAAATAACCTCAAAATCAAAATAAATCCCATAATATTACTCAATACTATCATAAAAATAATCTCATGATAATTTATATACAAATTAGTACAAATTGAAATAATCCATATACAAATTGAAATTAGTAATGGAAATATAACAAAATGGCAAAATGCAAATGCATCTCAATCACAACGAACCAAAATTATATAATGCCCAAATACAAATACTTCCAACGACCTTGGTCATTCTTAAGGTCCTTATTTATCATATCTGGTAGCCTACCTTATCTATCAAAATCCATCTATCAATATTTGGTAGCCATCCTTGGTTATTTATCTTTATCTTTTGTCCTCTATAGCCGAGAGTGCCTGTCTTATGGAAAAATCAAACGCCTCGGATCTTAAATTTCTTAAAAAAGACATAAAATTCTAAGTAAGAAATTGTTAAAAATAATTGAATCAAAATTGCAGTTATATAATGCTCATGCCCAACACTCGATGATTTAGATTTTGATAGATGAAAACCAAACATTTGAAGGCTGAAAATTCTGGAATGTCAAAAAAAACATTCTATATGAACAAGATAATAGGAACATATCATTATCCTTTTTCATCACATTGAAAACACCATATCTTTCAACAGGAGAGCACTCTACGACCAATATGACACCTAAATCTAGAGAACAACGATAGCCTCTCAAAAGACCGGGGAAAATGATTAAGAATTGTTGCAGAAACATTAGATATTGGTGTTGACTCGTGCTAGATGTCAAAAAGGAAATTTGTAGATGAGGTATTTTCTTTTATCTTTACTCTTTACTGAATTAAAGGGATAAATTTTGCATGATTATACAGGTGAACTTGAGCATTCATAACATTATTCTAAAGGAATAAGAATTTTATAGGGATACATGCTTCCTACTATTCTAAAGATAATAAAGCGGAACTGAAGAAAATGAACGGGAAAGATTTCAAAAGGTTTATAGGGTCTAAACAAGTTCTATGAATTAGATGTAAAATAGATAAGGTAGGCTACCAGATATTGATAGATGGATTTTGTCGACTAGATAACCTTGAGAGGGCTCATTACAACTTCTCTAAGCTTAAGAAAATTGGTTGTGGCCTAATAAGGACTCCTATTCAAAATTGATTAGGACATGTCGTATCGAGGGTTTTGATTGGCGTACAACTCAAACACTATTAGATGATATTAAAGAAAGGGAGATTTCTCCTTCCGCATACACTCGGAGTCTTGTTCTAGCAATGAAAGATTTAGAGGAAGAAGCACTGAGAGAAAAACACGAAACGTTGCAAGAAAAAAATTATTTATTTAAAGAAAAAAATTAGATAGGGTAGCAACATTGACCAAAATCAAAATGCAGTTAGTCATAACAACAATAGTAAAACTAAATCGTAAATTGACATGCTAGTGCAGAGGTTATACCAGGCAGCAAAACCACTCCCTCCGTCAGTGTTTGCAAATGAATACCAGCAAACAACTGTGCTCTCCAATAGCAAACAAGTTAACCACTACAGTGATGGAGTGAAAAGGAGGTTGAGGAACAAAATTTATGGAGGATTGTGAGCGAGTTTGGCGGAAAATGGAGTTTTTTTGTGCTTGAATTTGGGAATTGGATTTTTTTGGGGCCAAATTTATGTGGGAACTCTAAAAGTTTTAGGCGTGAAGGCTCCCGAAACGATCTGCAACTCCCATTGCATCTCATTTCAAAAAGGGAATGATCCCATACCATTCCAAAGCTCTTGAGAGCACCGAAACCATTGGAATGGGTTTCCCACCTCCCGAGAGTTGTTTTGGTGTAACCAATATTAATTTCGATGTCACGTTGAGGGAAAGACCTCTGTTAAAATTACTGAGTCTAAGTAAGTATGTGGTGGGGTTCTTTGAATGTGAAAAGATTGAAGCTTTTGATTAATATAGAGACCCACCTTTTTATACATTTTAATTGAATATACAAATCTAACACTAGAAAAATTCGTCCATATTCTACAACTCTGCAATGGTGTGGCTTATTGTCACAGCAAGGGTGTTGCACACAGGGACCTTAGACCCTCTAACAGTTTGATGAATAAGGTACCCCCTGCCATCAAGATTGTATACTTTGGCATGTTTATCATGGTGGAAGACTTCATGCATGGAGTTTATATTGAGAATAATAAATACGAGAATTACATCACTTTGTTTTAGGCAGATAAATCCATCTTGCTGACAAGAGCGATCTCCCTAGATCCTAAAAGGAAACTAGAAAAAAACAAGACAATCAAGCTAATTCCTTCCTTGAATCTATCTTTTCTTGAATCATAAGCTAACAAGGTGAGAAATGGAATTTCATACCTTATTACGACATGCTTGATGAAGATCCCCCTTTGTGCTTTAGTGAAGCTCATCCATGCTTGAATCTAGACCTGTACACATGGAAACAACAAAGGATCAAAGGCATATGCAACATAAATGATTCAATAATTCAAACTAGTGATCAAGGAGACTAGTAACAAGCATCATTCCAATGGACAAATATAAATAACATCATTCCAATGGAAAAATATAAATAACATAAATCATCCATGAAACCACATCAATTAATCCATTAAAAAATGTAGTGAGAATAAATTCTTGTTTGTATTAATTTCACAAACATAAGGGAGCTACAAAACCTGTGCCTTGATGTTGTGAAGCTCCTCCCATTAATCTCAATCCTCTCCAATAATGATAAGCTCTCCAACCTAATTACTCTAGCATAAACTTACTCTCAGCAACCTCCCTCAGTTCCCCCTCTTATGGCTTGATTAATAGGCTAGAAGGAAGTAGTTTGAGATCCTTAGTCCAAGGATGAGATCCACTAAAAGAGGGATGAGGGTTCCTTGAAGAATGGGAATTAGTTCCATCAAAAATGAGGTTAGGCTTGAATAAACATGAGTTTGAGGCTTTATGTTGGGAATGAGTCACCCAACAATGCTTCTCGATCTCACTTTTTATTTTCACTTTTAATTGATTGACTTGCACAAGTTCTGTTCAAAAACAAAGCACGGTTCTACGTAGTTTATAGTGGAAGAAACTGCACATGTGTGACTTTTGTTTAGAAAAACCATGCAGATGCTCAAAATACAGGGAGTGATTCATGACTCTTGGATGGATGGGGAGGGATCCATTTTTGATGATTTATTTTTCATGGTGACAAAATGAAGTGTAACATATTTCCCTCCAAATTGCAAAGTTACAAAGGTTTGAGGGCTGAAGTACTTTATCATATCAAGGATTGGATTGAAGATCATGGTTGGAAACTTACAACAACCAATCAAGGATTAAAATGCAATATAATAATCACCACTGAGGTAGGCATTCCCATACTCAAAACATAAAAGTCTTAAAGCACAATATGGAAATACATCGTGTCAAAGTAGATATAGGATGGGCGCAACCATAAAAAATAAAACTCTTTGTATAGTCATGAATACAAAAATCCTTGCAACCTGGATGGATGAAACTAGATCTAGGGTGTTGATCTTCATCTCTCGATCCATAGTATGAATCTAACCATGCGAGTAAATGTCTTGAAGTCGAACATGGCAGAAACCACTTGATTACCAGTCAATGATGTGAACCATTAACAAGCGCAAGAGAAGCCACCAATAATGACAATGATTTTCAAGGTAATTTCAGTACAGTCAATGAAGTGTAAATAGATGATTTGATGTCTAACACTCATAGAATCATTCAATTTAATGGAAATTATGAGAACCTATCATTGAAGGGGAGAAACCTACCATTAAGGCATGTGGGCTTCAAGTTACTGAAGGTTTCTAGATCAACTTCCTAGATAATGAGCTGAATTTGATAGGAAGCAACCCATCGCAGGAAAGCCTATGACATGAAACTCATGTCAAGTTTTGAAGAAAAATTTGCAAGGACTAACTCAGGGATGGCCGACGTGATTGAAGGCTACAAATTGTAGGGTAATTTGAATTGAGGTTTTGACTTCTCTTGAACATATTGGTGACACGAAAAAATGACTTGGCAACATTCGAATTAAAGATAATACCGAAAACCAACTGAAGACTTTCAATAAGGTTTGATTAACTGTGAGACAAATGGATTTCCCAACCTGAACATATATCTCATGGAGTGTCATGTTCAAGAGTGACATACTACTTGAAATACAAGAAACAAACTTTTATTCTCAATTTTCCCCCACCATTACTGGAAAGTACCTCTTTATTTTTTACAATATTGAGGAGGATATCATATTCTTTTCCTTTAAGCTCATCCTTCATATGAGTCCATCCTAGTATTTTTAACAAACCCTAAGAAGGAATAGTTCAGTCCCGTTATGCTTAACGGGCCCTATATTGTTTAGTTTTTACGAGTCCAGTAAAGGATTAACTAGATGCCTTTTTCTTTTAAAGAGTTTGAAAAAGACACAAAAAGGAAACTCATTCTTCTTTTACCATAAAATTTTAACAAGCCCGAAGAAAGTAAAGCTTGGTGTTTTTCAATTTTAGAGAGTCAGAAGAAAAAAATAAGTAGACTCTATCAAGTTCTTTTTCGTAAGTTTTAGTCCCTCAGATCCGAAAAAGGATAAAATAATATAAGAGGGAACTCTATTATCCATGTTTGATCAACATATACCTTTTTTGTAAATAGTCCTGACTTAATCCGTAAAAGGGGTAAACTTATACTGAGTGGACGGTTGTTCATTTACTTTTACGAGTTCGAACAAACAAGTACTCGACAATATTTTCATGTTTTAAGAGTCTGAAAAGGGCTTAAAAGAGGACTCTATTGTTTCTATTTTTTGTAAGTTTTAACGATTTCGAAAAAGTGATAAAAATGTACTTATCTTATTGAATTTCAATTTAATTAATGAGCAGGAAAAGCCAGAAATAACTTGGCATTTTCATGTGTTTTATGAGCATGAAAAGATAGCAAAAGAAGCTAAAGATTTTCATGAGTTTAATGAGTCTTGAAAATAATAACTGAAATGGATTGTAGATAAGTTTTATTTTTACACAAGCTTGAAACAAAGAAAAATTGTGCTTGAGGGTGGTTTCATTTTTACACAAGCTTGAAACATAGAAAATTGTGCTTGAGATAAGTTTTCATGCCCCTAGCATAATGTCTGCAAGGGCACATGCCCCCCAAACTTCATTTTATTCACTTGAGTAGACTACAAGTTACTAATAGGTGGGTGAAATGAAGGCTTGTTTGCAAGATCATAAAGACACGACTTAACATTGATGAAATCTAGTTAAAGACTCAAGGAGGATTTGTTTCATTTTTTAACGAGCTTGACACAAGTAAATAACTATGCTCATGGGTAGTGTTTCATTTTTTAATGAGGTTGAAACAGTAAAAGAACCATCCTCATGAAACCTTGTTTCATTTTTTAACGAGCTTAACACAAGAAAAGGAACTTTTCTCATGGGTATTGTTTCATTTTTTAACGAGGTTGAAACAATAAAAGAACCATCCTCATGGAACCTTGTTTCATTTTTTAACGAGCTTGACACAAGAAAAGGAACTATCCTCATAAGGATTTGTTTCATTTTTAACGAGGTTGACACAATAAAATAATTATCCTCATAAGGGACCTGTTTCATTTTTTAAATGAGGTTGAAACAGTAAAAGAACTATCCTCAAAAAGAGTTGTTTCATTTTTTAACGAGGTTGATACAGTAAAATAACTATCCTCATAAAGATCTGTTTCATTTTTTAACAAGGTTGATACAGTAAAAGAATTATCCTCATCAAACCTTTGGATTATGTCTTCCATTTGGAATAAAAACATGTCAAGGGACACCTCTTGATCATGGCTTTCAAACGAGCTTCATTAGATGGAAGAACAGTTCCCTAGAAGAAACACATGTCAAGGGGATCAATAGGGATAAGTAAATCATATTCAAATGCCCCCATTGATGTTTTTATCATGTCAGCTACTAGATCTGAGTAAAAATAATTCAAGCAGATAGTGAGAGGCTCACTTGCATCTGTAATTAAAATCATGGGATAAGTTGCCACATAATTAGCCCGTGGCAAGGTAGGTACCACTTCCATATAAGGAACATTTAGGGGTGTTGTATGATTGGTAGTCGAAGTAATATAAACGTATGAAATATGATCAACCGTCACAATGTTTCCATTATGAGGGGAGGACATCCCATGAAAGAGTGTTAATACAACAACTTTCATGGCATAGACATAGTCTCGCCCAAGGAGTAAATTGAAATCTAAGGGACCTTGGACTATCATATGATCAATACAAACAATCTTACCTTCTAGAGTAATAGGTAAATTAGGAAGGATCCCTAAATGTTCACTAACAGTTCTATTAAAAGCTAAGAGATTCTGTGTATCAGGCACAAGCTGAGGGGAACCCAAAGCTTTCCAAGCAGTCGAGGATAAAATACTGATAGAAGCACCTTCATCTACATTTGTGTGACACACATTATTACCATAAGCCTTTACAATGATTTGGAAAGGGGTGGAATAAGGAAGACGAGGTTCTCTCAGTCTACTCCAATCAAAAGAAATAGCTTCAGTACTTGGATGGGGTTGAAAAGAAACAAATGAAATTCTTCCATGTGTAAAATAATTTGAATTAACATGAAGAACCTGAGTAGTATGAAGTCCACTCTCTAAAGGGAGAGTGGGATTGACCAAAGATGGAATATATTTGACCAACTGATAAACAAATATCCCATCAACTCGAGTGATACATGTTTCACCCTCCAATGGAAGAGTGGGATTGATTGTACTTGGATTTAGATCAATCACTTTGTCAAGTGATAGTAGATGGGGAGAAATGTTATAGTAATTAGTTGGAAGTTGTTGTTGTGAAATAGTAATTTTTTCCAACAATTCATAGGCTTCATCCATGTGAGGGAAAAGGTGACTATGATGAGTCCCTTTGCATAACCTACAAGGAAACCTACCCTTAAGCTTTTTCCCCAAAATCTGAGAATCACTTGTCAATGGCTCAACAATAAGTTGATAAGAGTTATTTGACCATACTTCTAAAAACTTAGGAATACTAGGACAATTAATAAGGAATTGGTCATCCTTACAAAGCTTGCAAGGGTATTTGGGCTTACGATCCATTATAGAAGTTTCCTCAACGTTACCAATCCTTCTAGCCATGGTTTGTTGGTTGACTACTTTCCTATATTACTTCTTCTTCTTCCTCCCTTTATTTTTCTTCTTAGTCACTTGGTTACTAGAATCAAGACTTTTACCAAGCGAAGAAGAAGAAAGGGAGGATTACATGTTGGATGAAGTAGGTAAAAGGTCAAAAATAGGTTGGTGATGTTGACAAGGTGAACTTGGTTGAGGTGAAAAACTCAGTTGACCTGGTACAATTGGAGTATTTGGAATTAAAGAAGTTTAGAGCAACCATACAGGTAAAACTATCGTGAATCTAGGAAGTGACAATGTAGCCATATAAGGAGGGCCAACATTTGCAAAATTAAGAAAAGGATTAGGATTCTCGTTAAAAGGGAGGTTTTTATTGGTAACATTTGGCATTGTTTCCATTAGATTCAATCCAAATAAGTTCACTTTTTAATATTAACAATTAAAAAATCACAATCCACACCTAAGTTCTTGTAAAAAGTAAAAATAAACAAAGTGACACATGCTAAGAAAATCTAGGGATTCAAACCATATAAACTGACTTCTCACAAAGATCTATAATTACTAGTTGGTGATGAAGTCCAACTCTCCGGAGATTAGAGTGAAAATATATATAGATATGAGCATTTGGAACCATTTACCCTGAGAACTTGCTTAATGAAATAGTCTGGTGCAAGTAACTTTGCTTATGCCAACTCAAGAAAATATTACCCTCCAAAAAGTCCAAGTGAGTCTAGTCAACATTTGTTCCAGGTACAATAGAACCTTCCCTCTACCATCACCTTAGGTAGAGCCCTAGGATTATAGTCACTAAGTTTATCAAATACAACAATTTTACCTAGGGGGACATCCGTAGATCGGACATACACGCAAGGGCAAAGTAACAAACTCAATCCCCTTGAAGGCTCCTCGACATGATCAATTGGAGGTTTAATTTAAAGTGACCCCAAGTACCTTTCAATATTTTTGTAATATGTGAAAATCATTATATATTAGCCAATGAAGTGGGTATGATCACTTCACTAGATCTGACATGATCTCGTGCTTAACTCATGTATAAGAAGAGATTCCCAGAGAAAAATGGAAATAATTGGATTTTCTCTCCCTAACTCATGATTCTATGGTTTGTTTGTAGCTTTGGAAAGTTTACTTCCTGCCCTATTCCAAAGCCCTACACTTAAGCTACTATAGGTGACAAGAACCCTAAAAAAATGTAAATTTCTAGATGAATTTTAATTAACGCTTTATTATTAAGATGTTATTTACTCAAAGGGTAAATGGACATGAAACTGATGGTATTATGACTCGGCTCAAAACTATAATGCATCAAATATGAAATTTGTAATCCCTTCATTTCGATGAATTCTAGCTAGAGTAAGAAAAGAGGTTCATCTTTATATTAACTCCAAAATGTGCCACTTCTAATTTTTCAATGCAATTCAAAGCTCTAAGTTGCAAACCATGCAAACTAATCTATGCACAATTTTCCTGAAAACTATGCAAATGTAATCTATGCAAGATAATTATTCAAAACAAACACAAGGTGATTCCAAATCAACGAAAGAACAACAAGACTATTTCCCTTCACTAATACAACTAAAGAACCAATCAAGTGTAAGTAAATGAAATCAGGTGAAAATTCCAAAGATCTAAAATAATGACACTCAAAGGTGATTAACACTCAGAGACATATTTTTGCAAAAATGAAAGAAAAAGCATGCAAAAATTATTAGGAAACTAAGACAAATCTTTGAGAAATGACAAAAGGAATTCAAATTTAAAACACCCAAAGAAATCCTTAAAATGAAAATGCTTGATTGAATGTTATGAAATCAATGCTTAAAGTGTAATTTTGATTAAAATTCAGTACTGGAATAAAAATGACTCATGTTTTCAACGCAGCACAAGAAGTACATCTCATCAAAACACTAATTCTTGAGAAACCCTACCTTTCAATCCTTGAACATGGAAAAATATCAAGAAAAATCCTTCACAACACTCGATCAAACACACAGAGACTAACTTGAGTCGGAGGCAAATGTAATGAAACCTTACAAACAAAAAATTCAGACTTTAATGAGAGAAAAATATATTTTTTCCAAAAATTCTCAGATTATGCGCAAGTTGACAGTATAGTACAATGCACATGTACATTGTTAATAAAGGCAATCTACACATATCTATGCTCAGTTTCTAAACAGAAACTACGCAGGTCAAGAAACTTAAAGAAACAATAAAAAGTGTCCAAACAAATCACAAAATCTAAAAGATCATTAAATTGTCAAGACTCAGATAAAGCTATCAAAACAAGTTCGAGAATAAAAAACAAGGATATGGAAGAGAACAAGATGTTCCTTAGTGGAGTCGCCAATTTGTTATGCGGATAAATCCTTCTTGCTGACAAGAGCGATCTCCCTAGATCCTAAAAGGAAACTAGAAACAAACAGACAATCAAACCAATTCCTTTCCTAAATCTATATTTTCTTGAATCATAAGCTAACAAGGTGAGAAATGGAAATTCATACCTTAGTACAACATGCTTGATGAAGATCCCCCTTTGTGCTTGATTTCAACTCCTCCATGATTGAATCTAGACATGTACACATGGAAACAACAAAGGATCAAAGGCATATGCAACATAAATGATTCAATAATTCAAACTAGCGATCAAAGAGGCTAGTAACAAGCATCGTTCCAATGGAAAATTATAAATAACATCATTCCAATGGACAAATATAAATAACATAAATAATCCATGAAACCATCAATTAATCCATTAAAAAATGCAGTGAGAAGAAATGCTTGTTTGTATTAATTTCATAAACATAAAGGAGCTATAAAACTTGTGCCTTGATGTTGTGAAGCTCCTCCCATTTATCTCAATCCTCTCCAAGAATGATAAGCTCTCCAACCTGATTACTCCAGCATAAACTTACTCTCAGTGGCCTCCCTCAATTCCCCCACCTATGGCTTGATTAATAGGCCAAAAGGAGGTAGTTTGAGATCCTTAGTCGAAGGACGAGATCCACTAAAACAGGGATCAGGGTTCCTTGAAGAATGGGAATTGGTTCCATAAAAAATGAGGTTAGGCTTGAACAAACATGAGTTCGAGGCTTTCTATTGGGAATGATTCGCCCAACAATGCTTTTAGATCTCACTTTTTATTTTTACTTTTAATTGATTGACCTGTGCAGTTTTTGTTCAGAAACAAAGCACAATTCTGCGTAATTTACAGTGGAAGAAACTGCACATGTGTAGTTTTTGTTTAGAAAAACTGCGCAAACGCTGAAAAGCAAGGTTTTCTACCAAGAGATCCAGAAATTTCACTTTATTCAAGGTATATAAGTTGTTGGCTTGCAAGAGAGTGCTTCATGACACTTGGATGGATGGTGAGAGGTCTAATTTTGATGATTTATTTGTCATGGTGACAAAATGAAGTGTAACACTTTGTTGTATAGAGCTCTATAATTGTTGCTGGGATGCACCTTAGACAATTGTTTTGTAGTGGACATTTGTTTAATGGGATGCATTTTTGCAAAAATGTTTATTGGTGAGCCATTATTTCATTGGAAATTTGTAAAGGAGTAGTTGGATATTATATTTTCAAATCTAGGAAAGCCTTTCCCTTTATGCTACAAAATAATTATTAGAAATGTTGGGTGTCCAAAGGGTATGGAATGTTAGAAGTGGATGGGAATAAAAGAATAACAATTAAAGAAGATCTACAACATCCATACTTTTAGTGATATAGATTCTAAATAGTTGCAAAAAATATTAAAAATGGTAATTAGCTACAAATATCTTGATGATAACATTGTCAATATGGAGGTTGATGCTCTCTTAAAGCCAAAGTTGGAAATTATCATCAATACAGAGGCTAATCCTCTCTTAAAGATAGAGTTGGAAATGGAAGCAGGTGTTATGGAGCTGACAATAGTAAAAGATAGGATAGCATAGCTACCCACAGTGCATTCCACTCTCAAACGATCAATTTTTGAAGATGTTTCGTAGATTGTGTAATAGTCTTATAAACAATTTTGGCTTGGTCACCAATATGACGTTTGGCTTCTAATTTATTTTCAACTGGTTATAAAACAAAATGTCTCTTCATGCTTAATTTTGTCTTGGTAAAGAATTATATATATATATATATATATAAACTTGACTGAAAACTCAAGAACAATATGATTCAAGGTAGCTTTCAGTTTCTTTTTTAAGATTTCTCCTATGAATTTACAAGCGAGGACTTTGTGATTTCTTGCATTTATGAAATGTAATCAAATTTCTACTTGAAATAAAATATAATAGGACACAATAACACTAAAAAGTATAATATTAATAATCTTTACAGCTAATAATATTAACAATCTTAAGGTGTTACTAATGAGAAAAAGAAAACAAGAGAAAAACAATAATAAAGCAACTTAGTTGTAATATAGTAATATACAAATATGCAAGTAGTAAATAATCATATATTAGAAAATAATAATATTGAATAGACTTATCATAGTTAAATTTAAACCATAGTAATAATTATAAAATTAGTAATAGTAATACTATTAAATGGTTTATCAATACTTATGGCATTTGTGACTGTGGAAAAGGATATGTTCATAGTTGATATGTTCATGTTTGAGGTTTTTCACCCATTCCTCATCTTAGAAACTAATAAGTGATAGATTCTAGAGAATCTCCTACTACATTCATGTACATATAGATGCAAGCATATGAAGTGTATTACCTTATTGACATGACTTTGGATATCTTGATAAATTAACTAAGTGTATTTCCAATATGCTATAGAATTTCTTTCTCCCATAATTCCTAAGAGGGGAATATATCCTAATCCATACCAAAGCCTCAATGAAATCTCATTTTTTGAACTAAACTACTCTATTAAATATCTCAAGGTTAACTCGACGAAATTGAAGAAATAGGGATCTTATTCAAAAATTGTTTCCTTGTCTTCTCCATAGGTAGCAATGGTGGTAAAGAAGCCTTTGGTGCTGAATATTAGGTCCACCTAGCCTTTGGGCCTTCTCATGGAACATATTTAGCCCTTAAGTGCTTTCCTTTATGGCTAGATGCCAACAAATTTCCCAATCACTACAACATCTTTTCTATACTTAATGTAGTTACTTGTATTGGGTGAAGTGACTTTGTACATATTGTTCTTTGCCAATTTGGATAAATATCAATTTACATCATGATTTTATGGGATTTTCTGACTTTCTCTTCATTCAATGTTTCCAATTTTCGGGTTATTTTCTCTGTCTTGCTCATTTCCATATCTAGAATATATAACTAATGATGGCCTATGATTATATCCTGAAATGATTTTCTACTTGGAGAAAATTGTAGTTCCTTCATACTACAAGAGTTAAAGTTGTTGTGACTACTCTCATCAAAACCTAAAAGTAAAATACTAAAACATAAACACTCTTCCACTTATGAATTGATTTTATGCTTAAATTTTTCACTTATTAAAAAAATTACAATTCACTTTTAAAAACAACACTTATAATTGATCTTACATTTTTTTCAAATTAAGTAATACAAATTAAGTATTAAAATAATAGAAATACAAAAGGTGAACCCAACACACAAACACAAATCTAGATAACCTCTTTGGGTGGAAACCTTAAACACTATTAAAAAGAGAGATTGAATAAGTAGTATGAATCAAGTCAGAACCTCTACATCAAAACAATGATAACTCATGTCATGTTGATCACAAACCATGAAAGCCACCATCATGAGGTTAACATCAATGATAAGACAAACAATATTAAGACAATATTAACATCTTTTTCAAATCCTCTCATTCTTTTAGAAGCTTGAAATTAAATCTACATTATTTAATTGAAATGCATGAAATTAGATTTATACTACTTAATTGCAACATTACATTTTTAAATGGTTTATAACCGAATCCTTTTATAATATTAAAAGAATTTTATATTATTTTTCTAATATTGAATTAATACTAATAAATTTTTTTATTTATTTTTATCAAAATTTATATTTTTTACTTTTTTAATTACTATTATCAAAATATTTTATAAATTTGAAATTATGTCTATATTAATTAATTAAAAATTCACTACTTACTATTTACTCATTGTTATAAAAAATAATAATATTATCTATATTAATTAATTAAAAATCCACTACTTACTATTTACTCATTATTATAAATAATAATAATAATAATAATAATAATAATAATAATAATAATAATATTTATTAAGGGTTAATTAAATAATATTATAATTATAAATATATAACCTACAAAACTCTTTTTTAAAATTATATTATTTTATATTATTTTTAAATACTCTAAAATACCTATTAGTATTTATTATTAATGAAGATATTTTTATAATAGATTTTTTTTTTGTTTTTAATTACATTTCATTTAGTTTAAAAAAACCACTCGTTGAATCTTTATAATACTACAACTTATAATTTACATTAATTAATTTAGAAACTACTATGTTTTATACTGAAAAATATATGAGATATATATAACAAAGATTAATTATCAATGTAAACATGGTAGTTAATTTTAGAAATTAAAGAAACTTTTATATATAATTTATTAAAAAAAATTATTTCTAATTAATTTTATAGGTTTACAAATTAATTAATAAAATTTTAATTATTTCAAAAGTGGGAATATAAAAAATAACTTTCTATCTCTTACACATAAATTACCTCTTTTTCTGTTCCTTTATATATTTTCAAATTAATTAATAAAAAATTAATTATTTCAAAAATAAAAATATAAAAAATTAAATTTTTATCTCTTACACCTAGATTACCTCTTTTCCAATTCCTTTTATTTTTTAAAGTTTAAAATTAAATCCATATTACTCCTTTTCAATTCACCCTTTTCAATTCCTTTCATGTGTAAAATTAAATCCATATTATTTAGTTTAACGGCTTAACATTGGATCTATACTATTTAATTTGGTCACAACTTTAAATCTTTGAATTGCTTTAACTAATTTCCTTTATAGCAGTAAAAGATTTCCACATTCATTTTTTAATATTAATTTATTACTTCATAAATTTGAAATTAAATTAACACTAATAAATTTAAATATGGTTAATCAAAAATTATATTTTTAATTTTTTTAATTATCAACATATTTTATAAAGTTATATATATTTATTGTCTGAAGAAGCACTCTACACTTAAGTATGAGATAGATATTGTTATATAATATTATATTTAAATATAATAAAGTAATATATAAATTAACAAATTAAGAATAGTAATAATATAATATTATTGATATTACATGATGTTTAATTCATTTTATGTTTAGTTCACATATAATATTTTAAAAATATATATTTTAATAACCACAAAGATTTTACTATCAATTATAAGAAGAATATTTCAATGTCCATGTTGAAAAAAAATAAAGTAATTTAAGTTAAAAAAATATTATATTTTTATTTTCTTAAATGAAATATTTCAATCTGCGTATTGAGTAAAAGATGCTAACATCAAACATATATAAAAAGAGAAAGTAAGAGAAATCTTATTCCATCAAAGGTTCTTTCTAATTCAAGGTATGATGGAGATTTGTAATTATGTTAATGTTTAAGGTATACAGCTTGAGTGGGACTAATAGTTAAGAGCATGTGTTTGCTCTTAAAAGGTCACAGCAAAACCAGAGGGGGGTAAAAATGGATATTATTATTATTATTAATCTTGATTTGATATATCATTTTAAAAATGTTAATAATAAAAATAATTATATATATACATACAGGGAAAAAATAGCAAAAAAAATTCAAAGTGTATATATAAATATAAAGAGAGTGTGTTGTTCAAAACCAACATAGATCCAATTAGCTCTCTTAAGAGGGATCAAATTTCTCAAGATGCAAACTTATCTCTAAAAGTGCAAACTTTTTCTCAAGTTCTATGCTCAAAAATAAGTTTACATCTTAGAACATTTGATCCATATCTAAACTTAATAGATTCAGAACTAAATAAATCTATATTAGTATTAATCATTCAAAAAATCATTGTATTCACTCATTGTTATTAAAAATAATTTTGTAATTTTAAAAATATAACACAAAATTAGTTTAAAAAATTATATTAAATTTCATATTATTTTTAAATGTTCTAAAATAATTTAAATAAATAAACCAATTTCAAATCTATATGTAATAAAATTATTTTTATTATAGAAATTTGTGTTTTTGAATTGCATTTCATTCAAAAAAAAAAAGAAAAAAGAGCTTATTAAATCTTTATATATTGATTAATTTAAAAATTAACTAGTACTTATAAGGAATAAAATTATTCATAAAATTATAAATATATAAAATATATTATATATAACCATAATTAAATAAATGTTAAGTCTTGCTAACACACCCAGTTGAGGAGGGGCGTCAGCAAGGCGACTCAGATCAAAATCTCACGACTGGTTGTGCTTTGTGCTAGGGGGAGGAGACATGCTAAAAATGTGCCCTGTGCTAAGGGGAGGAGACACGCTAAAAAATCCAATCAGGTAAGAGTTGGTGTGACCCATGTGACCCCAACTAATTTTGATGGCTTAAATGTCCCTAGATTAGACTCCTCATGCTGGAGATCAAACTTACAAAATTACACAACTTAACAAACAAAAAACAAAAATATAAAATATATATTTACGCCTGAAAGCATTTCCCTTTGGAAAAGACTCCCTGATTGCCACTCTCCACCATTTTTCATGGTTGATCTTTATGTTAAACGATTAAAATAATATCCACCATCCACGCGAGTTTTGGTTGGTTACAGTTTTTCACCATTGATCTGTGTGTTACATGATTCAAATATTATCCACCGGTTTTGGTTGGTTAGGGTAAAATCGTTACATAGTATGACAAAAGCTTTGGTTGGTTACAGTTTTTCACCATTGATCTGTGTGTTACATGATTCAAATATTATCCACCGGTTTTGGTTGGTTAGGGTAAAATCGTTACATAGTATAATGGTTTTTGTTGAGGCTTATAGTTGGTTAGGGTAAAATCGTTATACAGTATAACGGTTTTTGTTGTGGCTTACCTTCTTGGCAGAATGGACTCATTTACATTTACGTTGCCGGCCGAGATGATGAAAATCAAAATCCCCTGATCGCACAGTGGTTTACAATTTGTTTGTAGACGATTAGCAGTGGTTTACAATTTGTTTGTAGACGATTACAATTCCCGACATGAACCGAGGACAGGATGGATGCTTTGGTAATGAGTGATGGAATACGATTCCAATGAAAATGTTTGTTGTTATTTTTTATTAAATATTTCATGTGTTTCATGGTATTCGAGAATAAGAATTATGGGTCTTACATTTTTTGCAGTTTCGATGCATATCCCTTTCTTTTCTCGTTTCATTTTTTCAGTTTTGCTTCACCAAAATTATATACACATTTTATTTCCACATTTTATTTCCATGATCAAATCAGAATATTTAAGCCTCCACTTAATGAGTTTTATTCTCACCATCCATCAGTAGTGAGATTTGGTAGTCTTGATATTCAATTTTTTTCATAATTAAAGTTTTTATGTTTAGCATAATGTTAGATTCTATATTCAGTCTTGTTATGATTTTAGTTTTTAGTCTTGTCATGATTTTAGTTTTTATTATGGGTAATTTATATATTCAATTTCATGTTTTACTTTCTATATTCAATTGTTATATAGATACACAGCTTCGTAAAAAATAGACCAACTCGTCTCCTTCGTTTCCATAATGACTCTTATCCACATGGACTAGAATGAACAAAGAAAAATTTGACTTTATTCTGAAGATAATTAAGAAAAGTTAAAAAAGGAAAAGAAAAATCGCAATTGAACAAGATTATAATGTAAATTAAAAAGATTTAGATACGAATCAAATTACAATATTAGTCTTAAAATCACAATGTAAATTAACTAAAATCACAATGTAAATCTATAAAATTCACTCATAGTTTAAAAAGAGCAAAGAAGAAAAAATGCAATTGAAAAAGATTATAATGTAAACTAAAAAGATTTAGATACGAATCAAATTACAATATTAATCTTAAAATCACAATGTAAATAACTAAAATCATAATGTAAATCTATAAAATTCACCTCATAGTTTAAAAAGAAGAAAGAAGAAAAATCACAATTGAACAAGATTATAATGTAAACTAAAAAGTTTTAGTCTTAAAATAAATTAACTAAAATCACAATGTAAATCTATAAAATTCACTCATAGTTTAAAAAGAGCAAAGAAGAAAAAATGCAATTGAAAAAGATTATAATGTAAACTAAAAAGATTTAGATACGAATCAAATTACAATATTAATCTTAAAATCACAATGTAAATAACTAAAATCATAATGTAAATCTATAAAATTCAGCTCATAGTTTAAAAAGAAGAAAGAAGAAAATTCACAATTGAACAAGATTATAATGTAAACTAAAAAGATTTAGATACGAATAAAATTATAATATTAGTGTTAAAATCACAATGTAAATTTTTCTGAAGGTTTTTGTAGTTACATGTGTATATTTTTATTCTTCGAAAATTATTATAAAATTATTTTAATGGAAAATGTAATTAAATTAATGGTTATGTGAAACATGTATTTTACATCTCATACATAATTATAAAATAAAAAATTTATTTTTAATTGAAATTTAATTAAATTATTGTTTGTGTAAGAGATGCATTTTAGAACTTAAAATAAGGTCAATGTAATATGTGATTTTATTTTTGTTTAAATGAAAACCAATCTAGATCCGTATCTACTAAGCATTGAGAGGGATTATTATTATTTTATTTTTTTCAGTGAAGAGAGATGTGATCCTTTAGGCACTTGGTAGATCCAACCATATATTATGAAATTACATGAAAGTTTAAGAAACAAAACTAAACCCAACTTATTGTGGAAATATTTAAGGGGTATGGTAGAGACATAAGTTTCCTTTATGTAAGAGTAAGATTTCTCATTATTCATGCATTCCTAAGGTTAACCAAACATAAATATAATGTAAATTTACATATTCCTAAATAATAATATAAATTTACATACTTAAAATAAAATATTGATAGCATTCCTAAGGTTAACCAAACATAAATATAATGTAAATTTACATATTCCTAAATAATAATATAAATTTACATACTTAAAATAAAATATTTATCAATATTATATGATAATAGTCTCCTAAGCTCAAATCAACCATGTGTTATGAAATTACATGAAAGTTTTTTAAGAAACAACCATGTATTATGAAATTACATGGAAGTTTTTTAAGAAACAAAATTGAACCCAACTTACTGTGAAAATATTTAAAGGATATGGTAGAGACATATAAGTTTCCTTTATGTAAGAGTAAGATTTCTCATGATTCATGCATTCCTAAGGTTAACCAAACATAAATATAATGTAAATTTACATTTTCTTAAATAATATTATAAATTTACATACTTAAAATAAAATATTTAAATTTTTTTGGGAAGAGAACAAAAAGTAAGAAATTAAATGAATACACACTTTTCCACTACCCACATGATATAAAGGGAGTGTTTTTTAATTACTTTTCATCCACAACCCAATATGCTATATGTTTTGGATTTTCAAAACAATACTTTAGTTTTATGTTTTCAAATAACAACAAATATATATTGAATGATAGTTTTTAATTTGAAATTTTTCGTAATGATTACATACATTTCATGCAAATTTGTGAGTACTTTTTAACTAAATGGATTAAATAACTAATTTTAATAAATTAAGTAACTAATTTTAATAAATCAAAAGAGGTAGGTGTAGCCCAATGGATTATACCCACTCTGTTGTGGGCATTGCCAAACATTAGAACTTACATATAATAAAATTTCAAAGCAGTTGACTCCCTTGTTTTAGCTAAAATGAAGGATCCCCATGCAACATGGTGCAAGCTCATATTTTTTCCAAAGAATGTGGATTGAACAATGGGAGGCAAAAATTGAAAATTATTTTCTTGAAGGAGAGAAGGTACAAAAATGCACATGTAGAGTTCTATTTTTGTTTTATTTTTTTCATGTATCATACATTTTGTCTGAGTAACTTAATAGTAATTATGAAATTTATGTATGATACCAATCCTTCTCCTCCATTCGACCTTGAAATACAATAATGCAAAAATCAACACATTTAGAATCAAATTATGTGCAGGTGGAATGTAAAAGACTTGAATCTTTTGAAAGTGAAATAATTCAATATTGATAAATAGACAGAAACAACTAGGAGAGCAGAAAGAAATATGCAGTAAACTTGTGTGGAAGGAAACAATCTCAACATCAAATGTACACTTCAAAACCTTTTCTAGTTTTTGGGAATAGATCTTGGTTTCTGAAGCATAAAAAAGCTTTTGTGTTTATTTATAGGCCCTTGCCTGGTCAAATACATAGCCAAGTCTCACAGAATATCATGTTGAATAAAGGAATTATTTAATCAATGCTCAGCAAAAGATCCACTTCTCTCCATAAAAAACCTTTTGTGTTTATTTATAGGCCCCTGTCTGGTCAAATACATAGCCAAGTCTCACAGAATATCATGTTGAATAAAGGAATTATTTAATCAATGCTCAACAAAAGATCCACTTCTCTCCTATCAAACATTAAAGTTGTTATGTCACTGACTAGATTTATCAATATATATATTTCATATCTTTACTTTAAATTAGTTCATCCAATAGTAAATTTTGAAGTTGTCATTTTCAAAAAAACTTTGAATAAACCTCTTATGTCACAAAGGAGTCCAAATGCGAAAAATAAGTTGCAAGGACAAGCAAAGGAAAATCTAATCACCCTACGAGCAAGTGGTAAAATATTGTAAGCTTTTGATAAGTTAGATAGTTCATTATTGAAAAAGAGCATCTTTTTGATACAATATTTGCTACTAGAACTGGGAAGAGCATATTTGAAGATTTAGAGGCAATCTATGTTGTAAAGGTTATAGAATCTATAAATTTGGCATAATGTAAGTGATTTCTCTTTATCTTCTAGTTTTGAATGACATTTTGTTTACTAATATTTATATTGAGTGATCTTCAATAAGACTCTTCTTGAATTTATGCCTTACGGCGTTTCCTTGCAACATCTGATGCAATTGTTAGTATACATAATAATTACTAAATAAAATATTCACTAAAGTGATTAATTTTAGAAAATTAAATTTACTCCACTTTCGACACATTTATATATAAATAAATTACAAACCTATTTTTAAGAGGTTGAAATTGTGTTTTAGTGCAAAGAACAAACTACGAGAAGCAAAGGTCTGATTGAAATTCAAAATGGCAAAACTAGCACTCGGCTTTGAATGGTTAAAAATGGTTGATAATCATTATAAGAACCTTGAATTTTAGTCATGCCAAGTCCATTCGATAATCGATGATTTCTTTGTATGTTTGTCTTTCTTATTATGTGTCCTCCTCTTTGATACATTCAAAATTAAATTCCATGTAGAGACTTCAAATTTTATTGAAATTAGTTTTTGGCATTGTTTCAAAGGCCAATAATGTTATTATAAGAAAGATAGTGGCTATGAAAATTTCTCTTTACAGTAATGTCATGTCGAGGGAAGAAGCTTTGATAAAAATTTTGAGTTTAAGTATGCGGTGGGGATTTTTGAATGCAAAAAGATTGAAGGTTGTGATTGGTATAGAGATCTAATTTTTATATACATTGTAATGGAATATATGGATCTTGCCAGGAAATTTTTTTCCATTTTCTACATGTATGGTAGGGTTTATGGGTTTTTGGGTGCCATCATAGATTAGGGGTGGTGAAAAGGTTATTATGGTAGCTTTGTAACAGTGTGACTTATTCTCACAATAAGGGTGTTACACACAAGGACCTTAAGCCCTCTAACTATTTGATAAACAAGGAAACCACTTCCCTCAAGATTGTAGACCTTGGAATGGCTATCACGACAGAAGACTCTGAGCATGGAGTTATTAAGAACAATAAATACAATAAGTGCATTACTGTGTGGTACAGAGCTCTTGAATTGCTGATGGGATGCACCTCATACAATTTTTTTTGCAGTGGATGTTTGATCAATGGGATGCATAGTTGCAGAAATGTTGATGAGTGAGCCACTATTTCGTGGGCAATCTGTAAAAGAGCAGTTGGATATATATTTTCAAATCCAAGAAAGTATTTCCCATCATGTTGCAGAAGAATTGTTAGAAATGTTGGGTGTCTAGAGGGTATGGATTTGTTGAAAAAATTGTTAGAAGTGGACGGGAATAATAGTTAAAGAAGCTCCGCAACATCCATACTTTTCTTGCTATAAGATTATAAACAGTGGGAACAAATATTAAAAATGGAAATCACGCATAACAAAACACACCGTGTAATGAAATTATTCATCACACGTTAAATTGAAGACTCCCTGAGAAATATAAAACATGACAATATAAAGTGACATATATTTTGATGCAGGGAATGATTGCTCCTACAAACATTTTGTTTTGTTGTCACATACTTTAAACAGTATTTCACATTGTAACTATGGAAACCATAGCAAATATGCATGATTTTAGAAAAAAATTGTTATCCAAATTTGTGTGATCTAATTTTGTAATCGGTGAGATTATTAATCATGGGTTGAATATGATTTATGGATATAAAATACCTTTTTGACATTTTTCAAATAATTTTATTGCACTGTAAAAAGACCATTTCAAATTTATAAATAACTACGACTTTTCTTTCACAACCTTGGTGACTATGTAGCTCAATTATTGTGTGTCCAATGAAAGAGTGAAATGGGCGGTGTAACATTAGAAGCTCTCATTGTTAAGACCCAATTGTTATTTCCCAAAATTCTAATATCTATCTTGTTCATCTAAGTCAAGGGATGATTCTTTCCATGTGCATAATTTTAGGAATATATAAACTACTTTAGTTCTCACCAACTTCAGCTATAGTGGCCATTCTTATGATATATTTCATAGTCATTGCACTTCTTTAATATACCAATAATATGTATTTTGTTCATCTTTGTGTCAAGTGATGTTTATTTCTATGTGCATAAGTTTATGCATATATAAATTGCTCTAGTTCTCAGTTCTTGCCAACTTGGGCTACAATGGCCATTCTTATGATCTATTTCATAGTCATTGAATTTTTCTAATATACCAATTGATTTAAATTGTGTTTGAAATAAGGATACAAGACCTCATTTGTACTTGAAGGTCTATAAGGCATATTATAAACTTTTATCCATCATATCAAAAATGATTGGCCTAATGCTAATGACAAAGATTAGTTGACAGGGTTGGCCTCACATGATTTTAGAGTATTAAATTATGTAATTGAAATAGCGATACAAGACCTCATTTGTTTGAGCATCTATAAGGCAGAATATAGATTTTTAGCCATCATATCTCAAATTATTGGTCTAATTCTAATGAAAAATATTAGATGATAGGGTTGGCCTCACACGATTTCAGAGTACTAGGTTGGGTATTCCTCCACATAATTCTCTAACTAAATAGATCCAATATTGTAATATAAACTCTTCACACATGAAATTGCATTTCTAAAAGGTCTATACAAAGAACTCAAAGTTACAAGTACGAACATTATGCTTTAAAAATGATTTTTTTGTGTGTAGTGAGCTTTACACAAGGGTATGCTTCATTGAGATACGCACGAGGTTTTATAAGAAACAACTTTGTCAAGAGGAATATATTAAAGCAATCTATTATATGAACATAAAATCCAGTTGAGTTTAGACAAAATCGATAAGCACATAAGAGTATTTTTGTGGGAAGAAATTTCATTCTAAGTGACATTAATGTACATTTTTGTATAATATAGAAGGAATTTGATGTGATTCCTAAGCGACTTGGATCCATTGACCATAGAGAATCAAATGGATAAGTGATTAATGAACATGAGTTGAAGAAAAAGGACGATTTCATTGAAGTGGTGGACCTTGAAATTAAAGGAAATGATTATGTCAAAAAAATCTACTAGTAGTGTACTAACAAAGGTAACATCCACTTGGAAGAGGAAACTAACTTAAGTGCAAGAAGAGTCAACTTGCCACGGAAAATATGTCACATATGTTTGAAAGTGAAATCAACAAAATGATTGGAAAAATTGATCTAACCAAAGATGAAGTTGATTCTTATCAAAGGAGTTCAAATCAGGGTGAAGTGAACCCAATAAATGATATGTTGTCATCCTTCTAACAAAAATCAAAAAGCAACTTTTAAGGAAATTGATTGAAAAGAATAAGAACTCAGCTTGGATTCCATTTATTACAAAGGTAAATTGTGTTCAAAGTTTGATGAGAAATCGTCTTGCATGTAAGAATGTAACTAAGTTTCAATTAATGAGAAAAGTTCTATTTGAGGGGAATTGTGGACCAAAAGAGAAGAGTTATTGGAAAAGGATCAAATATAATGTTATTTTGAACACCTAATCAATATCTATGGTTGTATATTGAAGTTTTGCAACTTTGGAAACAATATTGAGTATTGAACTAGAGGTGTACAATCCTGGGCGCTTTAGTAGATTTGATATGTTATTCAATGATTGATTCCATTAGAGTTCTAAGGACAAGGAAAGACTGGTGCATCCTTCAAAATATTTCAGTTAGATGGCAAGCAATTGGGAAAAAATCCGATGCTTAGTGAGAGTTACTCTAACAAAAAAGAATTCAGTTGAAGATATTAGTGTAGAGTTTAGGATGGAAATTAGTTAATGTATTGCAAAAAGAGAATGATGTGCCTGCTTATGAATGGTTCTAATGCCCCAATGTCTATCAACTAATTTGTTGTTCTAACTCAGATATTGTTACAAAGAAATAGAAGGCATAACGGAATTTGGCTTAGTATGATAGCCTTGTAGAACTAAAAATATTCCCACTTGTAAAACAATAGAGCATTGATAGATCAATCAAGGAAAGAAGAAAGCAATCATGCTTTAGTTGTTCAAATTCCAACTTGGGGGAAATACTAAACAAGAACGCTTGTAATCTGCAGCTTATGAATTTAAAAATAGTTTGAGCAATGTTTTGTTGTTATTGGCTTCCTTAATTAGTTCCAAGCTAAGTCTCTATGTTGATAACAAATAACAAACATAAAGAACAACCTTAAATAACAACCTCTATGGATTAGTTGAGTGGGCTCATAAGTAGATCTAGTATGCATTGGCACCATTGGATTGGTTTAGCTCATTGCGTGTGGAAAGTTTTAACTCATATGCCACCAATTGAAAATCTTACATAAGAAAATGAGAATAAAGAATATAGAAGCCCAACTCCCATATATACTGCAATGGAGTAGAGGGACATAACTATACAAATATTCACCAACGTTTTACATTCATAATGGGCTATTAATCAGTTCATAGGATCATGGATTCCAATATAATCAACAACGATGAAAAGTTTAACATGGGAATTGTTTAATGATGCAACCTACTACAATAGCAAGGTTTCTTTAGAGAAGGACATCAAGCCCTTGAAGTGTGCGATGACCAAGGATTAAGCAAGATCCTGGACTTTGGATTCAATGTTATGGACTTGTTGAGATCAAGAAGTGTAAGGAGTATGTTGCGCTATGGTATGATGAGACATATTGTATATGATTAATTTTATAGGATGTTTAGAGAGTGGGATGAATATTTAAAAAATGTTAATAGATGAGTTTTTGTTTTATATATATATATATATATATAAAACATTGTGAATTAAGAAAGAGAGATCATATTTCAAGAATGTTAATAGATGAGATGTTTTCTGGATATTAGTGCTTGGAAATTATATTCCATAAGAGGGTCTTAAATTTTATTTTATTATTATTATTATTATTATTACAAATATATTAACTTGACTAAAAAGTCAAGAACAATATGATTTAGGACATCTTTCAATTTTTTTGAAGATTTCTCCTATTAATTTACTATGGGAGGGTTTTGTGTGATTTCATGCATTTTTAAAATGTAATCAAATTTATAATTCAAATAAAAGTTGACAAGAGGCTATGTCACGAATGTTAGCACACGAGACTTAATTAAGAAGAAGATATGAAACATTGTTTTTGGGGGTGTGTTATAAATTTATGTTTTTTTTCTTTAGGAAATTGATGATTGAATTTCTATTTTTCACATCAGTAGAAATATTAATATATTTTGAGACTTTCCTACAAAATGAGATATTAAGACTTGGAGGAGGAATGTTTTTTTTTATAAAATGACACTTTGGTATTTTTCAAATCATTTTATTGGAATCTGAAATGACCATTTCAATGTTAGAAATAACTACAACTTTTATTTTACAACCTTGGTGACTATGTAGCTCAATCATTGCATGTTTATATGTAATTCCATTTTGAAAAAGGGAAATGGATGGTGCAACATTAGAATCTCTCTTTGTTAAGACCCAATTGTTATTCCCCACAATTATAATATCTATCATGTTCATGTTTGTGTCAAATGATGTTTCCTTCATGTGCATATGTTTATGCATATATAAACTACTTTAGTTCTCACCATCTTGGGCTACAGTGGCCATTATTATGATCTATTTCATAGTCATTGCATTTTTCTAATACCAATAAAATGAAAATATATTGAATTAAATTATGTGATTGAAATAGGAATACAAGACCTCATTTCTATTTGAAGGTCTATAAGGAAAAGTATAAACTTACACCAATCCTTCTTATTCTTAGCAAGAGGAAATAAGTTTATATTTCACTCTTCAACAATAGTGACTAAATCCCAATTTGAAAATAAATTAACTTAAGGAGAAATTTCTATCATTCAAATGAGAAAATTCTCAACTAGTTGTAAGTTGTCATTGTCATTTTAGAAAACATGCAGTGAACACATTCTTCATATTATAATATTTTATCACTAAGGTCAATGAGAGAGGTGATCTATAGACTTTCGTGGATATTCCGCTCGATAGTTTGTCAAAACATATTTGATAAAATTATATTTAAAATGTGAAATTCCACACTTTTACAGTTTTATTAGATTTCTGGATATGTAGATTTATTGTTAATAATGCATGCATGTGAATGAAAATTGTGCAGAAAATAGAGAACAAAAAATCAAAAGGCTCACACACACACACACACACATTTGAAACAAGACATTCTTTGGGAAACTGTTTCAAGAGAAAAACCCATATGGAAGGTGAGGTCGCTCTATTCTCTTTCTCTTAATTGAAAAAGGGTTGCAAGTACAAAGAAGTATGTTGTATGGCCCGTGGGTTGTTATAGTGCAGAAATCCTCTTTGTGTGCTCTACCTCCTATCCCTCTTGGCTATTTTTTCTCAGCTATGGAACAAATGCACTTGAAATAATGGAACCTCTTTTCCTCCTAGTAGCCTGATTATAACACGGTCTGATAGCCTACTAGTGGTTATGTTTGACTACCTCAACTCTTAAACAAAGTTACAATATAGAATCCTCTATATATTCTACATCATAATTACATGGCTAGCCCCTTTTTCATGAATAATGGGGCTGATGTGGCATCAGATTCAACCATGGTGGTGAAAATAGGAAAGTCAACTTCTGAGTGGCATAACTTTCGCTTAGGAAGGTTTTAGGCCTTGTTTTTCCAAACTTGGTTCCACCAATAAAAATAGTCTCGTGAACTTATTCCTCCACTCTTTCCACTTTGAATGCATTGAGATGGATGAAAAAGAAATTAATGATCCAATCTGGATTAGAAGGATATGGTTACACAAGGTTTTGAGGAAGGGGTTGTATAGAGGAGAAGGAAGCCTAAATGTGTAAAGTGGAGAGTAAAAGGAATGAAGCTAATATTGGGTAAAGAGGTGGTGATGAGGCATGCTCAACTCTCTTAACCAACAATATTGTTACGAAAATTTCATGGTAGAGCTATCTCTAAAAAACAAATCAGCATGTGGGTGGGAAAGGAATGGAAACAACAACTTGGTTATTCTCCTATTTTACAATAATTTTCCATAGGATATGTTATTTTATTTCTTTCAAAAAATAAAGTGCAGAGAAAACATCTTGGAGGGGAAATGGTATTGGCATAGCACCATTTCATCTCTTAAAAATTGGATCATTATGTATGGTCCAATGAGAGAGATGGATGGCATCTATCTATTATGGGTGAATATGCATTCTCTTGCATTCGATTTTTGGTCAAAGATGGCCTTAAATATGATAGGGAATAGGTAGATTAAGATGTTGGATGTAGATGAAGAAACACATTCCCTAGATAGGAGTTTTATGGCTAATATTGGTGTCAAAATGAACATGGGAGACAGTTTCCATGAAGATATTGATATCTAGGTGAGGATTTGTTCATATTATCACGAAATTCATTATGTAAAGATCCCTTTTAGATTTTTTATCTTTCATATGTATGGATGCCTTAGGAAAACATGCCCTAAAAGGGGATATTCCTGATGAAGTTGATGATTTGGAATTGAGAATGGAGAACATGGAATATGTGCACTTCCAATCCATGTTTAGGAATCCATGTTTTTTGAAAGGTTAGTCAATTTTTTAAGAACTCGCTTTAGTTATTGTTGAAAAAATATTGCAAGGCATAGTTAGTGCCCAAATTCTAGCCTCTAGTCCCAAAAAAGAGTAGTTAGGGAACCTAAGTCAAATTTAGAAGTAGAGCTAGTTATTAACTTGGTCTACCTACTCCCTCTACCTATAAGAAACCTTAAACTTTCTAGATGTGATTAACATGAAGAAAAATCCTCACAAGAGTCACCTCCTCTGATGGATTTGAACACCATAAATGAACATGTGTCAAACGAGTTGGACAATTTTCTTGCAATAAAGTTATCCCTCGTAATAGTATGCCCTCTAGAAAGGTGGTAAAGGTTCTAAAGTCATTCCGATTGGATATGGGTAACACAAAGGTATTCATGAAGATATCCTAGTATTCCTTTATTTATGTATATAAATCCTATAAAAATAATACACATAGCTCATTGAATAAATATGTCCAAGTGATAAATGTTTTGTCTCTAAATCCCTTGTACTTGTTTGTCTCTACAAAGTATTTTTGATGGTTTCCTAGAAGTACCCCAAGTCACTATATTGGGAATCCTGAGATAAAGCTTGAGATAAAGAATCACGACTAATGCAAGGAATAACCCTAGACTTTGTCCTATTTATTTTTCATAAGCATCAAACCTTACCGTTAGGGAGTCCCCAAATATTCTTATTGATATTGCATCAAATTGCCTCATGTTTTTTCCACTAGGAAAAATTAGTTTTGATCAGTACCACTCCTTCATTGTTAGAGAATCTATGAGCTCATTAAGCAATACTTTTGTGGAGCCTATATGGAAATATCAATGTCTAAATGTTAACTATTTAAAATAGGGAAAAGTCACATACTTCCCCACCAATAACTTGGGGCTACTCCATGGAAATCCCATAAAAGTCAAATGTGAACCTCTTAAAGCAAGGGAAATTCAAGGACTAGAAGATCCACCTTGCATTACTCTTGAGGAAAGATCCATGGAAAATGACACTCCATATATAACTCTTGATGAATTCAGTTGTATCTAAATGTTGAGGTTTGGTTAGAAAGTAATGGGATGATATAGGGCACACTTCGAGTTATAAAACATTGAATTCCACAAATTCTATCACTTATTGAAAATCGTGGGATTGTTACAATTCCTTTCACTTATCTTGACATGTTTGTTATGAGTGTTAATGGAAAAAATAGGTAATTCTCACGAATTCAACAAAGAACTAGTTCAATAAATTAAGAGCACTCTAATAAGATATCTAACATGGTAGGGAAAAAAATAAATTGTTTCTATTGAAGTCTTCAATAGTTTTGGCATCAAAGACTGCAAATATTAATGGATTTGGTATTATCTTTCTCCAACTAGGTATTTAAGAGAAGTGTTGTAAACATCTATATTAATGAGGTTCACCTACATTCTTGAGGTTTTTGTTGAAAATACAATAAGAAAATCCTAATTTAATTTTGTCCTTGAGCTAAATTAAGAATAAAATTGTAATTCCACACCACAAGATGACTTGTACGAGCTAACTAAGTTAAATTGACTTATTTGGTTCAGTTAATTCAAGTTGAGGGTATAACTTGAGTCACGTAGAGTGTCTCCTACATTAATGGAGCCCTGGTTGAGTTTATTTTGAGTTGTATTTAATTAATTCAGTTTAATTGAGTTAAAGTTAATTAAACTAGTTCCAACTAATGGAGGAACTGGTAGGAGGTCAATCAGTGGGGTGTTTCTTCATGTGGTCAAGTAGTTAACTCATGATTCACTCATAAATAACCCATGCATGTCAAATATGAGAGTTACCCAGTTGATATTGGAGTTCAGGGACAATGTACTATTAGTTGTATAATCATCTGAAATGTACAGTGGTGCATGCAGTCAGAGGAAGGCTTATGAGGATTGCACAATTCATATTGAGGAATTTCCGTAATTAATAAGGGGATAATTCCAAAAGAAACCACACAAGGAAATAGGGACTTGGGCAAGCAGAAAATTGGATAAGTATTGACCTAGGCTTGTCTAGGAAGCCGTGAGACAGATAAAGATAATGCAGAGGTTCCTCGGGCTTGAGAAAATCACTGTAATCTTCTCATTTTTCCTGACTAATGAAATATAGAAATGGCGCGGGTTTTTAGTTCTGGTTTTCCCTGGAAAATCATGGTGTAATGCATTGATTGATTTCTATCTCTTGTATGCTTCATGATTTTGCAATCATTTAATTGTTTATGCTGATGAGTAGAGCAGATTCAAGTATATTGTTTTATTAAATTACAATTAGTTGCTTGAATCTACAAGGAATTTCTACAGTTTTCAACTCCAAAGAAGTAATATAATGGTGTAAGAAGCATCATGTTAGAAACTAAATAAATAAATAAATAATTTCTCCATTTAGGTAATGCACCTTTATTTTTTATCATTCAATTCTTTCAACTCTATGTTTGTTTTCCTACAGGAGGAATAATATATGATTCTAAGGAAATTTAGGTCATAGTAACAAATGCTAGGGGATAAGGGAAGACATTAAATGAATGAATAAATATATTAGTGAATAATCCTATGAATATTGTTTCATCACATGACTTAGACATTTTGTGTCACACATGCATATATTTGAGTTGAATGCCTTGTAAGATTTTTGGAAAGATTAAACTGCAATTTTCAAGATAAATACATGGCCAAAATTTATTAGCTCACCCAAGAAGGTAATGTTGTTTCTTTTGAATAGGGAGCTACCATTTTAGATACGGTGGATCACCAAGTAAGAAATTTCTAGGAGATGTTATAATTGTATGCCACAACTTACCTTTTAGCTACATGATCTAGGGGGCTCCAGAAACAGGAAGAAGTCTTAGAGGACTCAAAAAGGGGAAAAATTCAAATTGGCCAGACTTCTCCCAAACTAGCACCAAATCGAAGTGCTCGTCGCCCTAATTCCAACGGTGTGAATGACACTTAAATCCGAGCTAGTATGAGGGAGAAAGAGCAAGTCAAAGTTTTGGTCAAAGTTGGGTTGTGGGACAGGTTTAAGTGTCCTACCATTTGACTGACCCCGAGGCATAAAACCTAGCTCTTGAAAGTGGGTGAATTTGTTGGGTACTTAATTTGTCTAATATTTTCCATATTAGAAAAAATAGAAAATTGTGTTTATTAATTAAATATATATATATATATATATATATATATATATATATATATATATATATATATATATATATATATACATATATATACATATATACATATATATACATATATACATTACCCCCGCCACCCCCATTTGAACCACATACATTATGAAACAAAATTAGTATTAAAAACGTGGGTTGATAGGCCATGACCCCTGTTGACCACCCAACTGGCCCAACAACATAAGTAAAACATGTTACATATGGGGGTGGGCGGGCCACCTCTAGTGGACCTGGCCCACACCCCACCCAATTGCTACCACTTGTTAACATTAAAACGAGGGCAGTGGGGCTTGAACCCTCCCAGCCGGTGTGGCCGACCCACCTCCAAGGCGCCTTCACACACAACGGTTACAGAATAGACCACCACAACATTTAATGTAACAGCTCCAATTCACTCCGCCATTTAATACGACCAAACTGTGCCATATTAAAATATGTATGTACCATTTTCAAAAGGTTAACCAAAATTTCATTTTAATGTGCCCAACAATAAAAATTAATTGCTATTTTGGAGGTGCGAGGGTTCGAAACCATAACCTCCACCCTCCTAAATGATTCTGCCACTATTGGGCTATGGGGCTCAACCTTCATAGCTCCACCCAGTGAGTTTTATAAAAACCCTTTGTTTTCATTTTGCATGGGGGGTGTAGAGAACGAGCATGGAACGGAGCAGACCAATAGTGTAATTGCGAGCAGACACAGTTCCAGGAGGCAGAATTTGGCATGGAAACTGAGACAAATTTTTTAATTGATTTGTAGGTGGAGCCATGATCCTAGAAAAGAGCAAGTGGAACCATGATTGAGCCAAATTTTCAGGAGGCAAAGACTTTGTCAGTGTCTAAATTGGACAAAATTTATGTCTATCCTATACCTCTCAGTGACACTAACTTGATAGTACAAACAAAATTTTGATCTGAGCAACAAATATTCAGATGACCCGGAGGAGGGAGTCTTTGAGGAATCTAGGGGGAATCTAAACGATTCTTGTAGCCCCAGATTTTCACTTTGTCAGAATTCATAAATTTAACAGTCAATTTTACACTATTCAACACCACAAATCTGATGGTGCAATCATATTTTCCATTTAATCATGCTATTTTTCAGCCACTTTTCAAACTGGAGTGTAGGTGTTAGCGTTCAATGTGCGAGCAATCATTTCCATGAGATTCAACGCCACGAGATTGATGGTGGAGCTAGATCCAACATTTTATCATTCTCTTCTTCAAATAAGTTCTTGATGTGAGGTATATACAGTGTGATCATGTACTTCTTTGTCTCTTTTCTTGAGATGCATTGTGTTGTATAGATCCCTATTTGATGTTTGATGTGGGATCTTGTTTTTTTCTTGATGTGAGATGTACTTATTGTCATGTTCTAATTGAGATCCCTTTGTGGTCATGTTGAAAACATACTCATGTGTTGCCATGTGTGCCTAAATTGAGATCCATTTTATGCCATGTTGGGGGGATGCTCATTATTGTCATATGTGAAATTATGTCATATTGATAGGAGTCCTTTTTGAATGAGAGTTCCTATAGTGGAACATCTCTTGGAGCCACTCCTACGTGAGGGCATATTCCTTGTGTGATAAATAAAACACATAAATGTACATCATCATTCTTTCCAGCACTTAATGCAGTGACCTACACCATCTTGACAATGGGGCCCGAAGACATAGTCCCTCCTGGACGAACTCCATTATCAACGTCTCTTGTTTTCTGTTGCTGATTCTTGTCATGTTCCTTCTTCTTTATAACATGCATATATGTTCCTTTATGCTATTTTAAATGCAATTCTAATCACATCACGAAATCAAAAGATCTTGGTTAAATCTAGGAGTTGAGTCAACTCAGATAAAGTTTCGTATCAAAGTAGTCTTTGTGTGGATGTGAATTGTGAGCATGAACAATGGAACGTGCAACCATGGAGGATGACAAAGTGATGTACGAGACCATGCTCAAAATTTCCCAAAAGGTGGAAATAATGTATGAAGCTCTAAAAAAAGAGACAGACAAAAATGAGTGATTGCAGCTTCAGTTGCAATCTATTGGGCACCAAATTGGGCTATCTTTCTGTTGCATTTCCATCCCTATTTCTATCTTTTCTGCACTTGTTCACCTACGTTTACTATGGTAAAATCCGTAAGGTAACTACCCCTTTCCTGTCTATTGGAATATTTTATTAATGAAGTAAAGTCATAGGGTTTTTCCTATTCATAGCACTAAAACATATGTTTGACCACAACTTCTGGAGAATAGGTATTGATATTTCAGCATCCCGCAGCAGATCCGAAATTTAGAGCAATGACCAACCATAAGGAAGCCACGTAGCTGGAGGTGCAGATTCTTGAACCATTCTTAGACCATTCGCTGATCTTGTTCATCTAGTGTTGATGCTGTTTTGAACTAATGTATACTTCTAGGTATATGGTTACCAAGTTTTGGGGAAAGATGTTGTTCTCCTTCGCTATGTATAAAAGATAGCTTATTCATGTAATTAGGGGATTTCGCATCAATATTGTAATAGCTCTTTCCAGATTAATAATATCATCTCTTTTGCTACTCCATTCTTCATTGTGACTAACGCAGCCCTGATCAGAGAGCTGGGTCCGCTCTTCTAATCAGGTGTTGCGTATTTCCTGTTGTGTGTTATTTATTATTTTATAGTTGTTGTTACAGATTGTAATTCTTGCAATTGCTTTTCTTGAGTATTGTAGCTAGTTCAGTTTTACAGCAATGTTTTTAGTATTAAATCACAAACCCTTTGTCGGTAACGGATAGTAACCTTGCCCCTGCATATAGTTTGCATGTTGCCTTGAAAGGATACACACCTGGATTGATAAATTAATGTAGGAAAAAGGGTGAATATATTTTTCATACTTGGACCCCAACATTTTGGCGTCATTTCCGGGGAGGCTAACAAGGTGCAAGACACGATCCGAACCAACCAGAGGGTCAATCTCTCGTCCTAGAGAGAGAATGAGTTTTCTCACTCTGCTCCAGGTCCTGAGCATAGGTGTTTCTTTCTGCTTGTTTTTATTCACTTCCCTGTGTCTATAGGGCCAATCTCTTGTCTTGGGGAGGGAGGAGTCTTTTGGTGCCTTGCTCCAGGCCCTGAGTTAGATTTATTTCTTTCAAACCCTTGTGTGTTTTAATTTTGGGAAACCCTAGCTTTTACCCTGAGGAGGGAGAAGCCTTTTGACTCAGTGAAGTGGTGGGGGTGTTGGGTAAGAATTTGCCGGTTTTATCTCTATTCCTACGAGGCATGAAATGGAAAGGCTTTTGATTGCTTTTTGCTTTTTCTGCTTATACCTGCAAAACTAAAATTGATTGAACTGCAACTAGCTATCTTGTTGAAATGAAGATGCGGAATTGAAATGAAAGCAGGAAAGGACTAAGCTACGTTGCTCAAAATGAAATTGCAGGAATGAAATGCTAGTCTACGCTTGCAGAATTGAAATTACTAATCTATGCTTGCAGAATTGAAATTGCTAATCTACGCTTGCAGAATTGAAATTACTAATCTACGCTTGCAGAATTGAAATTGCAGAATTGAAATGCTAATCTATGAAAGCAGGAAACATCTATTTTACTTTTGCGGAAATGAAATTGCAGGATGGAAATGAAATAAACTATTTAGCAGAAGGCGAGTGTAGAAAAATAGAAGAAAAGCAACAATCACCAATACTTTGACGCTTCCCCAGCAACGACGCCAAAAAGATGGTGGGATCCAGTATTGCAGCAATAATGCTGCAACTCCTGGGACTCCCTTCTTTACTTTTATCAACCCGGTAGTTCGTAACAAACTTGGAAGTGACGGTGTTGTATGCACAAGTACTAGCTCTTGCCGCAGCTGTCACTTGGTCAGCTGGCACAAGTTCGCTAGGGGCTTAAGCCAACTTCTATGAGCTCTTAGAAGAATATTTTTAACTGATGGATGGAAGCTAACTCAAAGGAAACTTATCTACTTGCAGAAAGAAACTGGAAGCCAAAAAGTAACATAAACCCTAGCAAACCCTAATTCTACCAGCTACTCCTACTGATGCAGAGGAGAGGATGCAAGCTATTGAAAGAGATTCCATTACTTCTATGAAGGTAAAATGCACATGTCTATGCTATCTCTATCTGAAGAACACATCTTTTTGTATTTTTGAATAAGTTATCAGAATTATCATGCATGTACTTTTAACTGGATTTTTATTGTGCAGGGGTGGATCAAGAGAGGGAAATGCTTGGAAAAGGTTGGGAAGGCACAGAGAAGGTCTAAGGAGTCCCTAACACCCTTCCAGAGAGTTTCACAAAGTTTTCCTATCCAGCAACCTCCCTTGTGAGCTTCTACAGGAAGTCTGCAGGGGTTCTACAAGATGTTTCAGGGATTTCTACAGGATGTTCAGAAATTTCTACAGGATGTTTTAACATTGGATTTTGGAGGATGGGTGAGTGAAAGAGGATACATGAATGGATAAGGAGGTAGGGTATGGGTCTGAGATGGCCCAGTGACTAATGGATAAAGTGATGAGAGGGTGTGGACAGTTCACTTGGCTTAAAGGAGGCTAAGGTCAAGGAAGAGCAGGAAGGTAGGGTTACGTGGATAGAAGAGTAGTTGTGAGATGAAGAAGCTAACTAGGAGATGGAGCAGCTGGCCTGGATGAAGCTTAGGTGGATGAGAGAAAGATGGATATGCCCTGCACGGTGTGTACTTAACTGAATCAACCAAATCCTACATACAATCAAAATCTTAGCTAATCTATCCGAACTGTCAACGAAGAAAATGAACATCAGCTTTATTTCCAAAGAGAACCATGTACAACACTTAATCAAAGAAACATATAAAAATTTCTGAACGCATGACTAACTTCTACAAATGAAAACATTACACCAAAGATTGCATGGTCAAGCGAACTAGTGTTTATGTTGAGCAGCACTGGTTCTACAATTCCAGCCCCTGATCCAATAAGGGAGAGGTGAAACCGAGAGTGCAGGCAACCCTTTTCTAGAGCTTTTATCAATTCTTATCTTATCAATCTATTCTACACATCTGAAGCAATTCTATTCCTCAACAATGAGCTACTTAACCAACACAACTAAATCTAGCTCAACAAACTTCGTTTCAAATGCATAAAAGGAAAATCACAGTGCTGAAAGGAAAGATAACAATACAAAGAAGGAGGCCCTAGGCTCTCCTGTTGGGCCCAACCCTAAGAGCTATGGATCCTATAAGAAACTCAGAGCTGATATCAAATCTGACTGCTTCCCATTATCAAAAAAATAATCATAAGTCAAGAGTTATGCCAATAATGGCTACAAAAGAACAAAATAGAGCTAGCAGCCTGTAGTGCAGAATATGAAAAAGTTTTTCAAAAGTCCTTTTCGAAGGCTGAGGCATTAACATTTATACACTACGAGGCCCTAGCTGGCCTCCTAAATCTATGGGACTTGGCTGCCCAAACTGTGAGTGAACAGCTCCTTCCAAGAAATCGTTTGGTTTCCTTCTAGATCCGGTTTTGGTGGCCTTTGGAGCTCGGAGTTGGGGGTGAAGATCCCGAGGGAGGCTATTTAATGCCATAGACAACCCCCCTACGAATCCTCAACCCAAGCTTGGCTGTCTCCTAGCCCATGTCTGCCCGTTTTTGCTCCAACATGTGTAAAAAATCCTGAAATGAGCACGGGTTAGCCACCTAGGAATAGTGACTACCCTTATTCGTACAAATGACATAAACATACTAAAAAATAATGCATAAGTTATGAAAAATGAAGGATTGGACAAGGGTAGTTAGGCCAAATGAGCCCAAAATGTTACCAAATTTGGGGCTCATCATCACCCCCTGCTAAAATGATTGCTCATCCCTAAGCAGCTAATCCAGCTCCTCGTCCTTCATTGCTTTAACCGCCACTCTCACATCCCAGGCTTCTGAAGTAGTATCCTCCTCACTGTCATGGAACCCGGCCTTCTTTTCCAACTCTTCCCATTGCTTATGCTCTTTTTTTTTCTGTGCTTCCTTCTACCAATCCCAAAAGCAAAGGTGGGCTTAGCTTGAGGCCGATCCAGCTGGCTTGGAGGTTCTACATGGACTTCTTGTAGAGAGGTACCCGTACTAGGCCCTCCCTCATTCTAGTTGGAGTGTGATACTCCCTGATTTTGAGGCTGTGGGACAATGTGTTCCACCTTCAGGTGCAAGCATGAACACAATTGTCCCCTAATAACCGCTCCATATCCTCGAAATGTGCTATAGCCTGAGCCTGCTGATCCATGTATTTTAGTAAAGTCTGAGGGTTGGTTGTTAGGTGTTGGTGGGCGAATATCAATGCAGTGGGGTCCCCTGGCTCTGCTCTGATTAACAGTGGTTCATGTAACTCCGGGTTCATAACATCTTTGACCTCTGTCACTCTCTTTTCTTCGTGGTTTAACCATGAGGTAAATTCCATCAGCTGCATATCTCCCACAACTGTGAAGGGCCAAATTATGGAGGTAGAACTCTAATAGCTTGGCCTTGTCCTCTGTGGAGCTACTGTTGCATAAATCTGTGAACTTTTGGGGGTTTTGGATCTGGGAGATACCCCTCTGTGCTAATGCATTAATCTGGAATTGCAGCCACTGGTCCCGTAGGTATAGGCCATAAGATTTGGCTGGTTGCCTACATTGTAGAGCATCCATAGCCCAACTGGCCATGCAGGCCAGTTGTGCCTCTTTTTCTTACAACTGTTGTTTGAGAGCTTGTATCTCGATGTTTGCTTACAATTCCCTTTCCTGTAGATGTTGGTTTAGTTCCTCAAGACCAGCTTGCATTCCTTCTTTGCCTTGAGGTTCCGATGTACTGTCCTCTGATGTTGTGCCCCTTTCTTTCCTCTGTTCCTGTAGCTGCAGTTTGAGCTTCTCATTTTCTTCCTGTAGAAATACTCGTTGGCAGATTCCCACGTGTTTTTCCATAGCTAATTCCCTTCTTGCCTCCTTGAGTTGTTCCTCCAAGGGGCCTATATCTGCTACTCCTTTAGATTTAGCTATCATCATCCATGTGTGGGTCTGCACTCTTTCTTCTTCCAATGCAAAGAAAAGCGGTACTATGAATTTTTGTGGGATAATTTTCCCAGCCTCCAAAAAGTTATAATAAGAGCTAAAGTTGGGTTGGGGGCTAGGCTCCATAATGTGTTCTACCTCTTCTTCCCTTTGTGGTGAGGTGGATGCCTCCCCCTCCATTCTTTCGGTCTCCTTGAGCCTGGCTAAAGTTTCCTGTAGAACTGATTCAGCATCCTGTAGAGGGGTTTTTGAAGTTGACCTTTCCATTCTCTCCCTCCAGGTAGTTGTCTTGGGGCTCCCCCTCTCATAAGTGACTGATACTTTGGAGGGGGACTTCTCCTTTGGCGAGGTAGGGTTGTCTTCGATGGTAATTGGGTCTTTAGATGGAGGTTGGGGCCTGCCGGTTTTAATTCTTACACTTCTTCTCGCTTTGAAATACAGAGGAGTCTCCCTTTTGCATTTCTCCTTTGGCTTGGGAGAGGTACTTAGGGTGGCCAGCACAGCTGCTGCCTCCCGAGCAAGAATTTCTATCGTTTTCTCCTTCTGTGTTCTTTTCTCAGGACTTCCTGTAGAAAGCCCTGTAGTGGCTGATTTCTGGCTTCCTATAGAAGCCATTTTCAATTTTCCTATAGAAACAGACGGCACCGTTTTAGCCTGCTTGGCTGAGGGTGCTTTTTCTTTCAATTTTGTTGAGGCTACCTTAGAGGTGCCCTCACTGACATGGACTTTTTCAGTCCTTTCCACCCTGCTCTGTAGTCATTTCTCCTTGGGTGTTAATGTGGTTTTGTCACCCTCTGTTTTGGCAGCTTGTTTTTTCTCTTGTTTTCCCTTGTGCTCTTTCTTTGGTGCTTTGGCCATGGTTTCTTGGCCTTTCTCTTTCTTCTCTGTTTGAATTGGTTCCTTGTCCTCGCTGCTGGAGGAGGTGAGCTCCTCAGCCATGTTATAGACATTTTTGTGCCTAACAGCATTGAGCATGAAATGTCCATAATCTAAGGGATCCAAATTCCCTAAACATGTTGTTCCTACCCCTAGAGGAACAAGGCTAACAAACCACAGCAATTCACAGAAGTTCTCCACCAGAAACTGCTAAAAAACAAGTCAATTCAGGATCATGTCAATGGCTCCACTGACCATCTGCGCTGAATGTCAATGGAAACACTGGCTACCTATGCTGAATGTCAACTCCAACACTGGCTACCTACGCTGAGTGAGATTGGACATGTGGCAAGCTCATTCCTCAAGGTGTCAGAACCCAGGAAGCTTCCAAAATGACACTTGCCTCAGGGAATTCGACTGGTGATGAGTAAGAGGTTCCAAATCTCCAAGTGGAAGCAAGAACCTCCAAGTGGAATCAAGAACTGACAGAGGGAGAGGACACTAGTCAGATCTCAAGCTGACTCATCCTCTCTCCAAACATCTATATATGGATCTCTCCTCCATGAGATCTAGAGGCTGGAATTTTGTTATTGCAAAGAATTGCTGTTGGTTTGAGACTGGAATCATTGGGTGCTTAATGCTTTGAAGGGAGGTGAAGATAGGAATTCCATTCTGCTGGGAAGGAGATGCTGGATTGGAGCCCTCTGGGTTGTATCTCTTCCTGAACCTTGTTATTTATCAATAAAGCTATCTTGGTTTTCTCCTATATACTAATGTATCTTTGATGTATGATTGCATTATTGTATTTGATTTATTTCTAATCCTGAATCAGTTATGAATGTGAATATCTGTCTTTGTGTTGTGTTCTTCTCTTGTCGCAAGTAGCTGTTCTCTTGTGATCTTGCAGAGACCTCTTGAAGCTGGGCGAGTGAGGAGGCAAGTAGCTGTGAACACCCAAAGAGAAGAGGATCTGGATCGAGGGACAAACGGAAGACACCGGTTAGTCCATCCATCTCTCTTCATTCTTAATTCATAAAGGAAGAATACTAGAATAGATGTCTCTGTTTGTTGCTAAGGCACTGTCACACCTTAGGTGGATACGATCGGCCTGCATAGGCATTTTTCCCCACAACAAATTGGTGACTCTGCTGGGGAGATTTTTTTTAGTCATTTTATTTGTGTCTCTATCATTGTTTGTTTCATAGACTCAACAGCAACAATCGAACTGCTTCTGCTATTCTCAGTTGCAAAGTAGACAATTGCTGCCTTGATCCTTCACTGGATTTGTCTATGATCTGAACAATGGATTCATAAATGATTTGATGATCCTTTGTGATAGATCTTAGTACCCTCTCAAAGCATCCATTTGATTATACCTTGCTTGTGTTTTTGATTTGGCCTGAAACCGTTGATTATTGAGCAATCTGTGACCCAGAACCCAGTGAGAAAAGAGAGTTTCTCCTTCAGCGCAACTGCTGTGAAGGCATTCTGCATTTCAACGCAGGTCCCGTGAAGGCTACCTGCGCTGAATGTCAAAACCACAGTGTTGAGGTTGCGATGGACCAGTTTTTCCTTGTGCAGCTGGGGTTCTCTGCTCTTTGTTGCCCTATTTTGATCTCTGTTTTTTGCAGCCTGTAACCAGCATAGGTACCAGTCTGATAACTCCTTTTCTCTGCTTGAGTTCCGCCTCCTTTTGTACAAAAAGACTGTGAGTGTTTTTATGTGTTTGTGGCGTCATTTACAGTTTTCCTTTGCATGAGTGAAATAATCATCCTGTAGCCCTTGATTCAGATCTGTTGGCTGTGATGTTAGGAGAGAGTTCATTGGCTGTTTACAGTTGATTATACATTTGCTTTTGCTTATTGGTTTTAGTTTGCTCTTTTAAGTGTCGAAACAAGTGTTCATTTCGAAAGTCGCAAAGTGTTGTAATCTCTTCTACCCTTGTTGATTTCGAAAAAGTAAACTTGTTTGTACTTGTCATTTAAAAGCAAATTCAAAGTTGTACAAAAAGCTTTCTTTGTAGGCATCAATACTAAGAAAGCGGAAAACAAACATGTGCATTGTGCATTTGCATTTTGATAAGTTTGCATGCTTGATTTAGGAAAAGTGCATTAGAGTGTGTTGAGTGCTCTTTGAGAAAAGATGGTGTCTTTCTTTTCCCTTAGTAGCTAGGATTTTCAAAGTTGAAAAGATATAAAGCTTGCTTATCATCTTAGACTGCATTTAGAAATTGTACCATACATCTCGTGGTGATCTAGAAAGGCAAACTTCTAAAAAGATCAACTTAAAATAAACTGAATGAACCTAACAACGCTTTGCAACATAACGCACAACATAGAGGTCTAGGCTAGAGACGTGTTCCGGCGTCGTTAAGCCTGGTGACTGTCGATCTCGTGGAAGGTGGGTGATTCCTCCTGAGGGACGATAGCGCCAGTACGGATTGTGCTCCCACGTACCGTCGCATATATATTGGGAGACCCCTATAGGAATTTAACCTTTATCCTTAGGAAGCCGTGTCGGCCACCCTACTGATCGCAATGCACTGAACACAGCATTCAGGAAGATCGACCGCCCGTACCTTAAAAAGTATTCTGCGGTTTTGCGAAAAGTTTGGCACACCCTCTGCCTAGAACTCCAGAGCAGTTTCTTTTGGCCTTTTTCAGACTCTATAACAAAAAAAGTCCATCCGAGCATTTGTCACTTCGGGCTCGTTAAAACATCGAAGGAGACTAGAGTCATATTTAGCTTTTTCTCGACTCTTTAAAAGTGGAAAAGCAAGTTGCATCTAAAGCGTCGTTAACAATTTATTTTAAACGGAACAATCACCCTTTATTCCTGCGTTGATCTTTAGGTTGAAAAGATGGAGCCCACCAACCAAGGAATTCCCCTTGGTGGAAATCATAGTCCCTTCTCTTCTTGGGGAGATGTTGGTGCGCCCCACATGGCCACATTGTCGCTTCCAGGACTGACAATTGGCCTACCAGTCTGGCTCTTTTCAACCAATGTCGTTCAGAACACCACCATTCCTGAACAGTCGAGTCAATAGTTAGACCAGACCAGAGTTACCCACCAGCCTTCAACTTCTAATTCTTCCTCCCCTCCTTCCTCTTCGTTTGACGGAACTGGTAGAACAAAAAACCGGGTTCCTAAGGAGAAGAAGGAGAAGAAGAAGAAAGAGAAGAAGAAGAAGGAGCCAAAGGCGACTAGGGGCAAACAAGTGTCATCTAACAAAAATCCACACACAGCACTGGCAAGGCCTAAATCGCCATGCGTCATATGCAAGGGAGACCAGTTCCACAGAGATTGTCCCTGCATCCCTCGGATACTAAGGGACTGGTCTCCCCATTTGCACAATTCAGTAGCGTCGACCTCTGATAGCCATGTTGACTGCTCACCGTCGACTAGTGGAAGTGAAGCCACAGGACAAAGAGGGAAAGCTAAATTTCCCTGCAGACTGTGTGAAGGCGATCATGCCATCCACCGTTGTCCCTTCTTAGACGAGGCAAAAAGAGTTCTGGAAGATCGCCTGATTTTACGAGCGCAACTTCCTCCTGGATACCAAAGACTCCTGCCAAGTCCTTCGCTAGTTGAGAACCCGGCTGACCCACCCAGGTGGTCAGCCGAAGCACCTGTCATTGAAGATGAACCGTCTGAATCCATACCTGACGAAAGTCTAAAGGTTGAAACGGAAGTTGACCCGGTTTTGCCTTTAGAGGCTCTATCTTCGAATGATACCATCACAGAAGAGAATAAAGACGACACCGTCTAAATTCTCTTCATCAACACTAACTCTGATGAACAAGGGGGCAATGCCACCATTCCTTTATCGCAGGAAGGAAGTTCGTCAGAGAGATATCCGGGCGTTTATTCGGTCCCACCACCAAGCAACCTAGTTGTCTCGTTCGACTGGAACCAACTAGGTAGACCCAGGTTGCCAGCCAGTATACCATTCAGAATTATTGTCCAAATATACAGAATGGTAATGGATGGCACTATCATTGATGAAGGGGCATATGTGAGTATCCTTTCCTCTATTTCTTGGAAAGTGCTTGGTTCCCCTGTGCTTTTGCCTGAAATGAGAAATCTATCAAGCTTTGATAAAGGAACCAGTTGACCTTTAGGGATCCTCCCCAATGTGCCCATAACATTGAAAGGGAAGACCGTTCAAATGAACGTGATGGTCGTTCAAGGACCCTTGGATTATAACCTACTCCTTGGACGAGACTATATATATTGCATGGAGGCCCTAGTCTCCTCACTCTTTAGAGTAATGTGTTTTCTGCATGAAGGAAGAGTGGTCAAGCTCGTAGACCAACTTTCATTTCTTGGATCACGCATCGCAAATAGTCATATACCATCCCTAAATGGTCTATTCACGCAAGAAGTGTCTCAACCCACGGTCCGTCCTCCTGATGAGCGCGAGTAATCTGGGAGGATATGACTGGAACCCAGGGGGCATGCGTCCTGGTCTGCTTCGGCAGAGAACTTTGGGTATAGGGTAGGTTTCCGCGGGAGAATATGACTAGTCCGTACCTCGTCCATCTAGGAAGAGGGGTTGTTCTAGAATAAGATTCTTTTGTCAAAGTTATGTGAGTTGGTGGGCATCGTCTCTCACCTTTGTCTATTTCGGTAGACATCGTCGAAGAAGTGTTTTGTTTGAAATATTAACGAGACAATCTTTGGGTAACCTGAAAGAGGTAAGCCTCTCTCGTTAAAACAATTGTTTTGACAGAAAAGAAGTAGAGGTAACTTTGAAATCGTACTTTATACCTGGGGGCATGCAAACCTTTTGGAGTTCTAGCAAGGGGCGGCTATTTATTTTTGAAATTTTTAGGACCTCTAACCCTTTAAACTCGTAGGATTAGTCATTTCCGAACTTGCATAACGAAAGGATCCGGAGCAAATCTTAGTGAGAGGAAGCTCCATAAAAAATAGAATCTTGATGAGACACTCTTATCATATGACTGGGTTAATCGAGCAGTTTTAGCACAAAGTTCATGCTCGTTAAAAAATAAACACAAGATCCGAGCAGTTTTAGCGCATAGTTCATGCTCGTTAAAAAATAAACATAAGTTTGAGCATTGTTTTTCCGCGTTCAAGCTCGTTAAAAAATGAACCTATTCCGGTAAATAACCATTGTGTATGTAACTTTATCAGCCATTAAAGCCTTGGTCGTGTTCGCACCATCACCTCCACTTTTCATTTGGCCAATCGTTCACCTCCATATGATTTTTTACCCATTTTGAGGAATAGCTGCGAAGAGTGATTTCACCTAGCCATCCTTGTGACACTGCCGTGATTGGAAAATTCCAACCTGTACCTGGAATCAGCTGCTAACCCTGTTTATCACTCGTTCCTCAAAAGACGAGTCTTCTTTAAGCTCTTTTCAACTGACTCGTAAAATATGAAAAGATTGCCGAGTTTTGGCCTTCCAGCTCGTTAAAGCGACCGGAAGTGCTATCCCTCCTCTAGATTTTAATCTTTTTGGACCTGAGGGATTATTGCACAAAAAGATCGAGCGCTTGTTTTGTTCGACTCGTTAAAACTATCGAAAACTCATCCCTTCTGTATTGTTTTATACTTTTTCAGACTAAAGGGATTAGATGACGAAAAAGGACTTTCGGAGTTAACTTTATGTACCTTTTCACACTCTCTAAAAATGAAAAGGACCGAGTTATCTTTGTCGTTAGACTCGTTAAAATCACTAATAGCGACAAACTTGTCTTTAAACGAGAACGAGTTTCACTATCGCTAGGCTCGTTAAAACATAGCGATGGGCTTGCCCGAAGGGCAGGTTATAGAACAAGCATATGTTATCCTCCTCAAGCTTGACAAAAATAAAGAGGTACTGGTCAACAATGACTGGGGAAAATTGGGAGAAACTCAAGAAAACTTTGATGGTAGCAAGTCGCTCTTGAACATGACACTTTTCCTCCGTACCACAATCAGGTTGGGTTGTTTCATTCACCGGTCACATCACCATGGTCTCACCATACCATCCATAATTGGGGTAATGCTACCGATCCATCGCATCAGTGTCGTCATATGTTCAAGAGAAGTCGTTCAGAAAGAGTCAATCAGGTCCCATCCACTGCCATACATTATCCTTCATCCATTCATAACCGCCACCCTGAATCATATGTCACAGATCGTTTTCACCTCTATCAAAATCATTAGCTCCGTTCCGTGTCACTGATGTGGGATACATTAAGGCCCTCCTTTGATGGATCGCTTCTTGTCGACATCAGCTCATTATCCAAGAAGTTGATCTAGGAACAACCCCTTCAGTACTTTGAAGCTTGCATGCCTCAATGGCAAGTTTCTCACTTCCGGCGACAGGTATACATCAATGACCTTCGACCAGGAGATTTTGCGTGGTGTTCGACGCCAAGTCCTTTATTCACACCACGTGAATTGTACTGCAGTACCTTGAGGGTCATTATCATTATCGGTGATTCCTCTCGCGCTTGTTAACGATTTACCTCATTGACCGGTAATCAGGCGATGTCTTTCCATGTTCGACTTCAGAACAATTCTCACATGGATCGACTTGTACTTAGAGTGAAGATCGAACGAGTTTGAAGACCCCGGATCTAGTTTCATCCATCCAGGCTGCGATATATATTCAGGAAAGATAAAGACATTTGACATGTACATCATTGCAGCAGATAATCATCCTACTCAAAGGATGGTAATTTCATCAAAATTATCAGTCTAACATCAGACGATTGTCTGTTCTATGTACAAAAATGAATTTATAAAGCTGAGCATGGGAATGCCCGCCTCAGCTAGATCATGAAAGCAGTATGAAAAATAATGTATTGTATTGTATCATATTACAGGTCTCCTCCCAGCATTGGATGAACTTCAGACCCTCCTGGATAAAGCATTTCACCCGATAAACGGCCTCATACTTTAGGGGGCAACTGTTATAGACATTTTTGTGCCTAACAACATTGAGCATGAAATGTCCATAATCTAAGGGATCCAAATTCCCTAAACATGTTGTTCCTACCCCTAGAGGAACAAGGCTAACAAACCACAGCAATTCACAGAAGTTCTCCACCAGAAACTGCTCAAAAACAAGTCAATTCAGGATCATGTCAATGGCTCCACTGACCATCTGCGCTGAATGTCAATGGCAACACTGGCTACCTGCGCTGAGCGAGATTGGACATGTGGCAAGCTCATTCCTCAAGGTGTCAGAACCCAGGAAGCTTCCAAAATGACACTTGCCTTAGGGAATTCGACTAGTGATGAGTAAGAGGTTCCAAATCTCCAAGTGGAAGCAAGAACCTCCAAGTGGAATCAAGAACTGACAGAGGGAGAGGACACTAGTCAGATCTCAAGCTGACTCATCCTCTCTCCAAACATCTATATATGGATCTCTCCTCCATGAGATCTAGAGGCTGGAATTTTGTTATTACAAAGAATTGTTGTTGGTTTGAGACTGGAATCATTGGGTGCTTAATGCTTTGAAGGGAGGTGAAGATAGGAATTCCATTCTACTGGGAAGGAGATGTTGGATTGGAGCCCTCTGGGTTGTATCTCTTCCTGAACCTTGTTATTTATCAATAAAGCTATCTTGGTTTTCTCCTATATACTGATGTATCTTTGATGTATGATTGCATTAGTGTATTTGATTTATTTCTAATCCTGAATCAGTTATGAATGTGAATATTTGTCTTTGTGTTGTGTTCTTCTCTTGTCGCAAGTAGCTGTTCTCTTGTCGCAAGTAGCTATTCTCTTGTGATCTTGCAAAGACCTGTTGAAGCTGGGCGAGCGAGGAGGCAAGTAGCTGTGAACACCCAAAGAGAAGAGGATCTGGATCGAGGGACAAACGGAAGACACCAGTTAGTCCATCCATCTCTCTTCATTCTTAATTCATAAAGGAAGAATACTAGAATAGCTGTCTCTGTTTGCTGCTAAGGCACTGTCACACCTTAGGTGGATAGGATCGTCCTGCATAAGCATTTTTCCCCACAACAAGCCAGCACTCGGATGTCATCATCCTTAGTCAAATTTCGAAAGGTTTCCCAGGAGAGAGGGACGGTGTACGTGTGGAGTGCATCTTCCACGAGGAGCTTAATGAGCCCATGATGGGATATCTGGTTTGGCGTTCCCTCTCTCAATTTAGTGGCACACTCTGTCATGGACTGCAGGAGGAATTAAGGAATGCTCAGCTTTTCCTCTGAGGGTAGGCCCATCTGGTGACTAAGTTCTGTGAGCAGCCGCAAATGGTATCTATACACGATGCTGAATCACCCCTCACACGTGATACACTTCATAATTTAGAGGCTGACCTCACTCCATAACGGCTGTAGGCTAGTTCTTCGAAATCCATTCTTGTCTTCTGAGAATTGCTCCTCCGGCAAAAAGAATTCATTCTTAGCCTTCTGACCCATTTTTCTCTCCTCCTTATCCCAAGGCACCCCCATCGATAGATCAGTGACTCTGCTAATGAACTGTGGGGTGAGTCTGAGGGTCAAATCTCTGAAGTTGACAATAGCCAACGTTTTGGACTTTGGCTGCAAGGATCGCAGGAATTCTTCTGCAACCTCGTCATCGTGACCTAGAAGCTTGTCATAGAATGACATCCACCGTGCACGAGAAAACAGGTCTACCACCTCAGGGGTTTCCCGTAGCTTCTTTGAGTCTATAGGCTCTTTCCTGATGAACCCACCCAGCATGGTAAAAGCTTGTTGTGTTGGCCTGAGCTGGCTGGCGCGTATAAAAAGATGGGTCTTTGGGATTTCCTTAGACAGAGCGCAGAGTTACGCCTCTATCATGCACACAGTTTATAAATTCATGATTGTCTACAGGTGAGCCTTGACAGTGGCTCAATTATGAACCAAACCCTGTAGAAAATCCCGCATACACACTACGACGACAATTCTCATGCAGAAATAAGAAGACGCTTGCAAATTCATGCACAGACTGTAATTTACGGTTTTCTACCCCTTTAATACGTCGACTTCACCACCTTTTGAACCAATTACATGGGAGGACTATGTTCAGGCTTACCTCGTTCTAGACTTACCACTTTTGACGTGAACAGTTTAATTTTGCTTCATAACGTTTAGCTTCTTGTAGCGCAGCTTCCTGTAGAAGTCGTGCAAGGGTTCTGGGGAGCGCTTCAGTGGTTCTGGGCCTTCTGTGCAACAATAGAACGTTTGAACAGGCCAAGAACTCGAAGTAACAGCCTTCAAGAAATTGTGGATGCGTACTCAGCTGCAAAGCGGTTGAGAATGAATGAGTGTAGTGCGCCATACACGATCTGGCCGGTGGATTTGAATCTCTGCGGAACTCGTGGTGCGAGGGTGAGCTGTCCCTGTTGGCCCATTGGCCGACGTCACCTGCTATCATTCCACTGTATGTATGCCTGACCGTTGAATCATTCCCTGCATATCTACCGCCGCCACTCCTGTTATATCGCCGCTTCTCTCTGACTGGACGCTTCCCATGTGTCCACTTTTCTGTCTCGTCAACAGACCCAAAGCTTTTCAGATCGGATGAGGTCGTCGAGCTGGTTGTGGTGGCTAGTTGAATGGCTACCCGACTTTCTAAACCCATTCATTTTCATATTTACACACATTTTTGAGCATTGTTCATGTAATTTGACGAAACAGGGTGAGGCACTTACCTGTGCGGCCGTGGACGTTATTTTTCTCATGCTTCAGGACGAGGGTGACGGATCTGCTTGCTGCCGCTTCGTGCACAGGCACGGGAGCTCCTTTTCGCTGACTTCTGCTGGTTATGAGACTGGTTTCCTGGCTATGGATGATGCATGCGCCGGCTCATGAGTTTCAGGTATCTTCATGGTGTGTGCTCTAGCCGAATCAACTGCCACAGGATTCCTGTAGGACATACTATAGCCGTTTCTCCTCTTAGGGTGCATGCCGCAATGGTGGAGTCACGTTCACGGTTGCAGGGTCCTTGGATTGCCTTGATAGGTAGCGCATTGGCCTCTGCATGCTTTATTTTCCATTTGAAAATGATTTCTTCTAAGAATCCAACGTTTTGGTTTGACTATGCAGGTGTTTCAATTGTATGGCAGCAATGGTGGTGGAAGGAGGCGACAGCAGTGGGTGATGGAGAAAAACATTGGTTGCATGCCTCCTTATTGGACTTCGGGCTTCAAATTCTTCTACATAGTTGGTCCTGGCCCGTCCCAAGATTCTACAGGAAGTTTCCTGTAGAAATACAGAACTTCCTATAGAAAGTCCTGTAGCTTCCTGTAGGAGGCTAAATGATGACCAGATCATGCCCAAACCTTGGAAGAGATGAGTGTTTCTAGAGGGAGTGCTGGTGAGGTCACCTGGTAGCATGGTAGGGACCCTTATCCTTGAGTTTAGAGGCCTCCTTTTCTGTATGGAATACCTGCAACCTGCATTAATTTCCAAAGCTTGAGCCTGTTTTTTCTGTTTCTGCATCCTTTTTTCTTTTTTCTTTTTCTTGTTTTTTTTTTTTTTTTTTTTTTTTTTTTTGAGGAGACAGCAGGGGCGCCTCAATGAGGTTTTCACCCCTACCATCTACCTTGGGAGCCTTAGAAAGGTTTTCACCCAAGGATCTTTTTATTATGATTTTTTTTTTTTGATGCTCAGGGTATGCCCAAAATAGAGGCAGAACCATTCTCTATGACCAGCACTGATTTTTCCACAGTTTTGATGAACTCTTGCCTTGAAAGAGGTTTCCTGTAGATATTTAGTCGATGCCCATTGACGAGCATAGGGATGGCTTCCTCATCAATGGTCTGAATAAGAACAAACCCATTATCATTACACTTCTCCACTGCATATGGTCCTAGCCATCTTGTCCTCAGCTTCCCCTTGAAATCATTATGTCTGGAATCATACAACAGCGCCCAATCTCCCGGTTGGAATTGCTTGTCATTGAGGTGTCGGTCATGCCATATCTTCCTCTGAAGTTGAACCACTTCTGAGTGGAGAAGGGCTTGCATTCTGTGTTCATCTAGCCCATTCAGGTGCAATAACCTTTCTTGTTGGGCATGGCTGAGATCTAGGTCCAGCTGAGCTGCCATCCTCAATGTGTTGTACTTGAACTCAATTGACAGCAAAGCTATCTTCCCATAGACCAATTCATAGGGTGTGAAGTCGGTTGTGGTCTTCCAAGTGGTGTTGTAAGCCCAAGTGGCCTCAACCAGGCGATCTGCCCAATCCTTTCTGCTGTTGCTCACCACCTTAGTCAAAATCCCTTCTAATGCTCTATTGGTGACTTCCACCTACCCATTTGCTTGAGGATGATAGGGGATGGAAGTCCTATGCTTGATCTTGTGATGAGCAAGCAAATCTTCAATTAAGTTGGAGGTGAACTGGCTTCCTTGATCGATGACTAACTCTCTTAGGTAGCCAAATTTATAGAATATGTTTTCCCTTAAGAACTCAGCCACCTTTTCTTCTGTTGCTGCTTTGATTGCCTTGGTTTCTTCCCACTTTGCCAGATAGTATGTGCACACAATGATGTAAGACCTTTGCCTTGAAGGAGGTTTGATAGGACCCACGAAATCCATGCCCCACTTCTCAAATGGTTCAAGAGTCACTTGAGGTTGGAGAGGCATTTCGTCCCTTGGGATTGGCTTCCCCATCCTTTGGCATTGGTCACATTGGCTGATATATCTCTTGACATCTTGATGAAGTGTGGGCCAATAGTATCCTGCCTGTAGAATTTTGAAGGCAGACCTCTTGGCTGCAAAATGTCCTCCACAAGGCCCGTCATGACAGGTTAGGAGGATGTCAAAGACTTCCTCCTCCCTTACACAATGCCTTAAGATCTGATCGGGGCCAAGTTTGAACAGGTTGCCCCCGATCCAAGTGAATGAGGCACTCTTCCTTACAATTCTGCTTTTCTCTTTGGAAGATAGATGCAGAGGGAACTATGTTGAGACTAGATAGTTTGCTATATCAGCAAACCATGGAGAGAGTACTAAGATGGCAAACAAATGTTCATCTGGCATCTGGTCGTCCACTGTTCCATCTTCACCTGTAGGTAAATCCAGTCTAGACAAGAAGTCAGCAACAACATTTTCTTTACCTGGTTTGTCAACGATAGTCAAATCAAACTACTGCAACAGAAGTAACCATATAATAATATGAGCATTCACGTCTGGTTTATTCATTAAATATCTAATTGCGGCATGATCAGTATGTACAAATGTTTGATAGCCAGTGATGTAGTGTCGGAACTTGTTCAGGGCATGGACCACGGCCAAGAACTCTTTCTCAGTTACAGTATAATTCAGTTCTACCTTGGATAAGTTTTTGCTGACAAAGTATATGGCATATGGGAGTTTTTGTTCAACCTGTCCTAAGGCTGCCCCTATGGCTTTGTTCGAGGCATCAGTGTGGATGTGGAAAGGTAGGGCCCAGTTTGGACCTCTTAATATCGGGGCGGACACCAACTTATCCTTTAATTCATTCAGAGCCCTTTGACAGTCATCCGTCCATTTGAACTCAACATCTTTTGCTAAGAGGCCAAATAGTGGTGAGGCTAGCTTACTGAAGTCTTTAATAAATCTTCTATAATATCCTGCTAAGCCTAGGAAACTCTGAACATCTCTTACTTTCTGAGGAGGTGGAACCTTCTTGATGAGAGCAATTTTATTAGGATCCACCTGTAATCCTTGGAGAGAAATGGCATGTCCTAGCACGGTCCCTTCAGTCATCAAGAGTTCACATTTTTCAGGACTAAGGGACATGTTCATCTCAATGCACTTGGTTAGAACTTTTCCCAGAATGGACAATGCTTCTTGGAAGTTGGACCCATAGGGAGTGAAGTCATCCATATAGATTTCCACTGAATCATGGACCAGCTCAGAAAAGATGCTCAATACCGCCCTTTGGAAAGTGGTAGGAGCGTTGCATAGCCCAAAGGGAAGGACTCGGTAAGCAAAGGTACCCCAAGGACAAGTGAAGGTGGTCTTATCTTGGTCTTCCGGGCTGATTTGGATCTGGTTATACCCGCTGAACCCATCTAGGAAAGAGAAAAACTTCTTCCCCGCTAGTCCATCCAACACTTGATCTATAAAAGGCAGAGGAAAGTGGTCTTTCTTGGTGGCTTTGTTCAGTTCTCGGTAGTCCACACAGATTCTCCACTTTCCATTTTTCTTGGGTACCAACACCAGAGGGGACACCCACTCGCTATCCGAGATGGGGTAGATGAATCCTGCATCCAACAGTTTTTGTAGTTCTTCTTTGACAATGTCCTTAAGTGTTGGATTCATTCTCCTCTGAAGTTTCCTGACTGGTTTACAATCTTCTTTGATGTAGATGTGATGGGTACAGATTGAAGGATGGACTCCTTTCATATCCTTATAGCTCCAAGCGAAAGAATCTAGATGACTGGCCAACAGACTATACAGCTCCTTCTCCTGGGAAGGAGATAGGGAGGAGCTGATCTTTAACGTTCTCTCGGGGCCAAACTCCACATTTTTGACTCTGGGAGAGAGTGGGTCGTTCACACAAAGGTCCACTAAGGTGATGGCTTGAGTATCTTCCACCAATTTCTCTAAGGACAATGCACTGGGAAGCGGATTCTAAATCAAGTTCTCAATCAAATCATCCTCAGTTTGAGGACCTCCCCTAGTGGTCTCTAAGGTGCACCAGGGTGCAGAGTACACCTCATCCTCTTCTCCTTCTTCCAACCAAAGTGGTAGGTCATGCTCTGATAGAGGTTGGGCATGAGGGTATAGGACTAGTTGCTTGGACATAGGACCATTTTTTATGGTCATTTTTCCTACTCGACAGCTTATGTAAGCATCCGCAGTGGCTAACCAAGGTCTTCCCAAAATAAGGGGGTATGCGGTAAGCTTTGCCTTTGGCTGAAGAACCAAGAAGTCCGCAGGATACTCCCAAGAGTCAACAAAGACCAAGACATCCTCCACAATCCCTTCGGGAGTCACAGTGGAGCGATCTGCCAACTGCAAGATTGTCGAGGTCTTCCTTAAGGAACCCTGAAGGTTGAGTTTGAGCATGGTATCCCTGGTCATCACATTAATGGAAGCCCCTAAATCAATCAAAGTCTGGGGTATGATGGTACCATTGATGTGGACATCAACTACAGGACTCCAAGGATCCAAATACTTTGGATAGATTACTTGCCCCAACATAAGATCAGACAGTTGTCCTATGATATTGATGGTTGAGGCATCTCTTTTTCGCCTTCCTGGGTGCCTAAAACACTTTTCCTTAACAAGTTTGTTGTATATCGGTACATCTTTGATGGCTTGGAGAAGTGGTATTCTCACACACAATTGTTTGAGTTCTCCTAGAAGCTCATTCTCCTCTGGGTCGGGTTGTGTGGTTACTGTTAGTCTCTCATTAAAGGGTGGAGTGGTCTTGGGTTCACTTTCATGTTTATCCTCCTCGTCCTCTAGGGGAGGAGGTTGGCGATCCAGAAGAGTCTTCCCGGATCGCAAGTTGATCTCTTGGATCTCCACAGCATAGGTAGGGCAGGTTGTTTCCCCGGTATATACTTGCTGGGCCTATAGGTTGTTGGGGTTCGGGTTCAGCTGAGTAGGCATTTGGGGTTGTCTCGGAGGAGCAAGAGGTAATGGTTGTGGTTGAGCTGGTGGTGGAGGAAAAACGGCGGGAGGAGTGTTGTACTGGGGCCTCCACCCCGGTTGAGGCGCATTCCACTGAGGTTGTGGCTGGACATGTGAGTGAAATGAATGAGTAGTGGGCTGAGTATGGTATTGAGGTGGGTAAGACCATGGAGGAGGCACAGACCAGGGAGGATGAGCAGCGGGACCCCAAGAAGGCATAGGAGCAGATTGGTTGGGGCTATAATAGGCTTGGGATGTCCCTTGCATCCCCTGCTAGTAAGTTCTAGGTTCATGCAGCCTCCTTTGGTTGAGGAAGTAAAGAGGTTCAGTGGGTGCCTCAGTTCCTTGGTACATGGCCTTAAACCCAGGTAAGGTTGGGCATTGGTTTGTGGGGTGGTCCTCCTCACAAACGAAGCATACCTCTACCGAGTGTAAGGGACACTCGTTCTTAGGGTGCTTCCTTGTACACCTAGGACAGAAGATGGCCAAAGCCCTCTCAGCTTCCTCTTTCTTTTGCTGGATTCAGAATATATCAATTTGCATGGCAATGGTCTGTCTCACCTCACTTTTGAGGTCCTCCAGCTGATTAACAAACTCATGCTTGGAGAAAGTAGCACTAGCTGAAAGGGGGTTTCCCCTACCTCTTTTCCGGGCTGCCCTAGAGTGGTTTCTAAACACAGTCTTTATATCCTCATAAGGTAGTTGGTAAATGTCTCCTCCAGCTAGCATGTGAAGGGTATCTAGAAGGTCTTCAGGGACTCCTCGGAGTAGGACCAACTTGATAGATTCAGGGTCGAGTGTGCACCTGGCCCGTTTATAGCTAAGTTGGAATCTTTCCTCATAATCCTCTAAAGACTCATCATTTCCCATGGTCATCCGAAAGATCTCTCCCTTGGCTTCCTTGGACCTACAGTAGTCCCGGTATTTGGTATTGAAAGCTTGATGCATCTGAGCCCAAGTGGTGATATTGTTTCTAGGTAATCCCATGAACCAGCGTAATGCTGCATCCTTGAGGGTAGAGGGAAAGAGTTTCAGTTTTTGCTCATCCTCTGTATAGTCATAGGTTCGACAAAGGAAAACAAACTCAAACAGGAAGGTATCAAGGTCTTCAATAGTCAATCCATGGAAGTGAGGTAAAGTGGAGGGGATTATGTTTTTCATTTTCATGTCTCCATTGGTCTCTCGGATGGGAAAGGCACCTTCTATTCTCTCATCTTCTCTTCCATTCTCAGCCATGGCTTCAAGTGGAGTGGTTTCTAACTCTTCTTCTGGTATAGGATCTTCGTATATCTCAAGAGGCTCGCAGCTGACCTGGATGAAGCTTAGGTGGATGAGAGAAAGATGGATATGCCCTGCACGGTGTGTACTTAACTGAATCAACCAAATCCTACATACAATCAAAATCTTAGCTAATCTATCTGAACTGTCAACGAAGCAAATGAACAACAACTTTATTTCCAAAGAGAACCATGTACAGCACTTAATCAAAGAAACATCTAAAAAGGTCTGAACGCATGACTAACTTCTATAAATGAAAACATTACACCAAAGATTGCATGGTCAAGCGAACTAGTGTTTTTGTTGAGCAGCACTGGTTCTACAATTCCAGCCCCTAATCCAATAAGGGAGAGGTGAAACCGAGAGTGCAGACAACCTTTTTCTGGAGCTTTTATCAATTCTTGTCTTATCAATCTATTCTACACATCTTAAGCAATTCTATCCTCAACAATGACCTACTTAACCAACACAACTAAATCTAGCTCAACAAACTTCGTTTCAAATGCATAAAAGGAAAATCACAGTGCTGAAAGGAAAGATAACAATACAAAGAAGGAGGCCCTAGGTTCTCAGGTTGGGCCCAACCCCGAGAGCTATGGCTCCTATAAGAAACTCAAAACTGATATCAAATCTGACTGCTTCCCATTATCAAAAAAATAATCATAAGTCAAGAGTTATGCCAATAATGGCTACAAAAGAACAAAACAGAGCTAGCAGCCTGTAGTGCAGAATATGCAAAAGTTTTTAAAAAGTCATTTTCGAAGGTTGAGGCCTTAACATTTATACACTACGAGGCCCTAGCTGGCCTCCTAAATCTATGGGACTTGGCTGCCCAAACTGTGGGTGAACAGCTCCTTACAAGAAATCTGTTTGGTTGCCTTCTAGATCCGGTTTTGGTGGCCTTTGGAGCTCGGAGTTGGGGGTGAAGATCCCGAGGGAGGCTATTTAATGCCATAGACAACCCCCCTACGAATCCTCAACATAAGCTTGGCTATCTCCTAGCCCATGTCTGCCCGGTTTTGCTCCAACATGTGTCAAAAAATCCTGAAATAAGCACGTGTTAGCCACCTAGGAATAGTGACTACCCTTATTCATACAAATGACATAAACATACTAAAAAATAATGCATAAGTTATGAAAAATGAAGGATTGAACAAGGGTAGTTAGGCCAAATGAGCCCAAAATGTTAACAAATTTTGGGCTCATCAACTGGTAATAGAAGGGCAAGAGGTTGTAAGCAGAACATCGATAGGGTCAGGCCACTTCAGCAAAGGAAAGGAGGTTGTAGCTGAGGGATCAATTCATCCAGACAAAGGAGAAAGAAATAAAGGGGAACTTGCATCACCAAGGAACCGGGGAGGTGCTGCCAAAGCAACTCAAACACGAGTGGTAAGGAACCCTCGGCCATCTTCCATAGAGCTTGTTGAAATACCCAGCAGTTATTGGAGGATAATTATGGCTCCTACAACCTCCACTATTGAGTTTCCGATCAGGGATCTGGGAGCTGGTGCGCCCACGAAGCCTATCCCATTAGCAGCCATACCAAAATTTCATGGGCTTGTTTCAGAAGACCCCGACATGTTTTTATTTGAATTTGACATAGTGTGCCAGGGATATGGCAACATGTTGGATGCCCAGAAGTTAGAAATTTTCCCTACCACGTTAAAAGGGACAAATTTGCGATGGTTCATGGGCCTTAGAAGAAGTTCTATTTCCACATGGGATAATATATGGAAAACTTTTCTAGAAAAGTACCAAGATTACTATAAATCCCGAAATATCAAAGAGGAACTTTTAAAAAGTTCACACAGAAAGAAGGCGAGAGCTTGGAAGACTGTGTGGAATGATTTAAGTATACATTACAAAGGTCAGGTCACTCTGACCTAGACAAGGAGATTTTAAAAATTATCCACCTTTGGGCTTTTAGTGAGGACTCTTTGGAATTGTTGAACATCGTAGGAAAGGGAGATATCTTGAAGGAAAGCTTCGAGGTTATCTGTGAACTATGCATTCAGTGCTCAAGGGGGATCACAAGAAATAGACAAGGGATTCGCACAGCGAAGGTATATGGTGGGGGTGTTACAAAGATAGAAATCGGAAACCTGCTAGACAACTTGAGAACGAATATCCTGAGTACTTTATCAGCACAGATGGATATGCTGCAAGTAAAATAGAAGTAGCTGGAATTAGACAAGACCATGGCTATATTCTGCCTGAAGTGTAGAAAGAAGCATCCAGAGAGGGAATTTCCATTAAAATCCATAGAGGAATGTGCAATCTATGAATTAAATCATGCAACAAGCTCATGCCCCTCCTTTCCAGGCCTGAAAGTAGTGTTTCAAGGGATTAGAGAAGACACAGAGCAAATGTACCTCATAGGGTCTAGAATGCCATGACAACCTTGACCACCAATGGGAAACCAAGGTATGTACTCAGACCCATCTCAATATTTTAGTAATTTCAATATGAATTCTCAATCCATGTGCTATCCACCCATGTGACCACAATACCAGTTTCCACCTTGGCAGCAGTGGAACCCTCAAGCCGGTTCAAGCTCCCCATGGGCTCCAACTTGCCGAGGATCTGCTCCTGGGCAGTTTCCTTAGCAGATGCCACAGTAGCAACTCCAACTGCCCTCTAATGTGCCTCCTGGTAGTCAACCTATCTGCCCCTAGCTTCCAATCCAACCTAACCTGAATCCGAATAATAGGGGAGTTCATCAAACCAACAAGCTTAACCTACCTTCGTATAGGATTTCCATTGCAGAGTTGTATGAAATGAATTTGCGATCTAGACGGACAATCGATGCTCAACCTCCTCCAGTTATCATTTAACAACTTGATAGTGAAGGTAAGGAAGCAGAATTAATTAATAAGGAACCAAAAAAAATCGATAGAAACTAGGTACCTCCTGCAAAACAACATCAATATGAACCACCCTATCCAGAGAGATTGACTTTGAGTAAATCAATCCCTCAGGTTGAATTCGACTTATTAGGTGAATTACAGAACTTATTTGTCAAAATTCCCCTGTTACAAGCTATGAAGGATGTACCGATATATGCAAAGACTCTAAGGGAATACTGTTCAAAGAAGCCTACAAAGAAATCCAAAGACCCCCTTACTATTCATGTCATGGGAAAATCATCAGATTTTATGATGGGAAAGTTAATGCCTGTAAAGTATGGAGATCCAAGGAACCCAATTCTAACAGTACAAATTAATGGGGTAGAGATTTCGAATGTGCTAGTAGACCTGGGTGTTGCCATACACCTACAGTGTTAGAACTAGCATATTGATCTATAGTAAAACTAGTAGGGAAGTTATAAAATGTAACAATTTCAGTGGATTCATGGAAATATCTGATGGATTTCCTTGTCTTACAAACACAATCTTTGGTTAGCGCCCATCCCCTGATTTTAGGTAGGCCATGGTTGGCTATTGTAGATGCTTACATTGGGTGTCGTTCAAGGAACATGGTCATTTCAAATGGGCACAACACTAATGTTATAGACAATTTTGTGCCTTACAGCAACAAGCATGAATTGTCAATAATCCAAGGGATCCAAAGTTCCCTAAACATGATGTTCCTACCCCTAGAGGAACAAGGTCAGCAAACCAACAGCTCTCAGATCAGTTCTCCACCTGAAAACACTCAAAAACAAGCAATCCTGAAATCAAAGCAGGTGCTCCACTCGGGTTCTGCGCTGAAACTCAGTTGCTCCATGGTGTACCTGCGTTGCAAAGCAAGTGGAACAAAGGCCACCTGCACTGAGCGAGAAAGGACAAGTGGCACAGTGAGTCATTGCTTTGGAATCTTCCAAAAATGACACTTGGATCAAGTATTTCGCCTTGTGATGAGTCAGAGGCTTTGTTTCTCCAAGTGGAAGCAAGGTTCACCAAGTGGACTCAAGAACTGAAGATCAACTAAAGATTAACTGAAGAGAGAGAGGACACAAGGTAGCTACACATCAGTTGCAAGCTGACTCATCCTTTCTCAATTCATCTATATATTGAGCTCTCTCCTATGAGCTCAGGAGGCTGGAATTTTGTGCAAAGTAATGATATGCTGTTGGTTTCATTCTTGAATTATTGGGTGATTGTTTGAGAGAGGTGAAGAAGAGCAATTCTTTCTGCTGGGAGGTGTTGCTGGGTTGGAGCCTTCAATGGTTGTAATACTCTCAGAACCTTTTCTTCTACATTAATAAAAGCTATTGAGGTTCTTCTATGTGCTCTTGTTTCAATTATATATTGTGATGATTGCATGTTTGGTTTACACTAATCCATGAACCAGTTATGATTGCATGCCTCTTGTAGTTTCCTTCTTTGTTGTTTTGCAGGATCTCATTGTAGCTGGGCGAGCAGAAGGACAAAGAGCTAGGAGCAAGCGGCCAAAGAGAAGAGTTTGGATTCGACATTAAGCGCAAGGCAACGGTTAGTGCTTTCTCCATTCTCTTTTGCTTTCATAAAGAAGTAAACCTTAAGTAGTTTGTTTTACAGTTGTTGCTAAGGAACTGTCACCCTTAGAGTGGGATAGGGTCATCCGAGTCGGATACTTTTCCCTACAACAAACTGGCGACTCCGCTGGGGATCGTATCCGTTTGATTGTGTTTGTAGTATTTTTGCTATTCATTTCCTGAACCAAAGAGTACCAAATCGAAAAGCTTTTGACTATATCAAAAGCGAAGTAGAGGGCAGCTACTCTGGCTCATTTTTGAGCAAGTTCATGATTTGAAGAGCTGATCTACAAAGATCCTTGTAAGCTCTTAGTGATAGCTTTGCACCTTCTAAATCATCCCTTTGAGTGTGCTTGACTGAATGTCTCTGATTTGAGCAAAAACCGTGCATTTTTGAGAAAATTATGACCCGGAAACTGTGAAAACGCAATTCTCGTTTTCCAAAGCAGGTAGTACACAGGCTACCTGCTTTGCAACGCAGGTCCCGAAGGGGCTACCTGCGCTGAGAGCCAGATTGGCTGTGCAGAGCCTGCGTTGGCCCAAATTTGCCTAGTGCATTTGGGGTTTCCTCCTTTCTCTTGCCTGTTTTCACTTAGATTTGCTGCTAAGTGTCAGTCTTGTACCTGCTCAGAAACCAATATTACTTGCCATCATTTTGCCTCTGTTATATAACGAAATTGTACTTGTTCTTTGTATTTCTTACTCATTTACAATTTCCCATAACGAAGAGTAAACTAGTCTTGCTTTTGGCCTCTTAGATCTGAACCTGTGTTAGGCATTTTGCTGGTCTAAAGAGTTAGCTTGTTTGCTGTCCATAGCTGATTAGTCATTTTACTTTCGTTGGTATGGTTTGATTTCCTGTATTTCAAGTGATTAAGCAAGTGAATCTTAAAGTGTCTTTTGATTTGTGGACAAACTTGTTTACTTTCGCTTTAAATCGAAATCAAAGTTATATAACCACTTTCTTTTTGTAATCCATTGAAATTAAGAAAGGGAAAAGAAAATACATGCATTGTGCATTTTGCATTTGAAAAAGTTTGCATGATGATTTAGGAGAAAGTGCATTAGTTTGTGCTGTATGAACTGTGTGAAAAGAATTTGCCTTTCTTCTCTCTCAGTAGTTAAGATTTTCATCAGTCAAAAAGATTTGAAAAAGCTTGCTTCTCATCTTAGGCTACATTTAGGAATTTGTCATATACATCTCGTGGTGAACCTTGAAAGGAAAACTTTAAAAAGATCAACTTAAAATATACTGAATGAACCTAACAACACATTTGAAACATAACGCAAACATCTAGAGGTCTAGGTAGAGACGTGTTCCGGCGTCGTTAAACATAGTGACTGTCGATCTCTACGAAGGTGGGTGATTCCTCCTGAGAGTCGGTGGCACTAATACGGATTTGTGCTCCCACGTACCGTCGCGTATATATTGGGAGACCCCTATAGGCAATTATCCTTTATCCATAGGAAGTCGTGTCGGCCGCCCTACTGATCGCGATGCAGTGAACACAACATTCACGAAGATCGACCACCCGTACCGTAAAACGTATTCTGTGGTTTCGCGAAAGGTTTGGCACACCCTCTGCCTAGATCTCCAGAGCAGTTTCTTTTGGCCTTTTTCAAACTCTATAACTGAAAAAGTCCATCCGAGCATTTGTCACTTCGGGCTCGTTAAAACGTCGAAGGAGACTAGAGTCATCTTTAGCTTTTTCTCGACTCTTTAAAATTGAAAAAGCAAGTTGTGTCTAAAGCGTCGTTATAAAATTTATTTTAAGTGGAATAATCATCACCCTTCCCTCGTTCATCTTCGAAGTTAGTCCACCACAAGTGGAAGTTCCTGTAGAATCGCTAAGAAATCTTTTGGATAGACTAGATATGCCTGAACAACCGTCGACATCTAGGACTGTGTCGTCCGACACAGCAGCAGCAGAGCCTCCTGCTGCTACTCCAACGATGTTCGCTGGTATACCATCTGTCCCGACAAATTGTCAACAACAAGCCGGAGTCCCATCAGGGACGATGACATGGTTAGTTCCTATTTCTTCGTCCGGATTATCATCTGGTATTTCTTATGTTGAAACTCAACAAATCAATCCAACATGTCTTCAAAGGCCAATCTACCCTTTAAGTACTGGATTGCCACCATATGGAGGACAGTATGCCTTTTCATTGTTCCCCCCTGGAGAACAACCATATGGGAGTTTACAACAAAATTCAGGTCAAACTGGAATTACATCCGGCAGTTGGGTACCTATGCTACCCCAGCAACCAAGAGTTGTATCTTCAATGCAACCAGTACACCCTGAGTCGAATATTCCCGCCACACCTGCTATGGCGAATGCGTCGCAAGTACAAGCGCTACCTGTTGTAATACAACAACCTCTTGTCTCAGCGGCTCAATCACAATCTCAGGGTGGTTCCTCCTTATCTGGAGCGACTCAGGCTCAAACAAGAACTGTGACTCCTCATCTTGGTCAATCATCTAGTATTGGGCATCAGCAAATGGTCCAACAACCAGAGCTGGTTCAAACTCAACAACCGCCATTCCTGCAATCATATCAAGGACCTGAGCAACAAGTCTTTGTAAGTAATGGGCAACCATACTGTAATGGTTATGCCCATCAACCTTGTCAAAGTTGCCAGCATTATGCTGGTCTGCAAAGACCCATTGCTCAGGCGATACCATCTTATCCTAGATATGCTTCGCCTAACCTGAATCAACAGTTGCCCTTTGTAGCAACTCTAGAACTACCAGATCTAAACCGGCTGACAAATGATCCAATTGCTTATGCCCCTTGGTGGCCAGCGATTCCACATAAACTTCCGTCGGACATTCCTAAATTCAATGGAAATCCAGGTGAAGATCCGTCGAATCATGTGATGACATTCCACCTATGGTGTTCATCAAACACCCTGAATGATGATTCGATAAGACTTCGCCTCTTCCAGAGGACATTGACAGGTCCAGCGGCTAAATGGTATATTGAATTGCCAAGAGCCTCTTTCGACAATTTCAGCTCCTTAGCCACGACTTTCTTAACCCATTTTCAATTACCGATAAGGTATGAAACGGGAACAGAACTCCTTACCAACTTCAAACAGACAACGGCCACTCACATAACTGATCATATACATGAGTGGCGTCGTCGTCGTAGGATGGTGAAAACTTACGTTCCCGATCAGCTGTTAGCTAAATGGTTTATAAAGTCGTTACTTCTGGCTATAACGGAAGATGTGGCCAAGGGAGGAGTCGTAACAGAGGAGCAAGTCATTGCTCGTGCTCAATACTTAGACTTAGTATATACTCAGTCGGGCACGCTCTACGACAAAATACCTTACGCCTCTAGACCTAAATTTTCAATTCCTCCCCCTCCTGAATCGAATACTAACTCTCACGCCAGTAATGGCGTAGCTGGCAAACGCAAAATTTCTAGTCAAAATGAAAATGAGGAACTTCTTGCCTCAGAAGTAAATGCCATGTCGACCGACAAGGGCAAACAACTGAAGCAACCAGGGGGCAAGAAGATAAAGAAAAGGAAAGGGAGACCCCCGACAGGGTGTCATATATGCGATGAGGATCATTGGACGAAAGATTGTCCACATATACCTGAAGTTAAGAAACTCTTCAAGAGTTCAAAAAACCCAGCAGTATTGACTGATCCGTTCCCTAATCCAAGCCAAAATCTGGTTGCCAATCAAAATGCTTCCCGATCCCAAGTGCTTATGTTGTCCACCTCAAAGCAGCAGAATAATGCTTTGACAAGGAATAAAGGTTACCGGAATCCACAGCGGTCGAATAACAAGGCTGATAAACAACCTAGTAGTTCGACAACAACTTTGAACGAAGTTATGCCACCCATCATTCCTAAACCAATGATAAAGTCACCAAAGGGAGTAGTACACAAGTCTACATTTGATCCTCGTGAAAAAATAACACAGGATTATAATATAATAGAGGACCTGACCCAATCGTCGTCCGCTATGTCGACACCTGAGGTAGCGCAAAATTGCACCTCCCAAGAGCAAGCTTTATTATCAGCCATAGGTGGGATAGGCCCAATGGATTCCAATCTTGTGGCCTTTGATCATAAAGGATATGACCCTAAGTTACCAGCTCAACAAGCTTTCCTTATTAAAGTGAAAGCCCTCAACAAAACTGTTCATCGAACAATTATTGATGAGGGGGCATCTACATGTCTTATGTCGATGAGTTGCTGGAAAAATTTAGGCTCACCACCCTTGTCGAAATCGTCAACGACGTTAAAAGCATTTGATGGACGATCATACACTCCATACGGGATTTTAAGTAACTTGCAAGTTGAACTGGGGGGCAAAACAGTAGAAGTTGATGTGGAAGTAATCGACGGAAACCTCGATTACAACATCCTACTGGGAAGGCCTTGGATATATGCCATGGCTGTAGTTGTGTCGACCTACTATAGGAGAATTGTATTTCCTTTTCAAGGAAAAATTAAAATCGTCGACCAACAAACATTTCTTCCCAACAGTTCTCAAGTTACGGGAAGCAGCACAATGATCCATGAAAGTAATCAATCACTCCAAAATATCGGAGTAGGTCTCCTAAAAGACCCTGCCTTAATGGGTACTTTTGCCCTACTGCCGGCAAGTAATCTGGCGGAAGTAGCCACAGTGGAAACCTACAATATGAAATCTTCCATATCCAACAGATTCAGAAGATTCCTAAATATTTTGTCAGCATGGATCGTCGCCCTAATGGAAATACTGTAAATACAGTGGGCCCCGAGGATGGTTCTTATCTCGTGTCAACCTCGTTAAAAAATGAAACAAAGAGTCATGAGGATAGTTCTTGTACTATGTCAACCTCATTAAAAAATGAAACAAATCCTCTTTTCAAAATTCAAAGGTAAACCTTCATTCCAACCACCAAAGTTGAATGCAATGAAGTTTGGGGGGCACCCTCCTTTGACATGCGTCATTATGATGCTGGGGGCATGCATAAAGTCGAGCAGTTTTAGCAATGTTCATGCTCGTTAAAAAATAAACGCAAGAATCGAGCAGTTTTGCGTAGAGTTCATGCTCGTTAAAAAATAAACATAAATTGTGAGTAATCTTTCCCTAGCAGTTCAAGCTAATTCAAGAAAAAATGAACTGGTAAACAACCTCGAGAAATGCAACCTTTGAAAGCCATATTAAAAGCCCTTGGTCGTGTTTATATGCCATCACCTCCATCCGTTCATTTGGCCAATCGTTCACCTCCATATGTTTGTTTACCCATTTTGAGGAACAACTGCGAAGAGTGATTTCATTTAGCCATCCTTGTGACACTGCCATGATTGGAGAATTCCAACCTGTACCTGGAATCTGCTGCTATCCCTGTTCATCACTCGTTCCTCAAAAGACGAGTCTTCTTTGAGCTCTTTTCACTGACTCGTAAAATATGAAAAGTTTGCCGAGTTTTGGCCTTCCAGCTCGTTAAAAGGACCGGAAGAGCCATCCCTCCTCTAGATTTTAATCTTTTTGGACCTGAGGGATTATTGCACAAAAAGATCGAGCGCTTGTTTTGTTCGGCTCGTTAAAGCAATCGAAAACTCATCCCTTCTGTATTGTTTTATACTTTTTCGGACTTAAGGGATTAAATGACGAAAAAGGAATTTTGGAGTTAACTTTTCGTACCTTTTCAGACTCTCTAAAAATGAAAAGGACCGATTTTTCCTTGTCGTTAGACTCGTTAAAATGATTAAATAGCGACAAACTTGTATTTAGACGAGAACGAGTTTCCCTATCGCTAACCTCGTTAAAACATAGCGGTGGGCTTGCCCGAAGGGCAGGTTATAGAACAAGTATATGTTATCCTCCTCAAGCTTGACAAAAATAAAGAGGTACTGGTCAGCAATGACTGGGGAAAAATTGGGAGAACCTCACAGCATTAATGGTAGCAAGTCGCTCTTGAACATGACACTTTGTCCTCTGTATCACATCGGGTTGGGTTGTTTCATTCACCGGTCTCATAACCATGGTCCTCGCCACACCATCCGCATGGGGTAATGCTACCAATCCATCACATCAGTGTCGTTATATGTTCAAGAGATGTGGTTCTGTAAAAGAGTCAACCGTGTTCCACCCACTGCCATACATTATCCTTCATCCACTTCATGACCGCCACCCTGAATCATACATCACAGTTTGTTTTCACCTCATCACAATCACTAGCTCCGTTCCGTGTCACTGATGTGGGATTCATTAAGGCCCTCCTTTGACAGATCGCTCCTTGTCGACATCAGCTCATTATCCAAGGAGTTGATCTAGGAACACCCCCCTCAGTACTTTGAAGCTTGCATGCCTCAATGGCAAGTTTCTCACTTCCGGCGACAGGTATACATCAATGACCTTCGACCAGAAGATTTTGCATGGTGGTCGACGCCAAGTCCTTTATTCCCACCATGTGAATTGTACTGCCGTACCTTGAGGGTCATCATCCTTATCGGTGATTCCTCTCGCGCTTGTTAACGGTTTACATCATTGACCGGTAATCAAGCGATGTCTTTCCATGTTCGACTTCAAGAAATTCTCACATGGATCGACTTGTACATCGAGTGAAGATCGGAAGAGATTGAAGACCCCGGATCTAGTTTCATCCATCCGGGCTGCGATATATATTCAGGACATAAAGACATTTGATATGTACATCATTACAGCAGATGATCATCCTTCTCAAAGGATGATAATGTCGGCAGAGAATTATCAGTCTATATCAGACGATCGTCTGTTCTATGTACCAAAATGTATTTATAAAGCTGAGCATGGGAATGCCCACCTCAGCCAGATCATGAAAAATGTATGAAAAATAATGTATTGTATTGTATCTTATTACAGGACACTTCTCAGCAGATTGAATGAACTTCGGATCCTCTCAATAAAGCATTTCACCCGATAAAGGACCTCATACTTTAGGGGGCATCTGTTATAGACAATTTTGTGCCTTACAGCAACAAGCATGAATTGTCAATAATCCAAGGGATCCAAAGTTCCCTAAACATGATGTTCCTACCCCTAGAGGAACAAGGTCAGCAAACCAACAGCTCTCAGATCAGTTCTCCACCTGAAAACACTCAAAAACAAGCAATCCTGAAATCAAAGAAGGTGCTCCACTCGGGTTCTGCGCTGAAACTCAGTTGCTCCATGGTGTACCTGCGTTGCAAAGCAAGTGGAACAAAGGCCACCTGTGCTGAGCGAGAAAGGACAAGTGGCACAGTGAGTCATTGCTTTGGAATCTTCCAAAAATGACACTTGGATCAGGTATTTCGCCTTGTGATGAGTCAGAGGCTTTGTTTCTCCAAGTGGAAGCAAGGTTCACCAAGTGGACTCAAGAACTGAAGATCAACTAAAGATTAACTGAAGAGAGAGAGGACACAAGGCAGCTACACATCAGTTGCAAGCTGACTCATCCTTTCTCAATTCATCTATATATTGAGCTCTCTCCTATGAGCTCAGGAGGCTGGAATTTTGTGCAAAGTAATGATATGTTGTTGGTTTCATTCTTGAATTATTGGGTGATTGTTTGAGAGAGGTGAAGAAGAGCAATTCTTTCTGCTGGGAGGTGTTGCTGGGTTGGAGCCTTCAATGGTTGTAATACTCTCAGAACCTTTTCTTCTACATTAATAAAAGCTATTGAGGTTATTCTATGTGCTCTTGTTTCAATTATATATTGTGATGATTGCATGTTTGGTTTACACTAATCCATGAACCAGTTATGATTGCATGCCTCTTGTAGTTTCCTTCTTTGTTGTTTTGCAGGATCTCATTGTAGCTGGGCGAGCAGAAGGACAAAGAGCTAGGAGCAAGCGGCCAAAGAGAAGAGTTTGGATTCGACATTAAGCGCAAGGCAACGGTTAGTGCTTTCTCCATTCTCTTTTGCTTTCATAAAGAAGTAAACCTTAAGTAGTTTGTTTTACAGTTGTTGCTAAGGAACTGTCACCCTTAGAGTGGGATAGGGTCATCCGAGTAGGATACTTTTCCCTACAACAACTAAGAATTTAGTGTTATACCCACCTGCAGAACCAAACCCATCCACAAAACTAGCAGGTAGCAAGAAAATCTTATCCCGAAAGGAGCCTGAAACAGAGAATGAGGAATTAAGACCAATCCTTACTATTGGGCAGGCCCTCCAGTTAAAAATGGAATCGGAGGATGATATAATCACCTCCTTTATGGATGATCCTTGCTCCGTTTTAGAGCCAAATCAACAAATCCTAGAATCCATCCTAAGCTATGAAACACAGGAAACTATTGAATCAACAAAAGGATTGGAGGAGCTACCCATAGATGCACCCCATGGAAGTATCCCTATGGAATTAGAACCAGGAAAGACCCTGAACATTAACCCTAATTTTTCATAATCCCAAAAGAAGCAACTTGTAGATGTCCTTCGGAAACAGAAAGAAGCCTTCGTCTGGGATTACTCAGACATAAAGGGGATTCCTGCTAATTTATGTACCGACCATATATATATTAAGAAAGATTGTCATCTTGTGAGGCGACCTTAGAGAAGGATGAACCATGCATTGAAAAATGTTGTGAAAGAAGAACTTCAAAAACTACTGGACGTAGGTTTTATTTACCCCATTTCAGATAGCCAATGGGTTTCTCCATTAGTAATGGTCCCCAAGAAAAATGGTAAATGGCGGATATGCATGGATTATAGAGAATTAAATAAGGCAACACAGAAATATCATTTTCCTTTACCATTTATTGACCAAGTTCTGGACACATTGGCTGGCAAAAATTTCTTCTCCTTCCTAGACGGATTTAGTGGGTATAACTAGATCCAGATAGCTCCTAAAGATCAGGGAAAAACCACTTTCACACGCCCCTGGGGAACATTCACATACTAGGTCCTTCCTTTTGGCCCGTGCAATGCACCTGCAATGTCCCAGAGGGAAATTTTGGGGATCTTCTTTGATTTTGTGGATGATAGTGTTGAAATTTTACATGGATGACTTTACTCCATATGATGATTCATTTGTAGAAGGGTTGGAAAATTTAGAGAAATTTCTTGAAAGGTGCATACAGGCATGTGTCTCCTTAAGTATGGTAAAATGTCTTATGATGATGGAGGAAGGAATTGTTCTAGGACATTTTCTCTCAGCTGAAGGAATCTGGATGGACCCAGCTAAGATAAAGGTAATTCTACACTTTCCGATACCCAAAACACCCATGCAGGTATGCAGCTTCATTGGTTGTGCTGGTTATTATAGGTGCTTTATAGAAAATTTTTCTAAAGTAGCACATCCACTTTTTCAATTGCTAAAAAAAGATGCAGTATTTTGTGTGGATAGATGACTATGATGTAGCCTTCATGAAAATCAAGGAATTGGTCTGTAGTGCTCCAATCCTTAGAGGTCCAGATTGGGCATTACCTTTCCATATTCACATGGATGCTTCCTAGACAACGGCTGGTGCAGTATTAGGATAGCAAGAGGACAGGGTACTATATGCAGTTTACTATGTTAGTAAGAATTTGGCCCCTGCTGAATTAAATTACATAGTGATTGAAAAAGAGTTCCTTGTTGTCATCTACGCCATCAACAAATTCCAGCATTACATTACCGGGTATCCTACCATTGTACATACTGGTCAAGCAGGTATCAGGTATTTAATGAATAAACATGTTACCCCTGGTCGCATTACATGATGGCTTTTGCTACTACAAGAATTTGACAATACTATAGTAGATAAACCAGGGAAGGGAAATGTGGCTGCAGATTTCCTGTCTAGGAGAGAAAATTATGGCAAGAATACACGAATTGAAGATAATTTTCTAGATGAACATCTTTTTGCAGTTTCTGCTAACACTCAGTGGTGTGCAGATATTTCTAACTATCTTGTTACAGGGAAGGTGCCTCATCATTTGTCATATAAGGATCAAAGGAAGATTGTTCATCATAGTACCCGATATTCAAGGATGGTAAGGTATCTTTTTCATACAGGGGTTGACCAAAAGATTCGGTGTTGTGTGGCAGAGGATGAAATCTATGAGATATTAAAGTTCACCCATGATGGCCCTTGTGGAGGGCATTTTGTAGATAAGAGAACAGGCCATCAAGTGTTGCAGATGGGATATTACTAGTCTTCCATCTTTAGTGATGCTTGAGATTATGTTCGTAGATGTGTTAGTTGTGAATGGACGGGACAACCTAGGAAAGCAGATGAAATGCCTCTATAGCCCCATATAGTCCTCAAACCTTTTGAGAAATGGGCCATCAATTTTGTTGGACCTTTCAATCCACCTTCTCATTAAAAATCTCACATCTTGGTCTACATTGATTATGTGACTAAATGGGTAGAAACCAGAATGGTCGCAAGAGCAATCTTTCTTTTTGAAGAAATCTTTGCTCAATATGGTACTCCAAGGGAAATTATGTCAGACGGAGGGGCACATTTCACATCTCACATGATATGGAAGTTGATGCAGAAATATGGGGTTAAACATAGATTGACAACCCATTACCATCCCCAGGTGAATGGACAGGTAGAAATCACAAACAAGATATTGGAAAATATCTTGACAAAAACAGTGGCAAGTCATCGATTGGACTGGGCACAGAAAATTCCAGAAGCTTTATGGGCATATAGAACAACATGGTGGAACACAACTTGGTTTTCTCCATTTGAGTTAGTCTATGGGAAATTCCCCTTGTTTCCAGTAGAATTTGAGATCAGCACGCTCAGAACAGCTTTAGAAGTAGGCCTAGACCTATCAGAAGCACAAAATCACTGACTGGAATAGCTGAATGAGTTATACAAGATTTGAGCAGCAGCTATCTAGAAAATTATTGATGTTCAACAGAAGAGAATCAAATAACATGATAAATTTATCAAGAGCAAGGTGTTTCATGAAGGGGACTAGGCATTACTTTATGACTCCCAGTTTGAAGATTTCAAAGGTAAGCTTTGCACTCATTGGATGGGACCATATGAAGTGGATGCAGTATTTGACAGTGGAATAGTTAGACTAATTACAATAGATGGGAATCATACCTCGTTCCTAGTAAATGGACACTGTCTAAAGCTATACCACCATCCAGCCTCTAGAGATGCCTTTGTTAAACACATTTCTGATTCATTTGTTTTAATGGTTGTTGGTATAAAGGACATTCTCACTTTGCTCTAATATATATATATATATTACTTACTTACTTACTTACTTGTTTGTATTTTGCAGGAATAACAAAGGAATATGGCTAGGAGAAATGTAACACTCAACGCTATTGCTCCATCGATGCTGCTACTCAGCTGTTGTTGTTACTCTACTGGCGTTGTTACTCCGTTGGTGCTGTTATTCCACTGGTGTTGTTACTCCGCTGGTGCTGTTTCTCCCCTGGTGTTGATACTCCACCGTTGTTGTTACTCCGCTGGTGTTGTTACTCCACCGTTGTTGTTACTCCGTTGGTGTTGTTACTCCACCAGTGCTATTACTTTGTCATTGCTGTTACTCCACCGTTGTTGTTACTCTACCGATGTTGTTACTCCACCGTTGCCATTACTCCACCATTGTTGTTACTATGCCATTGTTGTTACTCCGTCGTTGTCATTACTCCGTCACTGCTGTTGCCCAAGTGTGTTGTTACTCCACCACAAGTTAGGTCCCTAGGTATGTCTCCACTAACTTTTAGTGATTTAATTAAAATATTCCAAAAAGATGCCAATACGTGTCACGAACAACCGTAATTAAGTTGGGGGGGTCCCATCATAATAAACGACGGTGTATCAACGAAAATGCATTCATGTCACACAATTCACACCAAACTAAATCTAATGATTATGGCATTTTGTAATCACAACTTCGATGCATTGGAATGCGTACTCATATGAAAAAAGTCACAACTGGTCACCTCCCCAACATGCCACATTAAACCACTGAAAATATCCAACCATACTACCATAACTCGCCATCATTCTCTGAGATTTCTTCAAACATACCAATGACGTTACTATCCTTTTTCCCGAGGTGACCATAACATTATTACTATTTCCAACTGTTTGGGTCCCTATCATTTTCCCCTACCAACTAACTGTATTGTCGTGCTAATCCTGCCTCTATAGCGATGGGTGGACGGTCTGTGCGGCATGAGCCAGAAGATACAGAAAGAGTTTAAAACAGTCAGGAGGTATGGAAGGTCTTCGAAAACGCAGGTTGGGATGTCTACCTTGACAAGTTGAGAGGGTCCAATGAGGAAATTGCAGTAGAATTTGCACTCAACCTGGAAGAAGAAAGCTCTCGGTCCATGGAATAGAAGTCCCTTTTACGGAGGAAGCCATTGTAGAAGTTAGCGGGCTCCCTCAAAATGGAAAGAGATGGTTTTCAAGAAGGACTTCCCTCCTGGAGTTTCCCAAAGTATTTTTGCATGCAAGAGAAAGCATTGCTCAGAAGGGTCGAGGATACGACCAAAACTCGTTACTACATCCATGGGGAGAGGTAGCAGAGTTTGTCATAAAATATATAACTTGTGAAGGGAGATACTCCACTGTGTTTAAATACCATCTCTGGATATTATCTCACCTCCGATTCCCCCAAGCAGAGGTATTTTCATTAAATGTGCCTTATTTCTTACTAAGGAGTCTTCAACTGATGGCACATTCTGCTCAATGGTCGTGACAGGTGATGGCAGTCATTACCCACCATAGGCTGGTCCAGCTGTTGGTGATGAATGCAATTAGATGGATTCCAATTTCATGGGAATTGTTTCGAGATTCCATGGAGGAATAGATAGCAGCCGCTGTGGCTGCCACGGAAGATGAACCAGAAGCAATGGACGAAGAATATGCAGAAGGAGATGATTATGTTGATCAAGAGGAGCCAGAGGAGATGGAAATGGAAGTTGAAGAATTTGAAGAAAAGGCTGCTCCTCAAGAGCAACCCACAACTGTGATGGAAGACGCAAAAGTCGACATAGAAAGGCCCACTAGTACAATGGTCGAGGCTATTCCACAAAAAGTAAGGATGGGTGAATTGGTCGATATTGCGGCTGAAGTAACCCCACAGGGACACCCTGCCACCGTGGAGCCGATGGAGGAAGACAACTCGAATGAAGAAGAGGTCGTGACCACCCCAAACATAGGACCAATGGAAGACAATGAACCGGGACAAGAAAAGCTTGGAGCTGGGAGAACGATGGAATTTATAAAGGAAGTTCTGGGAGAACTAGGGCATGAAGTTGGTGCTGCTCCACAAGAACCAGCGTCAACTTCAGGACCAAACACTAAATAACCCTTCCAGTTTTCCTTTTTCTCTTCTATCCCAAGAGGAGCAATGGTATCTCGTTCCCCTCGACACACAGAAAAAGACATCACCATTCATTCTTCTTTGAATTTATCACGAAAATCACAACCGGATGGGATAGACACTGCCCAAGTGACAAGCACTTCAGAGCCTAAAAGGGGAGAAGAGACAAAAATCCCTGAGGCAGGGGATCCAGGAGGGGTCCCAACAGATACATTAATAGGTGATCATCTCACAAGGGCACCATCGGTCGTGGTGATCACGCAACAAAGGGAAGCAAATGTTGGCGAAGAGGAGGGACCAAGTGAAGTGGTCCCGATGAATGAGCCAGTGGTAAGGCCAAGCGAGAAGGTCGTAAAACAAGAAATAATCAAGGAAGAATGGGCAGTGGAAGGAAACCTAACAGTCAGTGTAGCAGAAGCTGTCCCGGGGGATTTACCTCCAGCTGCCGAAGCTAAAGAAGTTTTGGTTAAGCAAGAATGGGTGGCGCTATGTGAACAACGAAGACCACCTGTCAAACAAAAATACCAATTGCAATTTAAAGAAACCATTAGCGCTTGAAATTTCACCTCAGGCTGAGAAAGGTAAACCTCAAGGCAACATCAAACCATTTAGCCTCGTAGCTAGCCCTACGGGGCAGGAGAAGGCTCTCTCCGGTCTATCTCGGTAAAATCTTCAATGGATGAGATGACCAATATGGTAACACTGATTTTAGGCTAGTAAACTGATCAGAAAGGTTGTTTCGAGGTTTTTAGGGTTTTTGGTGGAAAATTGAGGAGAGGGCAATTTTGGGTGTGGGGATTGGACACAGTTTCTGCAGGGGGTTCCTTGGGGCGAGGTAGGAAACAATATTGATGCCTTAAATTGATATGGATGATCAGGAATGAAAGATGAGGAGCTAAAGAGAGCAAACAATGACTTTGAATTCCCTTTAGACAGTAGAAAACATTGAAATTAAACAAACTTAAAAGCAGAGCATGGCTAGCATGAATTCATACTTTAACACTTCATTTGTTTAATGTGAAACAGTAAAGGAAAGGAAATGATTCACATAAACACACTTACAAGAACATTGAGAAACACACCATCAACACATGAGTCCACAAGAATCCCAAAGAGGACTGCAAAACCCTGGTCTTCCTTAGCCAAAAATTGCAGAGATATAGTGAATAATACAATTATAGCTTCTCCCTCAAGAGTCCAACCATGAAAATGAGCAAGAAAGTACATAATATAGATGATCTAACCTCTTTCCCTGCCTCCATGGGTCGAGCTCATTATCCTAGGAGATGTTTCAACCACTTCTAAACTAAGCACTACAAACTAGGCAGTGAAAACAACTTGCCTCTATAAACTTGGAAACCAATTCATTCATTTAATATTTACCCTTTTCATGAATGAATGTTCTATAAGTTGTTATCTCAAAATCAGATCCTGATAGGCTGCTGGTCAGGTTGACTCTAAGTAACTATTTCAGACCTACTTTAGGCTGAGGCTTAGCCTCCTCAACTTGAGAGGGCTCTCTCTTAAAGGATTAATGATTTTGATTAAAGCTAAGATGGCTAACTCTTATGGAACAACTGTGAAAAATATGAATGCTAGAAATACATTAAACAACTATCCATTAGGCTTATGGAGTCAACAACACCTCAATATAACAGTGAACTCAACCTTACATAGAAGTCAGGGCACTCAGCATCTAGACATTCTGAACATAACTCATATAGGACCACAGTTTATAAATGCATACAGGAAATCAGAGCACATTCAGTGAGTTCTGAGTGATTATACATCTATACCACTGTAAAAATTATGGAAAGAACAAGATCACATATTCTGAACAATAGAAATCCCTCATGAATCCTGAGAAATAAAGTCAAAATTATATTACTGAAATGAGTCTTTACATAAGCCAAATACAAGCTGTATCATAAAATTTTCCAACCTTGATTACATTTCTGTTTCAGCTATATATAGAGCTCTTATTATAACTGATCGAGATTCCTCCTCCAGCATGAGGGGAATTTGAAAACTACTTCTAATGACACCTATTAACCCTTTAACTAACTAATAAATACAACAAAGTGTTGACTGGAATTTTTTTAGAGATCTAAATCAACTATGACTCTAACTCCATATTACATGCATGATGGCTTTAATTACAATGGTTCTCGTTCTTTGACATCTTCTCCCCTTTAGTTTGGCTGTAATGGATGTTCAAGGCTCCATGTTTGATCTTTAAATGACACATCCTTTCCAATACCCTGAAACATATGAAACTGCCCCTGTGTATCGGTCTTTAGTCTGCCTTAACATGTCCGGATCCAATGAAGTATATCCTTTATCCTTTAATTACCCCAAAATGGAGCAGACTGCCACGTCTTTGATGTGTTGTCCACCGTTTGCATGCGTGAATGCCAAAATCCTTGCAAACTGTTTCACATATCCTGAAGTGTGGTAAATATGAAATATGCTCACTTTATGACAAAAGTCTAAAGTTGGATTCGAATGCATATTATCTCCACGTGTCTTGACCTGGTTGACTGTTGATAGCTTCAGATGATGCCTTGTATGCCTTTTAGACGTTTCCCTTTCAAAATTCCCGCTTATAATTCAAAACTGCTTGATTTGCGTTAAAATCATCACCTTCAGCAGTTTCGTAGCGCGCTACGAAACTGCTGAGTTATTTAAAACAGCTTACTTTTAACCTGAGACCTTTATTAGCCAAGTACTTGATTTCCAAAAACTTCTTTAGACTTTCCACATGTCGAATAGGGATTTATATTTCCTCAGAAAGATAAAATCAAGCAAATTTGTCAAAACTTTAAAACAAAATCTTACTTGAAATGAAAACTCATTTAGCAGGTATATGATTTAGCTGTGCCTTTAGATCTTCAATTTGTTTCTTCATAGCCTTATTTCCAGCTCTCAGTTGCATATTGATCCTTCTAATGTACTTGGCTTCTTTGATTGCTGGTACTGTCCATGTGTGAAATTGTGAATGGCCATCAACCATTGAATTCAGCTGATCTTCTACAGTTTCATTCCCTTTCCATAGAGCTTTATAATACTTTGCATGTATGGCTGCATGTTTTCTAGCGGCTTTCTTCAATTTGGCAATCTCATATTTAGCTGATTCCAATTGGCTCTTTATGGCTGCTATATTATCTCCTTGAGATGTGATGACTGCTTTGCCTGTGTCTTTTTGTGTCTCTTCCCCTGTTTCCTCTGTTCTTGGCAGTACTTCCTGTACTTGCTGGAATCTCCTTGTCATAGGTCTTCTAGGTTTAAAAACGAAACCTTCAGCTGGCTCATCAAATTTAAGCCTTTTTGAGGCCTTGGATTTCTTGGTGCTTTCTTGTTCTGACTGCATCAATTCGATTTGAACTGGTAGAGACTGCTCGAATTCAATAGCCTGTAATAAATCATTTAAACTTGCCTTGGACACTGGACTTTCTTCAACTGCTATAGCTTTACCTTTTTCCTTATTTATCTGACTTCTTGTTCTTACCCTTGAGACTACTTCAGATGTGCTTGTTTCAGGTACAATCTTTTTACCATGAGCTTTTTCCTTAGTTGATTGCTGAGGTTGATCTTGGATGACGAGTGGCTTCACTTGTTGTTTTACTTGTGAATTTGGAACTCTTTTAGCTCTTACTTCTGTTTGGAGCTCAGCTATTGTAGCATCTCTAACAGGTTGAGGAGTGAGGCCAGTCTGGATTTTGAAGCCAACCATAAAAATAAATGAATTCCAATCTCTGTCTACCTTTTGGAGCCCATCTAAAACCAGTAGTTTAATTAAGCCATGATGAAACAAAGAGGTTTCACAATCCTCTTTCCTCAGCTGTACCTTATCACACATCTTGCTCAAACTACGGAACAGATAAAAAGGTAAGTCTATGGAGACCTTCCCGGTGAAATGCAAAAGGAGTTTGAAATGGTAAGAATAAACCTTGTTATACCTTCCTTCACAAGTCAGATATTTCTGTATGCAGGTGAGTAAGTGAGCATAATGTTCTTTGACATAATTCTTGGGCACTGCCTTACTTAAATCCTCATTTACATAATCATCCTTCAAAAACTCCTTGCAAGAATTCATGTCAAATTTGAAATTTTTAAACCATTCCTCTTTTCCTCGTGGGATCTCTGTTACAGTAGATATCACTTCTGGCGAAACCTGCAATTCTAACATGGCTACCTTTGAATTCAAGCCTGTGAAGTTAAGTGCAAATTCCTTAGTTACCTATGCGTGTCCTCCTTGTAACTTTTTGCAAAACTTCCAGCACCCGGCCTTTTTAAATGCTTTCTTCACCTCTTCATTTCTCAGCGTTATGTCCAGGCCTTCAGGTTCAGTCCTTAGAGGTTTACCGGATCTGTGCTCTTTTTTCTCCATTGATTCTTCCAAATCCTTGCAAACAATAACTACCAGCTCCGGTTGGAATTGTGTTTCTGCTTCTGTTTGAATTCAGCCTCGCTTGATTATCAGCCTCGCTTGAATTTTAAATTTTTTCCGTTTAAAATCTTTCAAGATGTAATCTTGCAAATTTGTCATTCATGTAGGACTTACGGCCATCATTAAGATTTATGCACGGTTGTCTTTCTTGGGAATGATAATTCGTGCGTATCAACAGATCTAGTGGTGGTGATAGTGGCAATGAGAGGTAAAATGTGATAAGAGGGCTACATGAGCTGACATGAGAGGACACGGCCTATGACTCACCTAACAGACTTGACATTTCGGGAAAGATTCGCTGCGGAATGTACGAATCCATGATTTCGCAGCGCTGTCAGTTTAAAATTTTAATGATGCGCTGCGAAACTGCCTAATCATGATACGCTGCGAAACTGCCTAACTATGATTGCGCTGCGAAACTGCCTAATTGGCATTGCGCTGCGAAATTACAAAAAGACACGGTGACTGACATAAGATAACCGGTGGCTATAGAACAATGGTAGATGGAGGGGAACCAATGGGAGCTGAGAATAACTTGACTCAAAAACTCATCAAAACTCCAGATTCTAAGGGAAAAAATTAAAACCAAATTAAACTAACACTGACCTTCATCATCGGGCTAGGATGGAAAGTTACATGTATCAATTTTAGTTCTAAGTGATAACAGAAGTGTTACATAAGAGTAAAAGTGTCTAAAAAGTACAATAATTACATCAAAGAGGATCACATTTCATCCCAAAAAGTCAAACTGAGTCAAATCTACGTTTTCTGGGCTGTACAGTGCATTTCTGGACAAAACTGCCTGACAGGTCGCGCGCCACTGCCTGACGGGTCGCGCGCCTTTGGAGCCATGTTTGGGGCACTTGTAGGTGGCCAAATGGAGCAAATGTAGGCTTGCTGGAAAGGTCTATGAGTCTACTTTCCAACCAAACTGGAATTTCTAAATTTGGAGTTCATTTGCCCTGTCACAACTCAAATCGCCCAAGACTGCTTTCTGCAATTCAAAAAAGTGGCAGAAAGTCAATTTTTGCATGTATTTTGACTTTCTGGAGGCCCAAAACTTCACCAAATCTCAAGTCCATCCATGAGCATATGTAACTTTGCATGAAAAATCTGGAAATGCCGAGTTTTGGTCAAAAGGAGTTGCCCTGATGTAGGGTCGCGCGGGGGGTGAGACCCGTTAATGGGAAAAACCTGCAAATTGCCAAAAAATGCCAAAATTCACCCAAAATTCTCAAAATTTCTTGGGATTTGTGTTGTGGCTGGGCTATTTAGTGCCTTGATCCTTGAGTGAAGCCTCAGCCAAGATACGGAGGGGATTTGGCCTCTTTCTCCTTTTCAGTGCCTCGGTCAACTACCTTTGAAACATTTTCATCTTTGCCTTGCACACATGCATTCTTGCCCAGTAATGGTTCTTCATGTTCCTTAGCAATCTCTTCTCTTGGTTGGCCTTAGCCAATAGCCTCTCCAAGTGTGCATTGACCCGGATGAGCATGGACTCCCTCTCAGCAGGCAATAGGTCACCGGGCCTCCTTCTGTTCAAGTTTCGGTCTCCTCTAATCCTCCATAGCTCATCAAGGACTTTCTCATCCTCCAACTGTTTGTTGCACTGCTCCAGGTATGAGATTGTCCATTGCGCTCCCTCTAACTTCCTCTGCAAGGCATCATTTTCAGCTCTGAGATGCTAAATGATCTCCTTTGCCTCTTGGCTAGGAGAACTGGTCTCAAGATCCACAAGCTCAATATCTGGAACTCCTGATGGCCCCTCATGACTCATGGGCTGCTTGCCCCTCCCTGGTACCTGTGCTGGTGAAGAAAGAGAGGCACCTTCCACCTGATGTGGAGATAACACTCGCTGAGTTGATGATGAAGGCGAGACCCCTTCCACCTGCTGTGGAGATAGTACTCGCCTAGCTGCTGCAAATAAGGCCCTTGGGCCTTTCTGATAGGTAATCAGAGGTGAGGGGCTAACATGTCTAGTGACAGGGATGTCATGCTGCTGAGATGGTCCTCCCTCCTCGTGAACAACCTCGGGATGTGGCGAGGGTGGTGCTGTGAAAAACTCCCGAGAGATGAACTCCTCCCATGAGATGCCCTGCTGAGTCAACTGATGCAATACTACAAGCTGAATCAAACCATAATGGTATAGGCTCCTATACTGCTGTGTCGGGCTCTTCCTCTGCAACATGGGCACCATCCTCTGAATGTTCTGATAGAAGAAAACCAGGATGTTCATCATCCTCACTCAGGTGAAGTGCATCATGAGGCGAATATGATATGAATATACCTGTGAAAATCTGCCCTCAGAGGTGAAATAGTGCATGATGAGTATCATCATGGGAGCATACTCGCTCCTGAGAAACCTGAATGGAAACACACCTGCCAAATGTCTCATAAATGGTGGCCGGACAAAAGGCTCAAAGTGAACATTATCCAGCACCTTGCGCTTGTTCCACACCTCCCCAACATTAGGTATTCCTGTGGCATGTGAGATCACCTCGGGTGTCAATGTCAAGTCTACCCCTGCAAGGTTGACATGTCCATCATGCAAGTGTAAGACAAATAGGCGAGCCAACTCTCTATGGTGCTGAATCCGTGAGATCCTCTCACAAAACTCATAGCAATACATATACTGAAAACATGTGATTGCCATAGGACAAGCCTGTAATTCTGCTAAAGAGGTGGGCTCCTCTCGCTTATGATGTCCACCCTTTCCACCCTTATGAGGCCTCCTCTGTACCTCAATCTCTGAAGCTGATGACTGGTCATCACTCTGCTCATATGTTTCGGTTTCTGACATGTTTGAGGAGCAGAGTGGACAAAATGTATTGTTGTTTCTGCCTTTAAAAGTGTTGAATTCTATGTTGTTTCAAGGGGACCAGGACATGAGGGAAATGTTAGGGGAGGGACCTTTTTACAAGGAATTGGGAATATATGAATATAACATGGAATTTAAGGAAAACATTGCAAACAATTATTGCATATAGGAATACATGTTTATAATCAGGAATATTGGGAAATCATTTGCAAAAATCACTGCATATGGGAATACATGTATAGAAAGTGAACATATGGGAATATGAATACATGCATTAACAGGGGAAGATAGGGAACATATTTACAAAACTCTTTACATATTCACCAACAAATTCTTGTGTTTACACATGCATATGGTGCAGCAAGATTAGGGTTTGAGTTTTTTGATGCTTTGGGAGAGGGGTAGGGTTTGCATTTTATTTATAAAATAGTATGGGAAAATAGATATAAATACAAATGTGAGTGGAAAGGGGAAGGAGGGAAACAATTACAAAGGGAAAAAACCTTGAAACAACACAAACCCTAGCACATTTTAACCATTAATATTGCAGTCATATGAAGCCTCTTCCACTTGCACAATTTGATTCTTAAACACAAGCATGAGGGCCTTCAATCATAACCAACAACCAAATTGAAGTGTAGAGGGCCTACCTCAAACAACTTGAAGATTTGGAGGGAGTTTGAGCTATTTTGAGTTGAGTTTGCAGGGGGAACGTTGACGGGTCGCGCACCACGCCCAACGGGTCGCGCCCGTTGTGAAATCACACTGTGGGAAACCCTCTGACGGGTCACGCGCACCTGACGGGTCGTGCGCACCTGACAGGTTGTGCGCACCTGACGGGTCGCGCACCTAGCCTGACGGGTCGCGCGCCTGTCACTCACCCGAACTTGCTCTGCTTTTGCTCCTTTCACCTAATCACTCTCTCAAACTTCTCTTGCAAGTGTCTTGGATGCAAAATGAGAGTGAAAGGAGGGAGATTGGGTTTTTATAAGTTTCATTTGAAAAAATTTCATTTTCAAACCCACTTTCTAATGTTTCTCTTTGACACTTTATAAAATTGACTTTTTGGTTTCCTTTGTCCTAAAATTGACTCTTTTAGTGCTTTGACTTGATTCTTTTTGCAGGTAGATCATCTGAGGGATCTAGGCAAGGGGACCAGGGTTGCATATTGTCCGCTGAACACTTTTGAAATTTCATCACTTTTTACAAAAATTTGAAAAATGACCTTGGCTTTAAAAACAGAGTTTTTAAATCCAAGGTGAAAATTAACTGTACAATATTGAAATTTGTGAAGAAATACTTTTAAAATCATCCCTCTAGCTTGCTGGGCACCTTTTGACCTTCAGAGACATGACCTTGTAAACCATCTTGACCAAAACCCTAGACCTAGGAATTTGACCTTATGACAAAACAAGACAAGCTTTGAGAGAGCTTAATGACTGAAATGACCTGATCCAGCAATGCCAAGAGGGGGACAAAGACACCAGCTCCTCCATCAGGGTTATGGCATGCCTAATGGGATGCAAAAATTAACACTGATGAGACACCTACCTATGCAAATGCAAATAGTTTTGATCACTGATGGAGGGCTCAAGACCGACTCTAACAGAAACGATGCGGCTTAAGATGGAGGTTAGGAAATTAAGGAAGAAGGTACACAAATCATAGAAGTGGGTGAAGAAATACAAGCAACAGGCTAAAAATTCCAAGGCCACAGTAGCAGAAGCAGAGACTCAAGTGAACCAGATAACCACAACTTCTGTTTCCACTCAAACAGACCTGGTCGAGTGACTGTTTGAAGACTAGGAATATTCCCTGACAGTTGAAGTGCAGACTTGGAAATCCACTGCAGCTCAGTATCGAAGTGAGGTCAAAAGAACGCAGGAACGAGCCTCCAAAACCATTTTTGAATATGTGGAGAGTATAGATGTCATGAGATTGAGGCATGTGAAGCAGCATCTCAAGATGGAGCAGCTGGAAAAGTAGGTGGCAGAGTTGAAAACTGATAAGGAGCAGATGTTTAACTTGGCACAAGAGGTGATGGCACGTTGTTCCCCTTCTTCTTGTTATTCTTTATTCATGCATGAAAATTTCCTCTTATTCTGCATGGAGGGCATCAAGAACAAGATTAGTTATGAAATAGAGGATGGTGTACAATTCCTCCACATATTGAGGAGCCATAACATGCCAACTCAGCATCTGATGTGTGAGTTTTACATGCATGGGTATCTACTGTGCATGGACAGAGGATTTAATCTGATCCCATATGTGGGAGACATTCATTTAAGGGCTCTCACTTCTTACACTTTTAATCAGATCAGATGGCAGAAGGCTTTTAATAAATTTGAGTCCAATTAGATTACAAAGCCATTTATAGTAAGAGGAGAACATGAAAGGTCAGTCACTATGTTCACTAAACACAACACCTTTTTGGGAATTGAGGGAAATAGGGAAAGAATGTTAAGGACACAAAAATGGTGCCTTGATCTTTGTGTCAAATAGTTAGTCACATTTCAAGATGAAGCCCTTGATTTTTGTCAGAAAAGGTGGATGATGTCATCTACAGCTGTCTGGAACAGGGAACCGTTTGGAGCATCGAATTTTTCACGAGTACTAACCATAGTGCCCAAGTATGTGGCGTGGGTCCAAACATGCGGGGTTCAGTGGATGGGAATCCAGTTCCAGTTTCCCACCATCTGGTTGCTAGTGGAAAATTACACCCCAGCATATAATGTTCCGGGTGATTGGTGGAAGGAAATCCTCCTCTCAGAAGGTTTTAAAGTTCCAGGGATAGAGATGGCCAAAGAGTATGACCTTGCTTAGCTCTAGGAAGCCAACAGTATGTAAAACCCAGACCTATAGAGGCGGCGAACTGCATGAGGACATGCAGAAGGCCAGTTGGGGGGAGATCTTGGGCACCAAATCGGGCTATATTTTTGTTGCATTTCCATCCCTCTTTCTGTCCTTTTTTCTCTTATTCACCTATGTTTACTATGATAAATTCGCAGGGTAATTACCCCTTTCCTGTCTATTGGAATATTTTATTAATGAAGTAAAGTCACGGGGTTTTTCCTATTCACAACACTAAAACATATGTTTGACCGCATCTTCTGGAGAACGGGTAACAATCTTTCAGCATCCCGCAGCAGATCCACAATTCGCAACAACGACCAGCCATAAGGAAGCCACGTAGCTGGAGTCGGAGATCCTTGAACCATTCTTGGACCATTCGCTGATCTTATTCATTTGGTGTTGATGTCGTTCTGAACTAATGTATATTTTTGGGTATACAGTTACCAGGTTTTGGGGAAAGATGTTTTTCTCCTTCGCTGTGTATAAAAGACATGTTATTCCTGTAATTGGGGGACTCCCCATCAATATTGTAATAGCTCTTTCCAGATTAATAATATCATCTCTTTTGCTGCTCCATTCTTCGTTGTGATTAATGCAGCCCTGATCAGAGAGCTGGGCCCACTCTTCTGATCAGGTGCTGCATATTTCCTGTTGTGTGTTATTTATTATTTTATGGTTGCTGTTACAGATTGTAATTCTTGCAATTGCATTTCTTGAGTACTGTAGCTAGTTTAGTTTTATAGCAATGTTTTGAGTATTAAATCACGAACCCTTGGTCGGTAACGGATATTAACTTTTCCCCTGCATATACTTTGTGTGTTGCCTTGAAATGATACACACCTAGATTGATAAATTAATGTAGGAAAAAGGGTGAATATATTGTTCATACCTAGACCCCAACACAATCCATGGAAGAGGCCCTAGAAGAACTGAAGCACAATAACCAAAATCTTCAAATAGAGAAAATTGAATTGAAGATGCTTCTACATGAAGAGAAAGAGGAAAAATAAAGTTTGCTACAACAACTACAAGCTAAGGGTGAAGCCTTGGAAAAGCTGCAGTGTGACCCATGTGAGGTAAAAAGTAGTTCTCCATATTCATGTATGTTTCATGATGATGATCTTGTTGTTTATGAAAATCATACCATAGGAATTGGCTCCAAACTGTTGAAGAAAATGGGGTATGAAAGTAGAGGAATTACCCCATCAAAGTAGAGGAATTACCCCATCAGGCAAGACTTGGGTATGTTAGGAAAGAATTTGAGGAATCCGCCAAGACAACAAGTGAACCACCAACAACAAATGATGAGAAGCCCTCATCATTTCTTTCCAACTCAACATGGAAGGTAAAAGATGTTGATTTCCTTTCACTTTCGTCTTCACATAGCATGATTTCTATTGGGGATTTGGAGATCTAAATTACAGGGACAAACATGAGGCTCCTTACCAAGATTAGGTACAAGGTGGAAGAAGAACTTGGTGTTAATAACCAAAGCATAACTCAACCATTGGAGGATGTGCAAAGACCTCAATTTGCAGGCTTGAGATACACTAAAGGAGAATTCTCGAAGGTGTCAGACTCTTCCGTGTCATTGCCGAAATCGTCGAGGAAAGAGAATGATGGGAACATGTCACCATCATCCAGGTAGTGCCCATTGTAGGGAAAGAGCTAAGGCAAGCTCTCATCACCATAATGACACCAGAGGCAACAAGGAAAGGTATAAACATTCTTGATATTTGAATGTTCATTTTGATTATAGTCATGTTGTTAAATATGAACGTAAATCATGGAATCAAAAAGCATGTACCTTTTGTGGATTACATAACCATACATTTGCTAAGTGTTGGAAAAGAATAACAGCGCACAAAAGGAGGAGGCATGAAAGACCCTCTCAATAGTAGGTAAAGAAACATGTTAAGCAGATCTAGAGGAAGAAGATGTATTGCAGTCATTGCAATAGAGGTGGCCATCAAAGAGCCACTTGTTGGAGGTTCCATCTAGAGCAGCACCTTAAAGACAAAGTGTCAGTGCATGAACCAAATGCAATAGTTGTTCGACCAACGAATGTGCCACAAGGAGGAAACCCATTCACCTTGATAAGTGAGAAATGGTTCTTCTAGGCATGTTAGCTTGTCATGGTGGTAATTTTGTAAATCATTTGTTGCATTTTAAAATGCAAAAGTGATGATGTGTTTTCTATCACTTGTTAAGAAACGATGATGTCTGGTCTTATTTTGAGTTGCATGATAAATTGTGAAAGTGATGTCGTGTTTCCATCACTTGTCAAAGAAAAAATAGTGTTTGGCCTTATTTTTGTAAATCGTGTGTTGCAATGATGATGTGTTTTCCATCACCTTTTGAAGCAACAATGATATGTTAGCCTTGTTTTCATAGTTGGGGTATTGGTTCCATTTTGATGTAAACTTGACCACTGAGTATGTCTTATAAACTCGTGGCAAGTATGGGATGCTTGGATCATTAGTTGGTCATGTGAATTAAGCATGGAATTTGCAGAAATTGTACTACGGGTTTGCAGAGGGTGCAAGTGTTGGCTCATCGCTTATGGCTCCGAAGGACAAAGGTGAAGGAGAAGGAAGGGTGACATATCATCAATTTGTAAGTGTAGACAAGGTACAAAGAAGTTGCATATTATTTTTCATGCTTTTGGAGGACCAAAAGCTCCTCAGTGAGGAGGATTGATCTAGGTGGCTCTAGACATAGGCATAAGTCTTAAGGACTCAGAAACGGGAAAAGTTCAAAGTGGCTAGATTGCTCCAAAAATAACACCAGACCGAAGTGCTCGTCGCCCTGATTCCAATGGTAAGAATGACACTCAAATCTGAGCTCGTATGAGGGCGAAAGAGCGAGTCAAGGTTTTGGTCAAAGTTGGGTTGTGGGCCAGGTTTAATTGTCCTACAATTTGACCGACCCTAGGGCATGAAACCTAGCTCCCGAAAGTGGGAAAATGTGTTGGGTACTTAATTTCTCTGCTATCCCCTCTATTAGAAAAAATCGAAAAATGTGTTTATTAATTATATATATATATATATATATATATATTATGAAACAGGTGGTGGGTCATGACCCCCGCCACCACCACCAGAATTGCATACATTATAAAACAAAATTAATATTAAAATGTGGGTCGATGGGCCATGACCCCCACCGATCACCCAACCGGCCCAACCACATAACTAAAACATGTTATATATGGGGGTGGGTGGGCTACCTCCAGTGGACCCGGCCCGCTTCCCACCCAATTGCTACCTCTTGTTAACATTAAAATGAGGGCGGTGGGGCTTGAACCCACCTAGCCGGTGTGGCCAGCCCACCTCTCGGGCACCCTCACACACAATGGTTACATCATAGACCAACACCACATTTAATGTAATGACTCCAACGCACTCCACCATTTAATACGATCTAACAGTGCCATATTAAAATATTTATGCACCATTTTCAAACGGTTAACTAAAATTGTATTTTAATGTGCCAAAAAATAAAACTTAACGCGCTATTTTGGAGGTGCAGGGGTTCAAAACCACAATCTCCACCCTCCTAAATGATTCTACCACTGTTGTGCCACGGGGCTCAACCTTGTTAGCTCGACCCGGCAAATTTTATAAAAACCCTTTGTTTTTATTTTGCACGAGGGGTGTAGAGAATGAGCATGGAACAGAGTGGACCAATGGTGGAACCACAAGCAGATGTAGTTCCAAGAAGCGGAATGTGGCACAAAAACCAAGACACAGATTTTTTAATTGATTTGTAGGTGGAACCATGATCTTGGAAAAGCACAGGTGGAACCATGATTGAGCCAAATTTTCAGGAGGGGAAAATTTTGCCAGTGTCCAAATTGGACAAAATTTATGTCAATCCTACACCTCTCAGCGACACGAACCTGATGACATAGACAAAATTTTGATCTGAGTAGAATCTCTTCAGATGACCCGAGGAGGGAATCTTTGAGGAATCTAGGGGAATCTAAATGATTCCTGTAGCCACAGATTTTCACTATATCAAAATTCAGAAATTTGATAATCAATTTTACACTATTTGATGGCACAAATCTGATGGTGCAATCAGATTTTCCATTTCATCATGCTATTTTTCGGCCACTTTTCAAAGTGGAGTGCAGGTGTCAGCGTTCAATGTGCAAGCAGTCATTTCCATGAGATTCTACGCCATGAGATTGATGGTGCAGCCAGATACAACATTTTATCATCCTCTTATTTCAATAACTTCTTGATGTGAGGTATATGCAGTGTGATCATGTACTTCTTTGTCTCTTTACTTGAGATGCATTATGTTGTATAGATCCTTGTTTGATGTTTGATGTGGGATCTCGTTTTGTTCTTGATGTGAGATGTACTTATTGTCATGTTATGATTGAGATCCCTTTGTCATCATGTTGATGTCATACTCATGTGTCTCCATGTATGTCTAAACCGAGATCCCTTTGATGCCATGTTGGCAGGATGCTCATTATTGACATATGTGAAATTGTGTCACACTGATAGGAGTCCTTTTTGAATGAGAGTTCATGCAGTGGAACATCTCTTAGAGCCATTCCTGCGTGAGGGCATATTCCTTGTGTGATAGAGAAAACACGTACGTGTACATCATCACTCTTCCAGCACTTAATGCAACAGCTTAAACCATATTGACACCGGGGCTTGGAGACGTAGTCCCTCCTGGATGAACTCCGTTATCAATATCTCTTGTTTTATGTTGTTGATTCTTGTCATGTTCCTTCTTATTTACAACATGCATATATATTCCTTTATGCTATTTTAAATGCAATTCTAATCACATCACAAAAGAAAAATATCTTGGTTAAATCCAGGAATTGAGTCAACTCGGATCACTACACTCTACTTATAGAATGAATACCCAGGTTTTTAGAAGGAGAAGTAATGGAATCATGAGGATCACCTTGTTCAATCATGATACCCTAACCTTACAAGAGAAAATGAGTGCAATATTTTCTATAAAATCCAAAATAATTTTTTGTTTTGGATGAGAACATATATTACAAAAGATTATGTAATGTATCTTATTGAATAGGAAATTGATTTTTTGGATGGATGGGCATATTGTTTTGTAGATGAGCAGTATTATTCGACTAGGTTTTATCATTCCTTTGTAAACCCTCACCTCTTATCATATTGTATGCTAGATAGATTTATTTTCTAATAATTTTGTAGGCAAATGGATCTTAGATATAAGGAGGCTATATGGGCTAGTAGTTTCAACATTTCATTAGACTCTTTTTTTGGATTCAAAGAAGTACTTTGTCTAACTCTAAACATGTGCGTCTCAAATTCAAGAATATGAAACACTACCATTTGGGAATTGTAAAATATATATCATTATGGCCCAAATTAGAAACGCAAATAAAATGCCAAGGGTTTTGGGTCTATTTCTTATTGGAATACTAAGGAAACAAAAACGAATCTCAAGGATTGGAAATATTCTAAGAGGAAATGATTGAATCTCAAGTCCACCATAAATCTAATAACAAATATAAGAAATAATCTAATGAATAATTTGATGAAAGATAAGGGTGTGAATAACCTATGGTAGAACAACAGGAAGCAAGAAAAATAAGAAGAATATCTCATGTTAGTCATAGTAAAATGTTCATAACGTTTCCATTATTGAAGCTTGGATCTTATATAGACCATAAGGATACATTATTTAGAGAACCAAATTGGGATAAAGGAATATATTAGGCATCTAATCCTCATCAATGGGATACATGGGTTCACAAAATTAAACAAGTGACCCCCCTTGTCAGTATTGCACTCTCATTGTAATTAAAAGTTGGACAATAATCATATAATGGGGAGATGGATTGGATAATGTAAGTAAAAGAAAAAGTGTGAGCGAAAATTTTGGAATCTGAGAGTAAAATAGGAAAGGTCAATATTGTTCTACTGAAGGTACAAGAACATAAGTTGCACCTACTCTAACTCATGATAATGAATATTTTTCAATTGCAAATGGAAGTGACACAAATATCTAAGATGATAGATGTTGAATTACTAGAAAATGAACCTAAGGATTGGGTTGTTAAAATGATGAGAGCTGATTTATTAGAAAGGACCATGAAAACCATGGAGGCATTAAAGGTTAACGTGGTTAACATTCATGATATTTTAGACAACCTTCCTCTCAGGGGATTTTTTTTTTGAATTAGAAAATGTCAAGAAATAAAAAGGAAGGGTGGAATTCCCTTTGAAGATACATATATAGAGGAGATTCTTTTGATCTATAAAGGGATGAGAGTTGTTCATTCAGTGGATCTAACCATTTCCTCAAGGTTATCTTCCAAGGATAAAATATTCACAAGAAGGAAAATTTTAGGGGGTAAATTTCGCTAATTGGCTATTTTTTAAACAATTTCTGAAAGAAAAAAAAAAAAGAACAAAACAAAAACAAAAAACAGAATAAAAACAAAACATTTATTTGTCCATTTGGATAAAAATTCACTTATTTTTTACATATATATGATTAAATTGAGGAAACTTTCCAAAATTTTGCCAATTTTAATAGTAAATTACATGTTTTTTATTGAATATCTATCTACATTATAAATGTATGACTTTCAAACTTGAATATTCGCCTATAATACTATACATAAGTGTCATATTTGAATCCTTAAAAAATACCCTAATTCACAAGTGGATAATCTTTGGATTAATAACAAACTTATAATAGAAGAAGAAAACAAATATAAAGAGTGGTACCAAGTGCAGTTTCTACTTATGCCTCCACCAAAAATTGAGCAAATTATCATTATTCCACCATTTGAACCATCTAAAAATCATGTTAAAGAAGAAAAAGAAAATATCAAATTTGGATATTATTACTCTCACTAGCCTAAAGATTGCTATAATTGAAGATGTTGAGCTTGGACAACTTTGCCTAAGGGCCACAAAGATTTGGTAGATCATAGAGAATACCCCTACAAGAGTATCTATTGTGGGCAATTATAATCTAGGTTAAGGATTATTGTGATAAAAGACTAAGGGAGTTGAATGAGCCTAAAACTAATCTTGAAGAATTTGAGAGAACCCAAATGGATTATTTCAATAAGTTCAATGATGCAACTTACAAACGTGAAGGGCCATTGATATTCATGGAAGGTGAGTTAGTTTTGAATCTGATTAGATTTCATCCTTGAATGAAGAATATAAATATTTTATTACATAAGCGAAAGGAAAAGACAAAATCAACCCAACTAGCTTAAAATATTGGTTTGTCTATTTGGTAGTACAAAATGACAAAGTGATCAATGCCGACTTAGAATTCTTGGGGAGAGACTAAACTATTGGAGAATCAATATTTCCATCTTCAAGTGGTTTGGAGGACTACTATGGGCTTTAATAAAGATGATATAAGATCCACACTCCACTACCACAGTGGAATCACAATTATAACTCAACATACTACTAAATGACTTCTCCTTTTCCTTTTACCTTTTCCTCTTTCATTTATCTTCCCTCCCTCTACTTCTTTTGCAATTTTTTTTTTTTTTGGCAATTTTCCATCCCTTAAATGAAAGTGTAGTTATCTCAAGATTGATAGCTCCCTGCCTCCTACTTGTCCCACATATTTGTAAGGGAAGACAAAATTTCTCACCTTTTGATTATAAAGTGAGGAAGAATGGCCCACTAAAAATAGATTAAAATTGTTCAAACTCTAAAACAACTGAAAATAATGAAAAAAAATCACTTATTTAGTCATATTCAAAATTATTAAAAACATGCTAATGAATAAAGAGTGTCTTCCATAATTAGTGAAGATTCCATGTTGTTTTGTTAAGATTCAAGTGCGTGATGATAGGATATACTATATATTTAGTGTGTAATATAACTGATATATGAAATAGTTTTTGAGATTTTATTTTTATTTATTTATTTTATTTTTAATTTTAATTAAAATGTGATAGATATTTTTAAAAAATTAAATTGTTTAATATATAGAATTAAAGTGATTAAAATATTTTAAGATGTTCTGTTTTATTTAAATATATATTTTAAACAACAGAAAAACACAATTTTACTTAAAATTGTATTAATAAATCGCATAAAAAAATATTTTATTTATAAATAAAAATATATATCTATTTAATAATATATCTTATTGAAATAATCATATTTTTAAATCATAATCTTGTTATCTAATGAGTTCTTAATTGTGTATCATATGTTTAAATCATTGGCTAGTTATAACAAATTATGAATTGTGGTGAGAGAGATGAGATATATTATTTAATTAGCAATTGTCCCAAAAGGTACAAAAATAGGCCTATAGGATTATTAAATGAGAATTATTGAATTTATCTAAAAGAGATGTTGGTTCAACCCTAACGGATAAGCAATTTGAGTTGGCTAAAGACCTTCTAATTGTTTTTTATTATTGTAAAATTATATTGATAATTCATTGGTTTTACTTTCAAAAGCTCGAAGGAATTTGAAGAGTAGGTATAGAATTGCTTTGTGGGATTTGATCCCAAAATCCTTGATTTGTAGATATATACTCAATGAAATGTTAATTGGTTGAAAACCTGCACAAATGTTTGATATAAGAAAATAAGCCTAAAAGGTTGAAACGCTTAATTGGTTTGTGGAAAACCTTGTTTTCTTGGGCTGGATCATTGTGCAATTACTTTTCTTTAAATGTTTTGTTAAAGAACACATTGGATGTCTTATTTCATTTTAGAGTAAGTTAATTACCCAAAATTAAAAAACCTCTATAGATGGCCAAGCATAGTAATAAGGATGATACTGTTACCTGACCCATTTCCCATGGGATTTCAGTCTCGAAATATTGCAATAGAGCCAAACAAATTTTACATATTTTAACACTTGAGTGGCTGCGGTTATGACCGTCGTTCCCTCAACTAATTTGCTTCCGTGACCAGGAATAGAATTAGCAATCCACCGGACTGCTTAGCTCATGTTCTGTGCTGCTAAATGCATTTAAAGAAGAGGAGGAAAAGGCCACAAATTGAGTAATACATTCAAAATGAGTGTGTTACAAGCATTCCGCAAAACAACACAAGAGATGAATCCATGTACAAAATTATGATTCTCTCCTGCGTACTCTGCTTTGGCCTCCGCGATCTTTAGCCGCTAAAATTCGGATTCTCTTTGCTACTCCAACAAAATCTCTGGTTCAATAAAATTTGGAAAACGAACATAAAAAAAAGCAAATCAGCCATGGAAACTTAGATTGAATGATAGCGAACAGAAAAGAAAAATATCCTTTTATCTGAAATAAAGAAAATGAAAACAAGTGCAAACCTACTTCCAGGAAAGGTCTCCCGTCAGAAGCAAGTCGCCTTCATTATCTTCATATGCAATCAAATAGCCTGGAATCGCGTTTGAGAGATTGCAGTAATTTTTAGTATTAATTAGATCAGCTCCCTCAATGCTTCCTACAAACATTCCTCTGAGAGCCTGCGCAAAGCTTTCATAACACGAGTGTTCTTCAAGGAAAATCGTCTGGCAAATTGAACGGCCTTCCATGACCACAGTAACAGGCGGAGCAGCATCAGAATATGCCAAAGGCTGTTGGTGAACCGTCGGAATATGCTTGGTATGGTTTTCTGGTTCCCTAAATAATCTGCCGACGGTAAACTGAGGGACCTCTGAAGATGACAGGGCTCTAGGAAGAGGAGGAGCTGGGGTTCCATTCAGCGGGTTCTGATAAGGCGATATAACGGTGCCAGCGCTGTCTAAGCTGTATGGACGTTGTGTATTTCTCTGCTGCTGAGGAGATTCCTTCTTCGATTGCCTGAACATCGGTCCTGAAAAATTGGCACCACTTCCGGACGACATAGTCTCTATGAAATTGGACTGGAAAGGATGTCGGAAAATTCCTATTAGATTATTGGAACCTAATTGCCGGAGACGATTAGGATGATTATTTTCCAAGATGCGGAGTTGGAAGAATGCAAAAGAAGGCGGAGGGTTTGGTCCGAGGCTTCTTGCATCGAAAGTTGTAGTGGCGTTTTTTGTTTGGCCTCAAAAAAGGCGGGCGATTTGATTTACATCTTCTTGCGGAGAAAGTTGTTGTGGCGTTTTCGTTTGCGGAGAAAGTTGTTGTGGCGTTTTCGTTTGGCCACAAAGAAGACGGGGGATTTGATCCCAGGCTTCTTGCATAGAAATGTGTAGTGGAGTTTTCGTTCGGCCTTAAACAAGGTGGAGAATTTAGAGTTCCTTCTTGGGAAACAACACCTATGTGTTCAGTCTCCGGACCTGCCGTCAACATAGATTTAATATTATTATCATGGCAATTAAGATTACCTGTGCTGCTTCCCTCACATAAATATCGGGGGGAACTTTGCCCTTCCTCGACAACGAATGTAGTGCTTGGCTGGTTGAATTGAAGGAGAAATATGTTTTGCCAGTGTTCTTCTCGCCCATCGCGGCCGGCCATGATTGCGTGCTGCTGACTCCGAGAATCGATTTCTTGTATAGGCCGCTCATGACTTCTTGTCTTGGACGTAACTTGTCATCCAACGCTTGGGGAACTCCGTCATCAATGGAATTGTTGTTTCTTTTGATTCGGAAGAACTGCGAACCTGCAAAGAACAGACGATATTATCAACCATGGCAGAAAGGGGAAAAGGGACACCAACAGTGTTCCAACCGGAATTTATATCTGAATTTTGAACATATCTTGGGTTATGAAAACGCTGATTTCATCCAATTCACCGAAAGGAGAGAATACGACGGCGAATTAATTTACTACTAATCAGTGCTTGATCAGTGCTTGCCAAAAGCCAGGGAAGAAGAACAGTGCTTGTCAAAAACTAGGAAGAAGAACAGTAACAACAACTGGCAGACCAAAGAAACATTAACTCTGAGGCCAAGAGTGACATAAAATAATGGGAAAAAGCAGGAGTGACATAAAAAAGGGAAAAAGCAGTAAAAATATCTTGCCATGCCTAAAAAGCAACTCAACCTATATTTAAAAAAAGCAATCACACTTCAAATCAACGGTTGAAAGTCTCTCACCCAATCGAATAGATGAGGGTAAAAGAGTCGACGATTGTTGATGCATAAGAAGACCTATCGGCCTAATTAGATGGAAAAATGTATGAAAAATTCTGAATTATGGTGAGAGTAATGAGATATGTTATTTAATTTGATGAAAAAATATATGAAATAATTTTATATATGTGTTAAAAGAATTACAATATAAATAAATTAAATTTTTTAAATATTTTAAACCAGACCTAAGAAAAAATGAAATTTGGAGAAAGAAATTTGTAACTAGATTATTTCAATTCCTTTTAGTATTTAATATATTTAAAGTTAAGATATATATATTTTAATTAATTTTTAATATTTTTTTTATAATTAATGAATTTAAAAGTGATAGATTAGTTTTATCAATTATGATTAATATTGTGATTCGATAAGTTTGTTATCAATAAGTGTTTGGTTTGAATTTTTGTAAGTTGGGTTATTTATCTGAAGTTATAAATAAACCAAAATTTTTATTAAAATGTGAGATTTGGACTAAATTTGTTTTGAAAAAAAAATAGAAATAATATTGATCTATGTAGATTAGTTTTTAATTAGATAACATTGTTCACTTTCTATATATATATATATTACTTTTTACATTTTGTATTTTATTTTTGTAGGTTTTACTAGTGAGACATTTTCAGGGGATTGAACCTTCGATCACTTCGATACCACCCACGGATTTTTTTACATATTGAATTAAAATTCATTCTATAGTTCAATATGACATAGTATTTATAATTTTATGTGGGTAACACTAATATTTGTCAATCAAAATATTGTAAGTTGGTCATACACTAAAATAATAAAAATGATACAATAAATACCATATGTCTACGATGTATTAAAAAAATAGAAATAATACAATTTGTGTGTAATAAACTATATATAATTAGTTTCAAGTAATCCAAATAATGACCAATGAAATAATCCCTCTTCATCAATCTAAACAAACTAACTTGGCAATGAACTAAGTTACTAGAGGACATGGGTGAGTCTCTCTTATGGTTGTTAGGTACAATTCATATTTGCATTAATACTATGCATTTTCTATAAATATATATGCATTGTTGCATTAGATTAATGCAAGGATGTAAAAACTATTATGTAAACTTTGACATAAATCCCTAGATATTTATTTATCTTTGTTCCTTATATATTTTATAGTCCCTAGGTTGAAAAACGATTAGCGTACCTCACAAACATGACAGATATTTTATTGTATTTAAATTTATTTCAAATATTGAGTTTGTTGGTATGTTTTTCATGGTAATTATCGAATCAATTTTCTATTTTTCTTAGTACATGTTATCTTATGGTAACGATCTAGATGTGATAAACACCAATAAATAAATAGCAATATATAAATACAATTTTGCATTGAGATAGTGGATTCATTATAAATAACTATAAATTGTTACATTAGATTAATGTTGGATGAAAACATAATTTCATGAAATTTTACCTCCTAAATCCTTTTTTGATCATTTTATTTGTTTGTTTTCTTCACTTGTAGATTTATAGTCCTTAAACTAAAAAGTGATTAGGGTACCTCACAAATATGGCATTGTTGTAATTTGATTTAAAGTTAATTTGGATAGGGGTTTATTAGTATGATTTTCATGGTTGCTAGCTAATCATTAATTTTTTACTTAGTACCTACTATGTTGTGATATCTACTTATATGTGATAAACATCATGAAAAAATATACATGTGTACACATGTTATAAAAAAATTAGAAACTAACCATATAATAGGTAGTAGAATGAAGAATATCACCCGACCAAAGCCCATTTTATTACTAAGGTTGTTTGATATGCAAGATTTAGTTCTTACATTGGACTAGTTCTTACTTTGTATGTTTAGGGAAAGGGGAAAATCTTTAATGAAGGTAAACTTTGATAGACATTGTAACACCCTCTGGGGTAAATGTGCATATAAACAACATAATAGGAACAAAAATACAATAAACATATCAGCCATCAAAATCCATATATACATCAGTACATTTGCACATGAAAATCAAGGGAATGAATTTTTCATTAATAAATGCAATGAACCAACCGGTGATGGGACTACCACATTCCACCCGACCATAGATTGGCTGAGCCAAGTCTCTCTTCATCCAATCACCCCCATGCCATATTCCAAGCATGAATGTGGGACTCATAGAACACATCAAAAACACCAATCAATGTGGATGCCACTGGAGTTCTTCGCCTACATCGTGAGGAATTTGAGTGCCTCCTAATCTCTTAATATTTACCGTGCATCTGTAGTCTAATCCGGGGATCACTAGGCCCTACACCGAGACATACTCTCCAAGATTTACCATGCATTCCATCCCAGAATCACTAGGCCCAATAGAGATAAAATCCACCTCTTGGCTTTACGATATATCTTGTCATTCACCGACAAGGATTTCTAGGCCCACCAAGGCACACAATATGGCTTTACCGCAACCCACAGTCCAGTTCAGGGGTTACTATGCCATTGGCTTCATGCATCCTTAGTCTGGTTCAGGGACAACTACCACCATGTGTTTGTCAATTCAGAGATCCACCCCACTCATCTTTGAATCCAATCCATCGATCCCCCACAAACTGCATGAGAGAACCCATCTCATCAAATCTATTAGGAAATGGCAAGGTTAGGCTCAAAATACTAGCACACCTGGAAAGACCCATGCCATGGTAGAAAAGAAACACATGCAATCCCATGCATGCCATATCTAGCAAGGAAAACACACATGCAAGTTGATACCTACAATGAAGCCTGTTGTCGCTGCTTGATCATGCATTTCCCTTCTTGATCTTTGTTTCCTCTTGCCTTCTTTTCCTTTCTTGATCCAATGCCAAAGTGCTCCAAGAATTCTTTGTGTCCAAGAGTATGAGAGAGAGAGAGAGAGAATAATGAGAGATCTCCAAAGATAAATTGAAAAGAGGTTCACTCTAAAAGGAAGAAGCTTTCCAACTGATCCTCAAAAGCCTTTTTATTAATTAGGCCTCTATTTTCTTCATTTTCCATTATTTTTCTTCAGTTTCCTCATCACATGCAACTTGTGACCTTTCAGCTTCCTTTTCTCCCAATTCCCATTATTTTCATAAATAAAATGCCAATTAACACCTCATGCCTTTCCAAATCCTTTGCTATTTCCTTTGCCACTTTCCTTAGCCATAAACAACCAAATGAACACACACTATGATGTCTTTCCCACCACGCAACTTGGAATATGTGTCCCATCATCTACAGTGTTTATATATTTTTACATGGAATTTTCACCAGGGTTGTTACAGAACCCTCCCCCTTGGGAGAACACTATCCTTGGTGTTCAATGACACCTATAACCAACAAGACTGCTGAAAACAAAACATACTACCCATGGATATTTATAACATAGCTCGTTGCAGTATTTACAATGAAAGACATTCTCGAAATCAAAACATCACGAAAACATGATGACATACCACATACTGGAGCTTTATAACAAAGCTCATTACGATATTTCCAATAACCACATATACACATATGCACATTTGCTTAACTAACAAATAAAAGAATATGATTCTTGTATCCGTAACAAGGAAATCTAATGGCTCACACTTCCATCCTCAAATTAATACTAGGATTCACCTCCTTCCCAAGAAGTCCAAAATCCAATGTCTAGTGATATAATCATGCACCACTTATCCTCTCTTTGAACAGTTACCAGCTCATTTTTCCAAGGCGCACTCCCAATGTGCATATGATTCCGTCTAACAATGCTAATAACCAAAACAAATCCATCTGTGACCTTGCCTTCTATGCTACATAGTCCCCCGGGAATCTGGTCACCCCTTCCATGCAGTCACTCACCTTCCAAGTTTCGTTGGCACACCCATCCCAGGTAGTCCATCCCTTGGCAAGTCTTTCTCACATAGGAAGATACAACAACCAAGGCATATCCCTACCATAAAACCATCATAATGGTCATAGTATGCTCATGGAAATTAATGGACACAATTGGGTACCAGTGTCCCACAATGGCCCTGCTTCTGAAGTGCTCTACCAGCATATTATTGTATCTCTAATTTATTTCACTGTTGTTGCTAATTCTTGCAATCAATTTCAACCACCCAACTGGGCATGTTCATGCTTACTGTACCAAGAAAGTAAATTCCATTAGATTCAAAATAAATTGAAATAACTTCAAATCAAACCTCATTGGTAGTTCATTAATAAGCTACACTTGGAATTCTGTTTGCTTCATGTCACAAGAAGTCAAACTAGCATCTTTGACCAAATCAACATGTATAAAAATATCACATTAGGTTAGCTCAAAACGCAACCATCATAAATAAAAGCCATAAATCACATGTAACAATCATAAACCAGAATCATAGATCATAAATCAGAATCATATATCATAAACTAGAATCATAATTCACATGTAATCATATACCAGAATCATAAATCACATGCATAATAAACTGAAATGCAACATTGATACCTATACTTCATCGATCCTTACTTCTTCCATTATTCTTTTGTATAGACACTAGATCAGTTGCCACACCCAGAAAACACCCAGTGCCTTCTCTTCTACCAGGTGCACCTACGCATAGTGTGCATCACACACATACAACCACACCTAACACACAACACCATGAAATACATAAACCTACACCTGACATACAACGCATACACCTACAGCCAGTGTAAAACACAGTGCATCCATCTATACCTGATGTGCAATACCACCCAATACATGTACCTACACAGAGTACAACAAAATGAGTACACATGCCACAATACCATGACTACATGATGTACATACATAATACCACATTCCCTTAACATAGAATGTATGGCATGCACACAATACCACACGTGAACCAATACCATATGTACAACATGTAAACAGTACCACCGGTACACTGCACCACCTGCACAACGTGTGCACAACGTCACTTGTACACATCGCCACATGCACAACATGTTCACAATGCCACATGTACACCACACCGCTTGTACAATGTGTACACAATACCACATGTACATAGTACCACACGCACGACATGTACACGACACCACATGTACACAGAACCACATGCAATACATGCACACAACACCACCTAAACACAATGCCACTTTTACAACATGTACCCAGCACCACATGCACACAATGCCACTCGTACAATCATGCACACCATACCATATGTACATAGCACCACATGTACAACATGCATGCAACACCACTTGTACATAGCATTTCATTCCCAACATGTACATAGCATTATCTATACATGACACTACATATCCAACATGCACATAGCACCATATGCACACACGCCGCATATACGTCATGAGGACAATACAATATGTATACAACACCCAATATGAAATATTCACACAACCCTATTTGTACCATAATGTACATAACATTACATAAATAACATGTACACATGCTATGTATACACAACACCACAAGTGCACACATCATAAATGCAACATGTACAACATATACAACATATGCATAATAGTAGTACCACACATCTAGAACCACACCGACTCTACCAAGAAAACCTGCTTCTGGTGTCTTATCCATGCTTGTCTTAGCATGTCATAGACTACACCACCTTCATTCTACTGGTGTATCCTTTCGTATAACTTGTCCACAACATAGACATAATATAATCACATAATATGAACTCATAACCACATGATACTGACCTCGTATATTTTTCATGACTACTCTTCCCACTTGATTTCTCATGAACTAAGAACCTCTTCATGCCATTCAATTGTGGAATCAATTATTCCTTCACAAGAATTATACCTGACAATCCCTATCGGATATTGACATAGATAGATGGATACATACATATATAATCGTTAGCATAAAACAATCATCACCTTGTCAGACAACGACATACATACATTCATGTATACATATATAAACATCAACATAATCATGATCATAACATAATTACCAGATAACATAAGATCTAGGTTAAGAGAAATTCCTTTATTCATGCAACACATGCGCAACATTGAGAACAACAGTTCCCAACATAGCCAAGGCATATGACACCTCAAATCCATTCACTTTACCTTTTCCTTTTACCTTTCTCATGACTATACTTTCACCGTCCATTTACCACAATGGACCCAGCCAATGCAACCAACTATCGTAGCCTTACCTTCTGCTGCACTTACTCATGCACCGAGCTTCATCTGAATCTTACATTACCTTTCAGGTACCACACATCTCTCCACGAGCTCCATCAACTTTCCTCTTTCCCAACCAATTCTAAAGACTCAAAACAATAAAAGAGAAGAGAATAAAAAACCAAGAAGAAGACCACAAAAACCCATAAAGACATGACACTACAACAAGGTGGCAAGGCCTTGCACCAGACATAAACAAAACTGCAAATCAAACTCAAAAGAAAAAAATCACAACACCGACACCATGACTCAATCCCCATGGTTCCCAAGGAAATCTCAACCTGAGCCATCTTCAAGATTTCATGGCAAATTGTCTTGCCATGCAACTCCTTGCATCATGCTTCCATAAACACATAACTGTCAATGTATAATTAATCATAATAATACACCAGTTACCTCATCTTATTGTGCCAAACACGTTGCTTGCAACTGAACACATCCACGCCATCTCTCAAGGGACTCCAATCCTTTGACAGATCCATGTGTAGCTAAACACTAGCTAATATACCTGTCAAGTACATATTCATGAATATAACATGTATCCACATAATTTCATACTAGATTAAGGTTAAGAAGACTTCCTGTATGCAAAGCACTCATTCGTTTGGAATTAGGGTTTCCAAACATAGCAAAAGGAATTATTGCCCAATTCCTTTCCTTTACCATTTTTACTTTGTTTCAATTGAGGCTTACTATGCACTGTCACATCACCCAAATGTTAGTTATGTAAACTCATCGATTATTACCTTGTCATACTAACACCGACATGTTACCCTGCAACTTCTTACACATGTCAACCACATGTTCCAAATATCAAGACAATAATATCTATCAATTTGAAATCAACTTTTACAAACAATCAAGTCATAATCCATAGTCAACTCATAGTCATTAAACATAATGCTACAACTATCACCTACTACACTCAAGTACATATCAACTATCTCAACACATATGTGTTAGTCAAACCATATTAAAGCAAGATCATTGGAACACATACTCATATTATGAAATTCATCAAACATTCAACCAACTTGCAACATACCATATTAAATAAATCAGCTAGACACCAAACACTCAAACACCAAATAGATGTCATAATCAAACAAATCAAGCACCAGGTAGATGACATAAGCAAACTCATACCTTCATGTTTCTGAGGGGAGGCTATCTTGTCTACACAATAAATCTAGTTATCACGATATAACTTCTCAACACATCAACTTAAACATAAATAATACCATAATATTCATAACAATAACTAATGTTCACAACATAAATATAATAATCATTTGTCGTTCATGCATAAAAATCACATATGTACCATCAGTCTAGATTAGTACGACACCATATCACAAATATGTCATCTCATACTTGAGTATCACAACCATAACCATCTGCATAGGTCAAACCAGGTTAACACAATACATATAACATCAAGATCTTCAATGCAATGAACATAACCATCACACATATGACAACATCAAGATCTCAATGAAATAATTCTAATCATTAGGTTAATAGCATATAACAACAAGAAGGTAACCTTTACATACTCATCAACAACATATAACCTAATCATCAAGTTATCTAACATAACATAACAATAGAAATGCACACAACCACATGTTATCATCATTCTTGACTATTTGACACGTGCATATGACTATGTTAATCAACTATCCTCTATCATCTATGTAACCATAACATCAAAAGACATGTTCATAGACATAATGTACATAACCATAATGCATATAACAATCCTTAACTTACATACCTGCATGCTAAACATACAAACATGTATGATGACATGTCCTTGCCTCGAGGTCCAATGTTGCAACTTCACTTGATGATCGACATCTCTTGCTTTACCCCATTCAACACATTAGCATCATAACATACCAATAACACCATTATGGCCTAAATTGCATACAATGACTTCACAATTCATATTCTACCTACTATTCATGCATAAATATAACCAAGACCATACATGCATAATGTCTGCATACACACACATAACAAATGAGTACAAAACCATATACGCATCATTCTAGCTAGATTCCAATCATCAATGCATGACCATATCAAGTACACAAACCATGACCTCATGCATGACAAAAACCAATACTCCAATTTTATACACATTGCCACATGCAACCAACAATATGCATAAACAATGTGAAATCAACTACACATATGCATAAATGCATGTAGTCGAATATAAGCGATAAATTCTTGTAATCAGCCTACAAGACTGATACATGTAATCAAAATCTTCAAAAATGTAACCTAACATACAAGGATGTAAGTAGGTATCATGAAATCAACATGTAAGCGACATATAATTCATACATAGTTAGTCACATGTTCCAAAATCAAGACATCGTGTCTATTAATTTGAAATCAGCTTTCAACAATACTAACAACCATGTCATAGTCGACAATCAACTCACAATCATAGTCATAATACTACAACTAGCACCCATTTGCATGCAAGTGCATATTAGTTGTCTCAACACATATTGTGTTAGTACACTATATTAAAACAAGAGAATGCCTTCATACAATTTTATAAGCACAAATACATATCACACACTTAATCAAGCATTCAAACAACCTATAAGCATACCCCCTTACTATCCATGGTCCACACTAAGGTAGAAGGAGGAAGCTACTATAATGGCCCGATCTCCAATGTCCAATTATGGAAATGGGATCTCCAAAGCTCTAATAAATTTAACCACACTTGAAAATAAATTGATTTTTATTTCTCATACATTTGAATGGGATTAAATCAAAAACATTGCACTTATTCCACTTGCCACTTTTCCATACTAACATACTAACTAAAAACATGCCACTTTTCCATTTCCTTACATGCAACTTTGCAAATTTCTTGCATGCAACTTTTCAAATACCCTACACGCAACTCTTCAAATTGTTTGTATGAAAATAGGCATAGATCATATACATCCATATTATCATACCACAATACTATCTCATCTAAAAACTAACATTTTCTTCAAAAAAATACCATACTTTTAAATTTTCTTCAAACAACTACTATACTATTACATTTGCATGTAAGCATTTCTTCAAACACTTTACATGCAAACTAATATAGCAAACTATTTGCATACAAGTAAGCATATATCAACTACAAGAATACTATTACACATCAATACTATCCCCAACCACAAACAATATACTCATTGGGGCATTCTATCAAAAAATTTGTATGCAAGTAATCATTGAACCATTTACGCATTTCATCAAATGCTTTGCATGCAAACTAATATAGTGAATGATTCAATGCATATATCCTAAACTGTAGTAGTAAAAGTTATGGAAACTGAACCATATGATCAATGGTATTTTCCCTCACTATGGTTCAAGTTTCAACTTCTGAGATTTCATAGATGAAAATTTATAACAAAAATACCAACACAATCTTAGTTGGTGCACAATTCTAGGGGTACCCATAAATCTCGACTTTCACTGGTCATATCTCCTAAAATATAGCGAATAAATATCTGAAATTTTTATCACAATATCAGTGGGATTTCCCCTCATTGTGGAAAAACTAACTCCTGAAAGTGCCCAGAAGAGAAGTTATAATAAACATGTCAGCATGACCTATTTGAGGCCTGATTTTAGGAGCATTGAGAAGGCTCGACTCCCTATACTCATATCTCCTAAAATATTGCGACCCAATATCTGAAATATCTTCCACATAATCAATGGTGTTTCCCCTCAATGTGGACAATTTTTTAGCTTCTGAAAGCCTACAAAAGATAAGTTATTTCATAAATGCAATCATGACATGTTTAAAGGTGCATTCAGGAAGGTCATCTTCGTTAGATCATAATTCCTAAAGTATTGTGAACCAATATCTGAAATCTTGACCACATTATTAGTGGGATTTACATTCAATATATAAAAATTTTCAACTTCTAATATGCCATAGACGAAAAGTTATAATATATATGAAAGAAAGGTCTAAAATTTAAATCTATGTTCTTCATTTCACCTATGATAAAGCCTATCCAGTCCAAGTGTTTGAACCATTCTCTGATACCACTCTATAACAGCCTTCGGGGTAAATGTGCATACAAAAAACATAATAGGAACAAAAATACAATAAACATATTATCCATCAAAATCCATATATACATTAGTAAATTTACACACGAACATTAAGGGAATGAATATTTCATTAATAAATGCAATGAACCAATCGGTGATGGGACTACTAAGTTCCACCCAACCATAGATTGGTTGAGCCAAGTCTCTCTTCAGCCAGTCACCACCATGCCATATTCCAAGCATGAATGTGGAACTCATTGAACACATCAAAAACACCAATCAATGTGGATGCCACCGGAGTTCTCTGCCTACACCGTGAGGAATTTGAGTGCCTCCTAGTCTCTTAGGATTTATCATGCGTCCACAGTTTGATCCAGGGATCACTAGGCCCTACCCCAAGACATACTCTTCAAGATTTACCGTGCATCCCATCCCATAATCACTAGGCCCAATGGAGAGAAAATCCATCTCTTGGCTTTACCGTATATCCTGCCATTCATCGGCAAGGATTCCTAGGCCCACCGATGCACACAATCTAGCTTTACCACAACCCACAGTCTGGTTCAAGGGTTACTAGGCCAATGGCTTCGTGCATCCTTATTATGGTTCAAGGACCACTACCACCATGTGTTTTTCAATTCGTAGATCCACCCCACTCAGCTTCGAATCCAATCTGTCCATACCCCACAAATTGCATGAGAGAACCCATCTCATCAAAGCTATCAGGAAATGGCAAGGCTAGGCTGAAAATACTACCACACCTAGCAAGACCCATACCATGGTAGAAAAGAAACACATGCAATCCCATACATTCCAAATCTAGGAAGGAAAATACACATGCAATTTGATACCTCCAATGAAGCTTGTTCTAGCTGCTTGATCATGCATTTCCCTACATGATATTTTCTTCCTCTTGTTGTATTTCCCTTTCTTGCTCCAATGCCAAAGTTCTCCAAGAAAGCTCTAAGCATCCAAGAGTATGAGAGAGAGAGACAGAGAATAATGAGAGAGCTCCAAAGCTAAACTGAAAAAAGGTTCACTCTGAAAGGAAGCAGCTTGCCAACTGATCCTGAGAAGCCTTTTTATTAATGAGGCCTCTATTTTCTTCATTTTCCATTATTTTCCTTCAATTTCCTCCTCGCATGCAACCTATGACCTTTCACCTTCCTTTCTCCCAATTTCCATTACTTTCATAAATAAAATGTCAATTAATGCCTCATGCCTTTCCAAATCCTTAGTCATTTCCTTTGCCACTTTCCATAGGCATAAAAAACCAAATGAACACACACCAGGATGTCTTTCCAAACATTCAGCTTGTAATACATATCCCATCATCTGTGGTATCTATATATTTTTACATGGAATTTTCACTAGGGTTGTTATAAATGCATATCATAACTAGAAAGAAAATAGGACATGCATTGAAAAAATCCAAAGCAAATGTCTGAACTATAGAACTTTACTCTAACTATTACTACTTAATCTAATTTAAGAAATAAACCATAAGTAAATACTAAATTACTTTGTAGAAAACAAAGAAATAACATAAATGAAAACTAGACAAAGAGTTAAAACCCTATATAGGTCCTATTCCCCTTTAAGAAGACAATTATCTAATGTCACCACTATATCATGAAGACAACATGCATTGATAAGAGATCAATATGCTAGAAAAAACAGTTTTGCACTTTTCTACAGGAATAGTCACAATCCTACAACAGACTTTATAGCACTCCACAAAACATGCATAAAACACAAAAATGAACAATAGGAAGGGGTAGAATGCCTCCATAAGAAATATCGCTAGTGAGATAGCTCAAAAAAAATCCACGCGGAGCATGTTTATATAGAAAAATGGGTGACTATGTCATAAAATCATTCGTATAGGAGATTGGTGATCTAAAATGGAGCAGATTAGTAATGATGTGCTAATTCCCCATTCAAAATATAAAAATGTGCTTGAGGTTTGTAATCCAAAATAGCAAGTAAAAGCATGAATTTTATGTGTTTTTACTTAAGTTAGTTTCATGAAGAAAACTTAAAACATGAAACCATAGCACTGAATGGAAGCATGCATCAAACAATAATACACCAACAATTGATAAACGAGTTCACCCCTCTTGGGCTACATTTCCTTGGATCAGCTCTAAATGCATGACCCCTTCTCATTATGTTCAAAATTCTTCAGTAATAAGAGTACATAAGTGTGTTGACAAAAAGAGTGCCTAGTTTCCCCTTCAAGGAAACATTATTCTACAAGGAACTCTCACTTTAAACACATGACAACCTACAATTAATCATGAAACAATCAGTGAGCTAAGGGCTCTCAAATCAAGACCCCATGCTCCAAATTCCAATAGCATAAACAATACTATAATCCACTAGAAGTACTTAAACAAGTCTCTTTCTCCATACACATATAAAGAAAAGAAGAAATAAAGCTACAACATTGTTGTAATGGTTGCTGCAGAAAGCACATGGAGGTTGGAAGACCCCTGCAAGGTAATCTCCATCTCCATTCTCCTCCATAAACCGAATCAACACTCTATTTGAACAGGATCCCATAGGCTTCACTTTTCAAAAAACAAATCCAAAATTTATCCTTTGATCTTAAAACTTGTTCCAAATGAGTTCAGAATGTCCAAAAATGGCTCTCTAGCCTCTTTTTGTATCCCATTTGGTCGAAAATTGCCTTAGTGGTGACTTCTATTAGTCTTTCCACAATTTTCTCCTCCAAATCTGAACCTGTCGAGGGCCGATTCTTAACTCCTCTGATATCTAATTGTGATATCACATCCAACCCAACCTGCTAGGGGCTGATTCTGCAACACCTTCCCCTTCACCAATTGCAATTGTGATTTGCGATTGCCTTATCGCATCGCAACCCTTCCTTCTCGGGGGCAGATTTCTAATGCTGACCTACCTTTCACTCTGATATGCGATATGCGGGGGCCAATGGAAACCTTCCACTTGTTGCCTCTTCATTCGCTGAAGGGTTTTGTAACGTCATCCAATCCTACCATGTAGACAAGTCAAACTTGAACTTTGACTTTCTCCAACTTCTGCATACAAGCTTGGATTTGAGTGTAGTTCACACCGTTGGATTCAGAATGACGAGCTATTTGATCTAAATCTAAGCTTATCAATATTATTACACTTTGATTTTTTTGGCAAATTTTGAGCTCCTAATCAATTAGTAATCCTAATCATCAAGAATTCTTGTATCAGTAAGATAATAAAGAGAATGACAGAACATAAATTAAATGACAAGAGATGGAAATATGAAAGGGTTCCTCAATGTACCCTTGGGTGAGGCTTATCCAAGGTTCTCAGGGAACATAAAAAGATCAAGTACTAAACCAACGGATGATAAATTTTCTTCATTAAATTAATAGAAGAGTGGATTACATTGTTTGGTCTTAAAATAACTTGTTCAAGATTTATAGGGAGTTTTAAAAAAATTATAAAATATTAAACCCCATAACACTGAGCCTCAAAACCCCTTTTATATATAGAAATTAGGGATTATCCCCTTGATATGTGGATTGGCTTCCTACCTAAACCTCAAAAGGATAGGGCATTGTTCCTATGACTAACTCTTTTTAATAGATTTGGTCTCTTTACTAGTTGAAGAATCATTGAGTGATATAAGGTTGTGCTAGATAGAGTACCATCTTTAGAGCAAAAAAATCCCTACTTTGTCTAAAGCCTGCTAGCCATAATTCTTCTATCCCATCCTACCATGGCAATACAAAAATTGTACCAAAAACTGAGTGAAATCCTAAGCATGACCTAATCAAACAAAAAAACTTGCTTAACTTATGATTATCCTACTGTTGTGGTGAAACACAACCCCCCCATTTTTCACTTTTAAATGAAAAATGAGGACCCTTTTAAACGATCAACTTGATAGTACTACTATAGAAATTGAAAATGAGGAAAGATCTAAATGGGTTCAATTTGTTCTTATTGATCTATAGTAATTTGTTTTAACGTCATTCGGATTAGTCATTGTGAAATGTACTTATTTGAAGGCTTTTTATTTTTTTGTATTTGTTTAATTTTAGGGATCCTTCATTTTCCAACTCCCTTCCTTATTGGCGTTTTGAAAAAAAATTGACTTCTTGAAGCTTTATCACTTGCCAAAGCCTCATGGTTTTGATCGTATTTTTTGGCACCCCCTTGCTTTCTTTCGCATTCATGCAAAGATTTCCATATTGATCAATTAAACACAAAGAGGAACCTTTGATTGTCACATCACCTCACATTTGGCATTTGATCGCACTAGTTGGCATTTCTTCCATATGACTTAGCACATCATTTCACATTCCACATCGATTGTTTATCTCCTTCACTTGGTTTGACATATTCATAAATAAAATAATAAATAATTAATCTATAATTTTTTCTATTTTTATACATAAATAAATATAATTTCATAACTTTAATGATTTGTAAAAACATTAGATTAATTATATTTATCTTTATTTAAAACATCAAAAATCCAAAAAACAAAAAAAACACATTTTATTTTTTATATATTGTAAATATAAAATTGTAAATATAATATAAAATAAATTAGACCTTTTTTAAATAATATAAATTGAATTTATTGTAATAATAAATAAAATTTAATGATTTTCGGACAACGACTCCTCAGCCCTCGACAAGCCGACAACGAACTGCGACCAGCAAAGTAACCATGGTTAATCCAGATGAGGGTATTGACCTAGACCCAGCTATGGAGGATATTCTCTCTGTCTGGGGGAAAGATCCAACTGCTCAGAACATTGAACGTTACTTTGGAACGGTGGAAGCCCTAGCCTCTCCTCCGTTTTGTCCGGAATCAGAAAGATCGCCCCATACCCTCTCTAATACGGCCAAGGAGTTGCAAGGGACGGCAGCAGTGCAACAAGGGGGAAAGCTTCAGCATCAGCTTCAAAGGTCGAGCAAGGAAGACCCTCAGACAGGCCCGATCAACCCACATTTTGGGAGCAAAGGGAAACTAGGGTTTGTAGGACCGATTCTCTCCGGCGGACTGGAAGACATAGTTAACCTCGGAGCAAAGCTAGGGCAAAGCCCTGTAGGAGACGCGGGAAGATCTGCAACCATCACAAGGGTTTCAATTGCAAAGAGCATAAACAGCCCAAAGGAGATTGGGTGGCCGGATCAGGGTTCCGAAGAATACCAGGAACCAAGGGGGGAAGACAGGCGAACAAACCAGGGGTTTCAGGTAATTAATCAATCTCTTTTTGAATCTTTAAATCTTCCTCCAAATTCTTTGAAGGAGATCTGCCCGGAGTCAAGTCCTTTTCCCCAGATCTCCGGCCCAAGCTCTCATAGAGGGCAGCAGGAGAATGAAGCCCTAAGAGACACAGCCAGAGGAACAAAATCCACAGAGGGGCAAAGGAAAAAACAGAGACTGATTAAATCCCAAGGGGTAGAAGGAAATCTGGTGTTGGGAATGGACGTACAAATTGAAGAAGTGTTGGAGGTAGCAGAAAGCACCCTGGTCGGCAGAGCAAGAGGAAAGAAATTCTCATCCGACTACATCCAATCTTGGGGGAAGCAGAATTGGAAAACGGACCTAATCAGAGATTTTCGGGTTTTGACATTAGCAAAAGGGTGGTTCTCGGTCCGTTTCGAAAACAAAGAGGCAGCAGAATGGGTACTGAAGAGGAATTGGTCACTTGGGAACATCCCGGTGCTGTTCAAAAAATGGAGCCCCATGTTCGATGCAGCCCATGAAAAAGCCGATGTTTTCCCGGTGTGGGTAAGAGCGCCAGGGTTGCCATCGTTCCTCTGGGTTGAATCGGTGTTCAAGGCGATCGGGAACAGACTGGGTACTTACTTGGAGGCAGACATGTCATTCCAGGAAACACACAACAGGGCAATGGCTCGGATTCTGGTAAGCCTTAATCCAAGCGGAGGATTGGCAGAGAAGATCAACCTTCAATACAAGGAATATGTATTTGAACAAATCCTGGATTATGAATACTTGTCGTTCCGTTGCCACAGATGCCACGAGTATGGGCACTTGGCTAAGGAATGCCCCTTAGGAAGACGGTGGAGGAGGTTCCAGAGAACGAGGGAGAGGCCGGAAAAGACCAATAGGCGCTTCCAGGTTCAAAAAAACAAGGAGATATCAGAAGCTCAGGAAGATGAAACAATGGATGTAGACCCGCAGCAGGGGAGCCAAGATCAGAGAGCAGACCTTCAGGAACCTCCGAAGGAATTGACAGAAGACGGACCGGACCTAGGGGAAGCAAAGGAGAACGCAGATGATGTTCCACCGAGCTCAACTCCAAGCCCAGCCGAGGATCCAAAGGGGAAAGGAATGATATAGCGGACAAGCTTTCTAAAGACGGTCTACAGCAGGATTTGGGCAGCTGGAAAATTGTAGAAGATAACCAAGGCCAAATCAGAAGGACCGATCAGCCTCCTCATAATCATCTTTTCTGATATTCTGGCAGCATTTTTTGTTTCATTCTCTTTTCAAAAAAAAAAATTCACATATGCAAACACAAAACTCTTTCAGCTACGGCAATACTGCTTATTATAAACTCTCTGTACTGGTGACGGGTTGTTTTCCTCTTTGTTGAGGAGACCCGGTTTTTGCTGGTTAGTCTTTTTAAACAGACCATAGTAATTGATTAAGCTTAATCGGCTTAAAGGAATCTCAGTTCAGGACAAATCAAGAACAGAAGAAGAATCAGAGACAGTTTCAGCATATTAAAGGAAACTGGTCATAGGCAAAAGGCAGCAAATTTTGTAAATCAGACATGATAGTCACACAGGATGATAAGTGATGCATTAGCATATGCAATGTAAACTTTTTATAACCTTAATAAAAAGTTTCGTTTTTTCCTTTGGAAAAAAAATAAATAAAATTTAATATGAAAAGAAAATAGCAAAGTTATTATTAAAATATATACATATTCAAACACATATTAAATTCACCTTGTAAATTATTTATACCTTTTTACTTTAACTTAACATATTTTCTTTATGTAAATTACTTTGTTTTCACCAAAAGGAGGCAATACGCAACGTATTCATGATAAACATAGTTATTTTGAAATTTGGTTTGCCTTTTCCGTATGCACCAGAATTGGTAATGTCAAAAGCGAATGTATTCACAAAAACACTGTTTCCATTGCCGCATGTTGGTAAATTCCATCTCAATTTAAACCAAACTGTTAAAACAAATCCTCAAACCGTTAAAACAAATCCTGAGGCATTGTTGTGGAACATATTACAAGCATGCATTAGAACAAAAATAGAAACAGTTTCGGCGAAACAATATCATGGCAGCATTGTTGCCAAACAATTTTTGGAAAATTGGATTATAGGTGAAAATTAGAAAATGAATATTTTATTCATTTCAAATAATTTAAAATTTGCGTTCCATTTATGCCATAGACTTTGGCATTTCCTCTATTTCCGAAGAGGAGTTTGGATATTTTGTTAACATCAAATATTCTAAAAATAAAAATATATGAGACAGTCGGTGAAATTTAGAGTTTTATCTAAAAGATTCTCATTAATTCTTAACATTATGAACTCTTTTTCGATGAAATGAGCTTTCTTCGTGAATATTTTAAAAAAAGGGAGGGGCTAGTTCCCAAGAAGAAGCATTATAGGGCCTTCTTTTTATTACATTGTATACGTATCAGACAATGCTGATAACTGTCACATCGAAGCCATCATACAATCAGAATATTCGCCATCACCGGAATATACGCTGCAGCATCCGCGCAGCTTCACAGGATTCGAACGTGGCTGGGGTGCGTGCAAACTGACTACCCCGACCGCTACATCATGCACTCATGTGCGCGGCTTCGTGAATATGTCTTACAATGTTTTGTTTACATATTAATTTGCATGGAGCGCAATCTTCCTCAATATTTTTTGACATTATTCGTTGGTCGCAGGTCACCGAATCCCAGCAAAAGGGGAATCCGCAGATTGCCAAATCCTGAGAGGATTGGGACGAGAATTTTAGGGTGCACCATATAGCTCCGACTGGCAATTTTTATGCAAAAATCTAGGCATTCAAGAAACAGAACAGCATTTCTAGAAATTGTTATCGAAACTGCTTCTATTTTTGCAATTTTCAACAACACAAGGAGGCAAGCGAGGTTCCAGTGGCATTCATGGTGAAATCATGAGAAAAAATCTTAATTATATTATATAAGATATATAATGGACAAAAAGTACATCATGTATGCTTGAGGATAGGAGCAATCTGTACAAAATATTCTAGATAAGATGGGAAAAACATGGCCCATCAGAATAGTTAGCCATTTAACTTGCAGATAGAAGACAAAAAACAACTACATAAAGGAATATAGTATCCTATGTCATAACAGCTATTTAGATGTGTCGTTTTAACCTCGCCAAAAAAACATAAAACACAAAACTTCAGTAGCCTATAAAGATAAAAAACAAGACAGGGCATACCTGGGTTCAGTAATGAAAATTGTAGTTAAGTACCAGGGAGGGAAAATTCCTGGATGGAGAAAATTTATAAATCAGATATTGCCTTCATGTACCAGATCCCTGATTTCGATAGAAGACCTTTCTTGGATAAATTGTCAGCTTGTTGGTTCTGAGATCTATAAATATGTTGAATGGAGCTTCCTTCCATCCTCCTCCAAAGATACATGATTCTGTCCATCCAGTCTGCAAGATGAGGTTTATTGATATCGCCGATGAAGATTACATGCGATATATATTGCGTAATAAGTCCGCCAGGTTTATAAACTATTTTCACACCTAATCATACACCACAGTTATCCGATGCGCTCGTTTTGTTGATCGCCAGGTGGATAAATGGAGCTAATATGTGGATAAATGGAGAGAATATATGGAAATAGGGATTCGAATCCCTCATCACGGTTTTACTCAACCAAGTGTATTTTTGGCAAACAGAAAGAAAAAGGCAGCATTATATAAACCATCAGAAATGCATTCACTAATGGGGGCGATCCAGATCTACACACAGGAGGAGAAATTTCTTAAAATCAGATTTTCAATAGGTTAGAAGGAGGAAGGATCGCGATCCAGCATAGGGGGATTCTTTGCTATCATTCAATCTGCACATATGCATTTCTGTTTTGTGTAGAAGAGGTGATTGTAAGGATTTAAAGAGTTTTTTTTACCTTTGTAGTATTGCTTAGCACTATTTCATGCAGTAAGATCATAGGTCTCAAATTCTCTAAGACTGCATATTTTGTAAGCAAAGCTTTGGCATTATTATGGATTTTCATTCATGTGTACTTTTACCTGAATGCCGAATTTTTATTTGTGTCCAAGTTTTGTAATTGATTTCGATTTCTATTCTAAAATATATTTCTTATTGATTCTTAACATTTCTGTTGGTTCAATTTTGATATGATTTGAAGCTTTATAGGAGCTATCTCCAAGAGGCAAAATGAGATCGGATCTATAATGAATTCAATGAAGTATATATGAGATAAATGATAACTATTTATCATGTAATCGCAAATGTATTTTGCTTTTTATTCCGTTAATTAATATGAAATATTTCTTTTGGTTAATGGAAATCACATGGTGAATTCGATCATAAACCAATCTTTCCCCCTATTTTTATTTCATTTGTTCTCGGATTAAGAGAGGGTTATCCCATCTTAGTCCGAGATAGGATTTTTGTTTTAGGATTAATTTTATATTTGTAAATGTAATCTACAAAAAGTCCTCTTTATTTGGAGGCAAATATCCTAATTCTTAGTGGTATGATTGAGCCCTTATATCAATCAAACTTCTTGACCGATTTTAATCTTTATCCAAAACGTTAAGAAATCAATCATGAGGATTAATGTGATATATTGTATATTAATTTATTCATTTCTAATCAATAACAATTAACATTAGAAGTCATTTTTCTTTTTCTTTTTTAGAGTTAGCCTTAACATACTAATTACTCATTAATCTGTAACATTTACTTTCAATAAATAATATTAACTTAAGGTAATTAGAATAGTTTTAACTTTAATATGGTAGTATAAGTTAACTAAGATTTTATTAATTGTTTACTTAGAATAATAATAACACTATTTAGTTAAAACTTTCATCTTATAGGTTATCATAGATTTCTTAGAATTAACTTTTAGCATACTAATTATTAATTAATATTTAATATTTAATAATAGCCTAATGTAATTAGAATAATTATGGTAATGTATTTAACTAGATCTTAATAAATGTTTTTCTTAGAATAATAATAACATTATTAACATTCATTTTATAGTTTATCATAGATATATTATAATCTCATAATAAACTAGATTAAATATTTAGAATTATTATTAGAACTATATTAGTGATATTTAGGAATATATTATAGTATAAGGTATAGTTATTTACATAGTATAGTTAGTTAATTAGCATAATAACATAGGATATATTAGTTTAGATTTGACATATGAGATAAATAGGAGTATTTTAATACTTAACATAAAGACTTTAACAATAGTATAGCATTATCATAGTGTCATTTAGGATTAACAATTAATATTAACTTAATACTATAAAGTTAGTTAGGTTAGAATAGTTACGCTAATTGTAAGTCATAACTTAGTCGTGGCTTAGTTGAGCCCCCAATCAACTTAAGGATCACTTTCTTGCCTAATCAGCAAGAGAGCTGATCTGATGTCTCTTCTCCATTAATGAATGAAAGTCCTATTTTAAGTCATCAGAGATTGAAAGAAGGTAACTGGACCTAGTTAAACTAGTCGGAGCCACTACTCCAAACAGAAAAGGCGTTGCTTTAAGCTCTAGACTGGGTGGTTATCCCACAATGTTGTTGCAGCGATTTTCGAGGCATCAACACCTACAAAACAACCATATTTTATATCAAAAAGGTCAAATTATGTGTATTTTGGGTCACAATTGCTATTGATGGGCTTGTACATGGCCAATGTATGGGCCCGCTGCTTACTTATCTTAGTGTATAAAAATTCACAAATTTAAAAGCCTACCATAAAATGTTTGGAAACATTTTTGTAAAAATATTCAAATTTTAAGGATTTCATGTAGTTTCTAGAAAATTTAGGCAATTTTAAAAATAAAATAGTTTTATCCTGTAGAATTTTGGTGAATCATTTAAAAAAAATGGAAATCAATGAATCTTTTTTTTCAAAAGACATGGAAAATTAGCCCACTGGTGAAATTTAGCCCCTAAATTTTTTCCTACATGATGCCATCCATATCCACCTTGTATATTATATTTGACATTGATAATATGTGATGGTTCAAGTATTATTCCATGGTACTTCAGCTTGAGAAGTGAATTTTAAGGAGAGGATCTCATTTCCCTACCTCCACAGTCATAAAGAAATCAAGATACATCAAAGATGCCCAAAATATCTTACAATGTTCAACTCAAATACTAAAAACTCCCTAACAAGGGAATTTTTCATCATGTATAGGTATTATTCATGGTGTTATATGATTATATCCCTTGTTTTCTCCCCTTGACCATACTTAGGCCTTGATGTGCCTATTTCCATTTCTCAAAACCTCGGCATGGCATATATATCCCACTTAGATGCCTACAAATAACCCCTACAAAGGACTCGTGCATTAGTTAGAGGATTTATCCAAAGGCCCTAAGCCTTAAAAGATTTAATAATATCCCAAGGAATTTCTTGTCCTTTTTCACCCAGGGCTAGAACTTGTGGCTCATCCTTAATACACAAAACCTCCTAAAGGCATCCATTTCCAAATCCAATTCCAAATACTCCCTAGATAGTGCATTTTTTGTGGTTTGTAGGGTAATTTTCATGTTTATCTAGCTTGAGAATATACATTATGGACCTTATACCCTTGTTCTTTCATTTTCTAGCCATGAATATTAAGACTAAGAAGTTTCATTTAGGTTTTAAGCCCCTCTTTTCCCACCAACCATGCTTATGAATCAAGATCCATATTTTCTAATGCACAAAGACTACTCATGGTACATGTATTCCACCTAGACGTTGATGAACCCCAACCATAACCTTGACAAACACTCTTGATGTGCCCCTAGGACACATTCTATTTTAGGACATATTTTATGGTACTCTAACAGGCTAAAAATACACTATAGTCGTCGTGTGTGTTGGTTCAAGGATACATTCATGGAATTATATAATATAAGAAGCTTCATGGGTTGTAGTTGTTTTTCATGGTGCTTAAGCCTGAGATGCTTCATTCAAGGTGTGAGGATCTTGTTTTCCTCCCTTGACCTTTGTTAGAACTTGAGACCCATTCTTGGTTCACAAATAACTTGGTGGTCATATCCCACTTGGAGGTGCAGGATATACTTTAAAGGTCATATGTATTGGTTTAAGGAAATTTCCATAATGATTAAGCATAAGAAACCAAAATTAGTAGTAGAGGCTCTCAATTCTCTCCCTCAACTATGATTAAGGACTTGAAAACTAAACATGATGGAAAAAATATGTAATGATTTCCACTATGAAATCAAATATTAAATACTCCATATAAGGGCAATGTTTCCCTTCTAACTATGTTTATGCCTCAACACCTTTTTTGAGTGCACGAAATTTAGCCATGGTGCCTAAATCTCATTACAATCATACAAGGAGCCTATTGGGTTCAAGAATTTGCATATCTTTATCACCTTTTTCTTTACCTTTTTGTTTATTTTGTTCTCAATATTCACATCCTTTCCATCTATTTATTTAGGTACGCCAAATATTTTTGTCACTCTAATCCACTAAGTGTTTTTGGTTTTTTACTGATAGAATGTTGAGGAAAATGTATATAGGATGAGCCAGTTGATCCAATATGTTTCTACTCCATCACTTTTAGGATGATGTTACTCTAGTACTTCATAATGTTGCTACTTTGACGCAGGCGGTTGCAACTACTGCTAAAGTCTTGGTGCTATTTAGGGTTGTTCTCATGTGTGTTATTACTCGACAAGGTCAACGCGGTTCATTGTGACAACAAGGATTTGACTCTTTCTAAACAACATGGCCAATTTGGACACGATGGTTATGATCACCAGCTTTTTGGTTATTTTCTAACATAAGCTGGGCTATTGTGGCAACAACCTTATTTGTATAAAATTTGTTTTAATTAGTTATTAAAGTACTTTAGTTAACTTTATTTGAACATCTTGAGAATCAAAAAATTCTCAAGGTTGTTCATGTTCAATTTAGTACCAAGATTAGATGTAAGGGGAAAACTTATAAAAGGGAGAATGCCTACCCCGAGAAGGGGGGCTAGCATTATTTTTCTCAGACTATACATGTGCATATTTTCTTTACAATTAATGCCAGACTCAACAAGCTTGTGGCCCATTCTATGAATTATTGTGTTAGCCTAAAGATTATGATATTTTCTCTAACTCCTTAATGAGGAAGGGCCTCCTCTTTAGCAGGGATTGGTGTGACTATAGAGGTAGCTTTTCTGTTTTATTTAATTAGCTTGGGGGTTTTCAATTAGATTTCTAGAATTAAATTTTATTGTTGTTATAGATTTCATGTATAGCACATTGTTTTTTCTATTACTCATGATAGTTTGTAGGAATTCTTGAATCTGTGCCATTGTTACTCAAACATTGCCATCGTAGACCTTTTCCAAATCATTCTGTTTTTCTTGATTATGTACAATTGTTATGGATTGTTGTGAGTTGTTACTATTACAAAGTGTCAATTGGATTGTTGTTATAGATTGATAATTATTTCTTGTTGTTATGGATTGTTGTGATTCGTTACTATGACACAATGTCAATTGGATTGTTGTTATAGATTGATAATTATTTCTTGTTGTTACTTGATTCTTGTTACAAATCACTATTATTAATTATATTTGTAGGTCACTTTTACATATTTGTGTTACAAATAGTTGTTACGATATCCTTTATTGGTCCCAACCCAACATTAATAATGCAATTTCAGTAATAACATTTCATTTTCAAAGTGGTTATGTTGTTTGAATGATTTCATTCCTAGTTTGGTGATGCAGATATTGGAGATTGATTTAAAATTGTTGTGTTGTTGAGTGATTTCATTTTTGAAAGTAAGGACCTAGTTGTGTTGAGCGTTATTTCCTTTCTGCAAGAGTGACTAAGTGTTGTTTCCTTCCTGTAAATCATGATTTTCATTTCCATAATTGTGTGTAGAGAGCTCTTATTTTCAGGCAAGTGTAGTTTTCAGTAGTGAGGTTTTTAATTCCAAGATTAAGTGAAGAGTGATTTTAAGTAAGCATTGAGATTTGATTGAGGGTTTTGTTCTTGTTGAGGAATCATAGTAGAAGAAATTATAGTAGGAAGTAGTCAATGTTATTTAGTGATTGTTATCTATGCATATTATGCATAATAACCTTGACATAAAAATAATTTCCCTTTTTGATAATTTATACTAGAGTGGATGCACTATTTTAACAAGACAATAAAAAACACCATCAAAACACCTATGAAGGACTCATGTATTAGTTCAAGCACTCATTCAAGGTTCTTCAACTCTATAATATTCATGCAGATCCTAAGGCACTTTTTTTTCCATTTTTGGCCATGTTTAGGGGTCTATGATGCATCTTAAATGTGCAAAACCGTGTAATGGTGTCCATAACCAACTCCAATGCAAAGATCATAAAAAACAAAACCTCATGCCCAAACATGGAAGTATGGCACATGGTGCCCTAGATACAAAATGGAACTCGCTAGTGTTACACTAAAAAATGTCACCTTGACTACTTACAGTTAGTATGGCTCAAATCAACAGTCATGCTACCCTCTTAGGCAAGTCTCATGCCTCTGTTATCCATCTCAAACTCAAAGAAGAGAGAAAGTCTTGTAAAAATCATGTTTATCTCTGGGGTCGCAGGTTCTCTCTAGTCTTACCTGCGGGGACGCGGACCTTGTTCACAAAATCTGCGTCCATGGACGCTCTGTATGTTAAGGGACAGGTGCGTCCCTCTGTAAAAGGCAAAATGCGCGAGTTTTATCTTGAAAAAGTTACTTGTGGTTACTTCTAGAACATTCTAGAGGTCGGTTTGATGAAATGGATGCGCCTCCAGTTGGTTCATGTATCTCTATTAAGGGGGAACTTATCCCATCAATAAGGGAGCTATCCCACCCAAAGAGGGGGATGATCCCATTGATAGTGGACCTGAATAACCTCTTTACAGCACTATAAATAAAGGCATTGAGCCAGAAGGAGAGGAGGTTGGAGCTATACATTTTCTTTGGGTAAATGCTGCAGGATTTAGGTCTTCCATTAGAGCCTTTGTGAGGAGAGATTGTCTTCACTTGATTCTACTTGGGAGAGGGTGAGCTTTGTCAAAGTAGAGGAAAACCCTTGATGGACCCTGGGAGGAACTTGCACAACACCAAGGCCAGGTTGTAAGAGTTTCTTTGTTTCGTTATTAATACAAACTGGTTTATTTTTCTCAATAGCTTGTGTTAATGAGTTATTTCATGTGTTCCTTGGTCTGCATGTTGAATATATGTTTTATTATATGAAATGCAAGTGCTTGGTAATTGTTTGATTGTTTGTGGTTGCAGGAATTGACTTGAAGGAGGAGCTCATCCGGATCGTCAAGAACGGACTTCAACAACATCGTTTTGGAATAAGGTAAGCCTAAACACTTGTAGTTTTCATGTTGTAAAAGGTGTATTTAGAGAAAGATCACTCCTTTTTGTCTTGTTTGTCATTAGAATGTCTTAGACTTCTAGGAAGGTCAGTCGTGTCCGCACCCTTGACAGATTCCGTGTGACAGCTAGTCACTCATTAACCACTACCACCTTCACAACTATTAACTACATCTTAGAAGTTGATATTTCTCTTATTACTAGAAGTAGGAGCTTAATTAATTTTTTTTATGGTAGTGGTTTTCCTCTTTAGAGAATAGACAAAGAAAAAAATTGTATTATATTTTTTCCTTAATTAATTAACACACTTACAAAATGATACTTTATAATTAAAGCTAAGAAAACTCACTATAGATGATACTATCAATTTTGATGGTGTTTCCCTCCTCTATGACCATAATCTCTTAGCTATGACACCTTGTAGTACTTACAAGAATCAAAGCATGAAAATTAAAAATTAAAAATAAAAATAAGAAAACCTAAAATGAATCACATTCATGATACATAAAAATTCATCAATGAATGATCTCACCATGAATGTCTTAGGTAATGATAGAGATTAACTAGCAAGTAATCCATTTAGTTGCACAAGCTACTCTAAGGAAACATATGTTGTTGTATGCACTATGGTATCAACTTGGGATGATGGTCATAGAGTGGGGGGTGGGGGATGGGGGAGTCAGGGTGCATAGGACTAGGTGGTGAAACCATAGAAGATTGTAGGTTTTAACCCCATACAGAAATTATCTGCATACGAATTCTACAACAAGAAAATAAACAATGCGAGAGCATAACACATAAAACACATATACAAGAGATTTTCCCCTAGATCCCAAAACTGGGACTACTAGCTTGATTTTTCATTATGTTCCTTCCAATGTTATAATACATATTTATACATGACGAAGCATCCAATACCATGGACCGAAAAACATCGCGTCCAATACCATGGACCGAAAAACCATCGCATCCAAAAACATGTGCAAAAATCATGCACAAAACCATAGGCGGGTCCGCCCAACCTAAAATAGGATCCAAAACCAAAATTTTCTGGGGCGCTGCTCTAGACCCCATAAATTGGGGTTATATGTATGCCTCAAACCCCTTGTGACCCCCTCCCACTACACAATCGGCACAATGAAGGGGAGCTCTACTGCCCCTCTAACCCCCTAGTTAACTACATGGGCTAGTCGTGGAAAGAATATAACACAACCAAACAAATATGACATAATGGTTTCTACAACATGGGGACTAGTTGGTGGTGTACTAGTGCAACCACTATGGATGGATGGGATGACAAAGGTGGTAGGGGTGGGAAGCAATAAAGATCCATCAGTTGTATAAGAGAAGGAAGTACCCCATGGCATAAAAGTGGTATCCTAAGAGTCAGGTGATGATCCTCATAAATGGGTGATTATATGGGCTCATTTTACCTCCTAACCTATTCAGATCAACCTTTCTCTTAACTTATTGTATGATATTTTTATGATATTTATGCTTATAAGTGAGTTGAGTTAGTTATTGTGCCATGTGGTCTAACATGTATTTAATGCAGATTATTGATGGATTTCGAGGTCAAAGTGAAGGATCTAGTGGAAAAATGGCAGAAATAACTTGAAGTGTACAGAGGAGAGGACTTATAGGAGGGAATCTCCCTCATTTATTACTCCTCACTTCGAATTCCCCTTCATTCAGCTCGGAGTACAAGCAGTCGAATCATGCACTAGAAGGTAGCCGAGCAAGTGGAGGATGACTGATGATTATCTCGAGTTTTGGGAGCCAAGCCTCCCTAATTTTAAGTTGTTGGTAGCTTCATTTGTATAAGTAGAGAGGCCTAGGGCCTCACTAGGGTCGTATTTTTTCTTATGTAAAATCTACTCAAATTTCGAGCTTATCATCTTTGTGACAATTTCATGTAATCTTGCTATTGTTTTGAGAATAAAGATGGAATCCTTTTTGAGCTAGCACTAAGTTACCTCAGAGGGCTGAAGCTCTTGGGTTAGGGCCCAATCCAAGCAACCAAGCTCCTCTTTACTTGTATTTGTATGCCTTGTTTTATTTTATAGATTATTTTGCTATTAGATGTATTTATCTTATGGTTAAGAATAGGTTGCTTTTGATGATTTGGTAGTTTGCTTCCATTTGTTCTTTCTGTAGTAGGCTAAGTAGTGATAAAGAGAAGATTAAAAAGGCTAGAAATAGTGCCTTGGCCTCTCTTCCTCCCTCTGGGACCATGATTTGAGGCAAAGACTCTCTTTCTGCTCCAAAAACACGGATTTTCCTCATTCATAGGACTTCTAGTGTTTGCAGCTTTTTGCTACGATAATAGTCTAGTTCTACTTTGCTTCAGATATTCTTCATCATGCTCATTTCCTGATTTGCAATAGTCTTCTTTCATTCTGTCCTTTCTTGCAACATTTCTCATTATTTCCTTTCATAGATCATAGTTTAGACTATTTTGATGCAAAACTCTGTTTTTCTAGATGCACTCATTTCATTGCTTGCTTGATCTTATTGGTTGACTGTCAGTTCCTTTGCAGAATATCTCTTATAGAAGTAGGCCAGCTTATCAGCCATCACATCCTCCATTTGATCCATTCCCTACAGGTCGCCCAAACCTCACCCCAATTCTGCCTTAGTTTCCTGCATTTCCCATAGAACTTCTTCCTCTCTTCTTGATCAAACCCAATCATCTTTCTCTCTCCTAGTGGTTCATGGTAGACCTTAGGCACCATAACACCACATTCCAACCTTCATCCACCTTTTTCACCCACTCTCACACCCTCAAAAAAATGAAAATTGCTCTCGGCCTCCTCCTGTAGGCCTCCTCTAGTTGCCTTATTTTCCTCCTGTAGATTTCCTGTGTCCTCTTGTAGATTTTCCTATAGGATTTCTTTTGAAGTTTGAGTGTGGGAAAATCCTCCAGAAGGCCACTTGAGACCTCCTAGAACCCATCCACACCATCCTACATCCTCTCAAGTCCCAAAACCACCCTTCAACGCCACCTATTCTCTACCACATTCACACACAATAAATTACATGCATGTCAAATTCACATAAAAATACATAAAAATCCAAAAAGATGTTTTTTGCTTATTTACTTCCAGTAATAGCTTAGTTAGATGTTGTTTACTTCATTGAGTAGGCAATGGCATTCCTTTCATGGTTTTCATATTGCTTTCTGCAAAAGTAGAATTAGTTGGTTAATTAGGGTTCACTAGGTTTGCTTTACATTTTAGTATTTCTCCTTTCTGTAGTTAGAATAGCATCTGTAGAGTAATATTTCTTTCCTTTCATCACATATAGAGCTTCTTCTGGAATCCATAGAAGTTGGCTTGATCTCCTAGTGATCTTGCGTCGTCTGACCAAGTGACAATCTGGAGCGAGAACTAGTACTTTTGCATACAACACCGATGCTTCCAAGTTTGTTATGAACTACCGGGTTGATAAGAGTAAAGTAGGCAGCCCAGGAGTTGCAGTATTATTGCTACAATACTAGTGCTCACCATCAGGGAAAGGTGGCAAATTATCAGACTTACCTCACAACTTGAGACAAATGATATGCAGAAAGTGGGTGGTTGTGAAGCATATGATGATGAAAATATCAATCTAGAATACAATGAGCCAACCTACATACACAAGGACATAATATTTTAATTATTTATCCAAAATAAGATAATAAAATTCACATCTAAAAAATATTTATCTTAGCACATGATACCTAATAAGGGGGTGACAGGTAAATCCTAAGTGAACATGGTTCATCACAAGATGACAATGCATTCTATAGAAAAATTAAATTAAGGACATAATTATAGCCAAACTAAAAGAACATTCAAATTGAAAGCATCTAGAATATGAACTGAAAACATATGACAATGTTCATTGTTAGCAGTGGAAATTTTGAATACATAAGATGATTAATCTTTAGGACAATAATTCATAATCATCAAGAATTCTTGTATCAGTAAGATGAATCCTAATCATCAAGAATTATTATACCAGTAATATGAATCCTAATCATTAATAATTCTTGTATCAATAAGATGAATCCTAATCATCAAGCATTCTAGTATCAATGAGATAATAAAGAAAATCACATAACATAAATTAAATGCAAGGAGATGGAAATATAAAAGGGTTCCTCGGTGTACCCTTGGGTGGGGCTTATCCAAGGTGCTCAAGGAACATAAAAATATCAAGTACTAAACTAATTGATGATAAATTTTCTTCATTAAATTAATAGAAGAGTGGAGTACATTGTTCAGTCTTAAAATAATTTGTTCAAGAGTTATGGGGAGCTGTAAACAAATTACAAAATATATTAAACCCTATAAGGCTGAGCCTCAAACCTCTTTTATATATATAAATTAGGGACTATCACCCTTGATATGTGGATCTATTGCCCCCATAAACCCCAAAATAATAGGGCATTTTAATAGATTTTGTCTCTTTGCTAGTTGAAGCATTTTTGAGTGATCTAGGGTTGTGTTGGATAGAAAGCCATCTTTAGAGGGGAAAAAATCCCTACTTTGTCTAAAGTTTGCTAGCCATAGTTATTTTATCCCATCCTACCATGGCAATACACTGATTGCTCCAAAAATTGAGTGAAATCATGAGCATGACCTAGTCAAACAAACAACCTTGCTTGACTAATGATTAGCCTACAAAACAATGATATTGTATATCAACAAGGTTAAATTATGTGTATTTTGGGTGAAAAGTGTTATTGTTGGTCTTGTAGATGGCCAATGTATGGGCCCATTGCATACTTATCTTAAGGTGTATAAAACTTGACAAATTCAAAATCCTACCAAAAAATGTTTTGAAACATTTTTGTAAAAATATTCAAATTTTAAGGATTTCATGTAGTTTATAGAAAATTTGGGAAATTTTCATAGAAAAATAGTCTTATCTTATAGAATTTTGGTGAATCATTTTAGAAAAAAATGGAAATCAATTAATCTTTTTTAGAAGACATGGAAAATTAGCCCAGTGGTGAAAGTTAGCCTCTAAATTCCTTCTGACATGATGAGATCCATATCCACGTTGTATATCATATTCGACATTAATAATAAGTGATGGTTCAAGTACTATTCCATAGTACTCCAACTTGAGAACCAAGGTTTAGGGAGATGATCTCGTTTCCCTCCCTCCACTGTCATGAAGAACTTAGGGTCCATCAAAGATTCCCAAAATCTCATACAATGTTCAACTCAAATGCTAAAAACTCCCTCAAAAGGGAATGCATCATCATGTATAGGTCGTATTCATGGTCGTTGAGCTTGGAAATGTTTAATTAAGATTATAGTCCTTTGTTTCTACCCTTGACCATGTTTAGGCCTTGATGTACCTATTTCCATTTCTCAAAACCTAGTCATGGCACATATGTCACACTTAAATGCCTACAAATAACCCCTACAAAGGACTCATGCACTGGTAAGAGGATTTATCCAAAGGCCCTAAGCCTTAGAATATTTAATAATATCCCAAGGAATTTCTTTTCCTTTTTCACCCATGGTCTAGATCTTGTGGCTCATTCTTAATACACAAAACCATCTAAAGGCACCCATTTCTAACTCTAATTCCAAATATTCCCTAAAAAGTACATTTTTTGTGGTTTGTAGGGTAATTTTCATGTTGATCTAGCTTGAGAAGATACATGGTGGACTTTATACCCTTGTGTTTTCATTTTCTAACCATGAATATTAAGCTTAAGAAGTTTCATTTATGTTTTAAGCCCCTCTTTCCCCACCAACCATGCTTATGCATCAAGAGCCATATTTTTCAATGCACAAAACCTACTCATGGTACCTGTATCCCACATAGATGTTAATGAAACCCAACCATAACCTTGATAAACACTCTTGATATTCCCCTAGGACACATTCAATTTGAGGTCATATTTTATTGTATAATCATGCATTTTATATCCATTTAGCAGGGCAAAAATACACTATAGGGGTCATGTGTGGTGGTTCAAAGATAAATTCATGGCATTATATAGTATAAGAAGCTTTATGGGTTGTAGTTATTTTTCATGGTGCTTAAGCCTAAGATGCTTCATTCAAGGCATGAGGATCTTGTTGTCCTCCATTAACCTTCTTTAGACCTTGAGACGCATTCTTGGTTCACTACTAACTTGGTGGTCATATCCAACTTGGAGGTGGATGATATACTTTAGAGGTCATATGTATTGGTTTAAGGAATTTTCCATAGTGATTAAGCATAAGAAACTAAAATTAGTAGTAGAGTATCTTGTTTCTCTCCCTCGGCTATATTAAGGACTTGAGACCTAACCATAGAGAAAAAAAGATGTAATGATTTCCACTATGAACTCAAATATTAAATACTCCATATAAGGTCGATGTTTCCCTTCTGATTATGTTTATTCCTCAACACATTTTTCTAGTGCACCAAATTTAGCCATGGTGCCTAAATCTCATTAGAATCCTACAAGGAACCTATTGGGTTCAATAATTTGCATATCTTTATCACCTTTTTCTTTACCTTTTTGTCTATTTTGTTCTCAATAGTCACATACTTTCCATCTAATATCCCATCTATTGATTGAGGTATGCCAGATATTTATGTCACTCTAATCCACTAAGTGTTTTTGGTGTTTTACTGACAGTATGTTGAGGAAAATGTCTATAGGATAAACCAGTTGATCCAGTATGTTGTTACTCCATCATTTTTAGGATGTTGTTACTCCAAGACTTCATAATGTTTTTACTCCACTTTGTTGTTACTTCAACACACATGGATGCCACTACTACCAAAGTCTTAGTGCTATTTAGGGTTGTTCTCATGTGTGTTATTACTCGATAAGGTCAACACCATTCATTGTGACAATAAGGATTTGACTCTTCCTAAACAATGTGGCCAATTTGGCCACAATGGTTATGATCACCAGATTTTTGGTTACTTTCTAATTAAAGTGGCATATTGCGGCAACAACCTTATCTGTATACAATTTGTTGTAATTAGCTATTTAAAAACTTTAGTTAACTTTATTCGAAGAGCTTGAGAATCGATAAATTCTCAAGGTTGTTCATGTTTAATTTAGTACCAAGATTAGATGTAAGGGAAAAACCTATAAAAGGGGGTCTCCCTACCCCAAGAAGGGGGGCTAGCATCATTTTTCTCAGACTATGCATATGTATATTTTATTTACAATTAATGCAATACTCAAAAAGTTTGTGGCTCGTTATAGGAATTATTGTGTTAGCCTATAGGCTATGAGATTTTCTCCAACTCCTTAATGAGGAAGAGCCTCCTCTTTAGAAAGGATTGTTGTAACTATAGAGGTAGCTTTGTTGTTTCATTTAATTAGCTCAAGTGTGTTTTAAATTATATTTCTAGAATTTAATTTAATTGTTGTTATAGATTGCATGTATAGCACATTGTTGTTATTATTACTCATGATAGTTTGCAGGAATTCTTGAATGTATGTCATTGTTACTCAAACATAGCCATCATAGAACTTTTCCAAATTTTGTTGTTGTTGATTATGTACAATTGTTACGGATTGTTATGATTTGTTACTATTACAGAGTGTCAATTGGATTGTTATTATAGATTGATAATTATTTCTTGATGTCAATTAATTCTTGTTACAAATCACTATTGTTAATTATTATTGTAGGTCATTGTTACATATTAATTTTACAAATAGTTGTGACAGTTTATTATTGATATCTTTTATTGGTCCTAGCCCAACATTATTAATGCAATTTCAATAGTAAAATTTCATTTTCAAAGTGGTTATGTTGTTTGAATGATTTCATTCCTAGTATGATGATGTAGAGATTGGAGATTGATTTCAAATTGGTTATGTTGTTAAGTGATTTCATGTTTGCAAGGAAGGACCTGGTTTTGTTGAGTGTCATTTCCTTTCTGCAAGAGTGACTAAGTGTTGTTTCCTTCCCGCAGAGCATGATTTTCATTTCCATAATTATTTGTAGAGAGCTCTTATTTTCATCCAAGTGTGGTTTTCAATAGTGAGGTTTTTAATTCCAGGATTGATTGAAGAGTGATTTTAAGTAAGAATTGGGATTTCATTGAGGGTTTTGTTCTTGTTGAGGAACCATAGTAGAATAAATTACAGTAGGAAGTAGTCAATGTTAGTTAGTGATTGTTATCTACACATATTGTTTATAATAACCTTGAAATAAAAAGAATTTCCCTTGTTGATAATTTATAATAGAGTGGATGCATTGTTTTAACAAGACAATAAAAATCACCAACAAAACCCCTATAAAGGACTCATGTGTTGGTTCAAGCACTCGTTCAATTGTTCTTCAGCTATATAATATTCATCCAGATCCTGAGCCACTTTTATTACTTTTTTAACCATGTTTAAGGGGCTATGACCCGTCCTTAATGTGAAAAACCTTGCAATGGTGTCCATAACCAACTCCAATGCAAAGATTATACAAAATGAAGCCTCGTGACCAAACATGGAAGTATGGCATATGGTGCCCTAGATATGAAATGGAACTCACTAGTCACTCATTAACCACTATCACCTTCACAACTATTAACTACATCTTAGAAGTTGATCTTTCTCTTATTACTAAAAATAGTAGCTCAATTCCTTTTTTGTATGGTTGTGGTTTGTCGCTTTAGAGAATAAACAAAGAAGCAAATTTTGTATTATATGTTTTCCACAATGATTTAACACACTTACAAGATGATACTTTATCAATTGTGATGGTGTTTCCCTCCTCTATGACCACAATCTCTTAGTTATGACACCTTGTAGTACTTACAAGAGTCAAAGCATGAAATTTAAACAAAGTTCCTAAAATGAGTCCTATTCATGATAGATAAAAAAATTCATTAATGAATGATCTCACCATGAATGTCTTAGCTAATGATAGATATTCGCTAGCAAGTAATCCATTCAGTTACACAAGCTACTTTAAGGAAACATATGTTGTTGTAGGCACTATGGTGTCAACTTGGGATGATGGTAATAGAGTGGGGCGGTGGGGGGGCAAAGTGGGGGTATAGAGGGCCATGTGGTGAAACCATAGCAGATGACATAATGGTGGCTATGACACGGGGACTAGTTGGTGGTGTACTAGTGCAACCACTATGGATGGATGGGATGACAAAGGTGGTAGGGTTGGGAAGCAATAAAGATCCATCAGTGGTAAAAGAGAAGGAAGTACCCCATGGCATAAAAGTGGCATCCTAAGAGTTAGGGCAAGGTGGCCAAATACCAGACAAATGACGTGAAAAATGTGGGTGGTTGTAAAGCATATGATGGTGATAATATCAATCTAGAATACAATGAGCCAACCTACATACACATGTACATAATATTTTAATTATTTAGCTGAAATAAAATAATAAAATTCACATCTAAATAATATTTAGGTTGACACATGATACCTGATAAGGGGGTGATAGGCAAATCCTAAGTAAACATGGTTCATCACAAGATGACACTGCAATCTATAGAAAAAATAAATAAAGGACATAGTTATGCCAAACTAAAAGCACATTCAAATTAAAAGCATCTAGAATATGGACTGAAAACATATGACAATGTTCATTGTTATCAGTGGAAATTTTGAATACATAAAATTATTCATATTTAGGACAATGATTCAAATAACAAAGATGTGGAAATAAACAATAGATAAATGATATGTGGGACCAAAGGGAGGAAAGGATAGACTAGCTACAAAAACCTTAAGAGGACAATAAATAAAGGAAACATAAGATAAAACCTAAAAAAATGAAAGTATATACTAAAGAACAACCATAACAGTAATAAAGATGTGCATTATAGCTAAATAATAACAAAAAATCCTATAAATAATAATCAAATAATTAAAACTAAAATATATCAAAAACTAATAATTATAATAATTATAGAAACACGTTAAATTTAATAATTAAGCATATGATAACAATATCATAGGATGTAATAATAGTAATAATTATAATATTAATAAAATATAAGATGTTACTAATAAGCCAAAAGAAAAAAGAAAAAATGTATAATAAAGCTACTTAGTTATAATATAGTAACTTATAAATATACAAAAAAAAGTTATTAAATAACTATATAATAGTAAATAATAATATGAGATAGGCTTATAATGGTCAAATTTAAATCATATTAATAATCATAGAATTATCAAATTGTCAATGCCTCTCAGATGGGAGTTATGAGGTTGTGAGATGGGTTGTAGTTCTGGCAGGAATCGATTTGAACTTGCAATCTTCCAAATGGAAGCAACAGAGGGGGCCTCCCCCCTCCCCCTTTGGATGTTGACTATGCTTTCCAATCAATGGTGGCCTCCCTTCCAAAGCACCCCCGACCTGCTACAGCTGCGTCCTCCAAATTCATCAAGAAGAACTCAAAGGTGAAGGATATCTCTGTGCCAGACAGTGCTAGGCATACTTCTCTGGTATATTTTGAGAGGGCTCTACTCGGGAAATTTACTGGTATGTGGCCTTCTCCTAAATCTATGGAAACCTAGATAAAGAAAACCTAGACTCCTATAATGATAGGTGACTCCTTGTCAACCGAATCTTTGGGAGACTCATATCATCGCCCCATTATGATCTCCATGGAAAAGGTATAAAACCTTGGGCCGCTACCATTTAAATTTAATGCAGACTGGTGCCTAGATGAAAAACTTGGGAATATGATAAATAAATCATGGACTCAACAAATACAAGGTTCCCCAAACTTTGTATGGGAATCTAAGCTAAAAATCGTCAAGAATGAATTAAGGAAGTGGCTCAAAGAAAACTATTAGCGTCCTCAGAAAGAAAGGAAAGAAAAAGTCCAAGAAATAGAAGAACACTATAATATGATGGAGAAAACTCACATTTAAGAATCACATATTCAAAAATAAAAAGAACTCTCCTCTCAGTTATTTAGTCTAAGAATGCAAGAGTAAAATTTTTGGAGGCTCAAATCTCGCAGTCTATGGTTGAAAGCTGGAGACTCTAATACTTCATACTTCCACAAACAAGAAATGGCTCAAGAGAATAGGAATCGAATCAAGGAAATAAAGGTGGCGGGTGGGCAGACAGTCAACACCTCTTCAGAAATTAAACATGAGGCATACAATCATTTCAAATCTCTCCTCAATCTGGAGTGAAATTCTTTTGATGGAGCTCCTAAATTCCTTCAGGCTCTCCCCCAGGTTGCCTCTTCGCTCTCTAATGTGTCTCTTTCTAATGTAAATTTAGAAGATGAAGTTCACAATGTTATATGGCATCTGGAACCTAAGAAGGCTCCAGGACCAAATGGTTTTTCTATCATTTTTTTATCATTTATTCTGGAATGTTATTAAAAAAGATCTAATTCTAATGTTGAACTACACCAAAGTCAAAAATAAGCTTGGGGGTAGCACCAATTCTATGTTCCTTGCCCTAATCCCAAAAGAAGCTAATCCTACCTCCTTCTCCAGATTTCACCCTATCTCTATTTGCAACTCCTCCTATAAAATTTTGACGAAAATCATTGCCAACAAAATTAAACCCTTATTCCCCTCCATTATCTCTGAGAACCAAGGTGGGTTTATGCAACACCAGAATATTTTGGATAATATCATCCTGGTACAGGAAGTAATGCACTAAAGTAATGAAGAGGGATAAGCTGGAATGGTTATCAAACTAGATATGGCAAATGCTTTTGATTGGGTAAATCACTCCTTCCTCTTTTTTGTTATGGAAAAATTAGGAATTAATGTTGAATTTATCTCTTGGATCAAAGCTTGTATTAGATACCCTTGGATTTCCCCTCTTAGCAATGTGCATCCCGGGGCTTTATTTTCCACTTCAAATGGGGTGCGACAAGGATGCCCCCTCTCCCCTCTTCTCTATATAACCATGGTTGAATCTCTTAGTACTAACCTTGAGGTTGGGTGGCTGGATGAATCCCTTCCAGGTCTCAACATTGTAAGAAATGTTAGAGGAATTAATTACTCCTAGTTTTTTGATGATAATCTTCTAATTGGTGGAGCCTCCTTAGCGATTGCATCAAGATTTAAAAAAATTATTGATGGGTTCCTCCTTCTCTCTGGGGGTTTGATCAACAATTTGAAATGTCAGTTAATTGGTTGGAATTATGAAGGGGACTCGCTGAATGTAATAGGTTGGCTATTGGGAATCTCGGTGGATCTTCATCAATCTTCCTTCAAATATCTTGGGATTCCTATCTCCCTAAAACAATCATTTGCGAAAGAATGGGGGAATTTACTTCAAAAATTCAAGAACAAAGTGCAGCCTTGAGGTGTTAGATAGCTCAATCTAACATGGAGGGTCACTCGTACTAAATCGGTGCTTTCCTCCCTCCTAGTATATTTGGGTGCTTGCCTCTTACCACCAGACTACATCAATCAACAAATAAGCAAACTTATCAGGAAATTCTTATGGCAAGGAGGAAAGGGTAACGAGCACAAATTTCATCTAGTAAATTATAATTTGGTCAAGCAACCTAAGAAGTTAGGAGGATTGGCAATAAAGGATCCTGAATTAATGAACCTGGCATTGGGGACAAAACTAGTTTGGAGGCTCCTTTTGGACTCCAATGAGTGGTGGAAAAAAGCCTTTATTAGGAAATATTTCCATAAAATTCACCTCATAAGGCCGGAGGACAAATCCTGGGAAAGGAAAGGATAAAAAAATATGGAGACTCTGCAAAGCCTCGTCCTCTCTCATCCTGAATCATCTTGGCTGGCTCCCTGGAAACGGGAAACGCATTCAAATTGGAATTGACTGTGCGAATGGTATAGACCCAGCTCTCTCTGGATGGCTGGTTGAGCATGGGTTCTCCCATCTTGCGGACATCTCTTGCTGGGATGATCACGATATGTGGTGTGGGTGGCTCTCTCTAGATTTACCTGCTCACCTTCACACTCAGTGGAATATTTTGATCGAAAGCCTCTTTAGCTTTTCTCCTATATTCACAAGCAAACTGGAAAGACATGTTTGGTTGGGAGGAAAAGGAAAAAAGTATTGCGTTAAGGATGGGTATGCCCTTTTCTCCAATCCTTCATGCACCTTCTCCCTTCTAATCTATGGGGGAGAAAATTGGAATGGTGATGGTCTTCCTAAGATAAACATCTTTTGTTGGGAGTTGGTTCATGAGAAATTCTGATGGAAAAAACTTTTAAAAGAGGAAAATCAATGGTCCTTCCAAGTACGTATTGTGTGGCAATGTGGAGGAATCAATTAAGCACTTGTCTTGTCACTTCCCTTTCTCGCAGAAAGTCCAGAACTATGCTCTAGCTCCTTTGGCCCTTATTCCCCAAATTGTTGATGACTAGAATGATATGTTTATCCATTGGGAAAAAAATTCCCTTGCTCTCCAAATCCTTTGTTAAGGCACTATTGGATGAAATTTCCTAAATATATGTTTTGGTCGATATGGTTGTGTCATAGCCAGGCCATCTTTCAAAGTCAGTTTCATAGCTTTGAAATTGCTATAATTAAAGGATTGATGTTTTTATTCAAGGTCATTTCTTATCAAGGCTTCGATGCTTCAAACATGAAAGAATTGTCTAGTTCTAAAAAAAGTTGGTTCAAGATATCCCCTCCCACTCTAAAAGCCCCTTTGTTTAAGATCTCATGAAACCCTGAAATATTGTATTAGATTGAAAGGAGATGAATTCACTGAATGGCAAATAAAAGTCGGGAAAATTCAATTGTATTTTGATGGAGCGTCGAAAGGTAACCCCAGGGATGTTGGAGCGGGAGGGGTAATAATCAACCTCGAAGAAAATACAGAAGTAAAATATGCATGGGGACTTGGTGTTACAACCAACAATCAGGTCGAGGCTCTTGCACTTTGTCAAGGAGTGAAAATATGCTTGGATAAAGGTTTCAAAACTTTGAATATAGTGGGTGATTCCAAGCTAATCATCCAAAAATGTATTAAGCTTCTCGAGAATGCCACTCACCTAGAAGAAGAAACTTCCTCAATCATGGTAAGGATCACATACATGTTAAAAATTTTGAGAAAGTTCACTTGTTCCACATGTTGCACACCAACAACCGTCTGGCGGACAATTAGGCTAACACAAGAGTTATATTAGGAATCGGTTGAATTTTCATAAACCATCATATTACATCATGTCCCATACCTTGATCGAAGGCTTCTAGACGTTGTTGTATACTGGGGGTACGGGTCGTCAGAGCATTAAGGAAGTAGTTAAGGAGGCCAACTCTCCAAGGCATCTCATTGTGATGGTAGTTAAGAAGGATAGTCCCCTAAGGTACCTTCATCGTATCTTGGATACAGGGTCAGTAGGTGGAGAGTTAATTCACAGGTGTGGCGTCGTCAGGCAACAATTCATGTATGTGGACAGGTGGGTGATGAGGCATCATTTTCTCACTGGAATTTTCAACATAACCAATTCCCTTAGGGATGAAGGAACCATCGTTGTTTGATTCTGGTTTCAAATGATGGAAAATATGGAAGGAATAGGAATTGACAAGACTCTACCTTGTTTCGCATTTATGAAAGGCAAGCTCAGGAGGAATGTCGGGATGGATCATGTCGTTATATATCTCAGTTGGCTCCGGCCAGTTAACCACAATATCTTCATCGTGCAGAAGCGTCTTGCTGCAAAAATGTCATTTGCGAGAAATGGAAGTGGGGGAGAATCTAGTCCTAGAAGCTCAAGGCCCAGCCATTGTGCAGGGAATGTAAGATTTGAGAGCCTGGTGGAGGGCTATTGCAAGCAAGTGGTTAAGGAAATTGTCAAAGAATTGAATGAAAACACGGCGGTCATTTATGCCCAACTATTTGAGTTGGATAAAGACTGGGAACTAATGCAGAAAACCATGGAAGGCCTGCGCATGGATGTTCTGAGTGTCTAGCAGAAGGTTGATAATATTGAAATCAAGGTGGAGACAACCACGGTTGGAGTTTTAAAGGAAGTGTTCGGGGTTGGAAATTCATCGGCCATCAATGCTGATAATGTCGAGGAGGTTGTTGCGAGGGCTCTAGAAGAAGATGAGGATGTTGTTGCTATTTCTACGAGGGTTCAGGAAGAAGAAGAGATTGAAACGGAGGAACTGAACAAGTTTGTGGACGAGCCTGCGAGTGATGATGCCGAGACTGGCAATAGCTGATTGTGTTTTTTTTAATCTCCATTTATGCAATATCGTTGTATAGAATATGCAGGAATTTTTTGGAGAATATATAGCTATAATTTTCCCAATAGAATATATGTAAATAATAGGGGTAGAAAGAAGGTCCATACTCAATGTAAGGAGAGGGAAGATGCAGATAGAACAAGTCTGAATTTTGTAAGGGACCTGACCCATTTCCAGTCATTATAATGAAATGTTATCTGTTCCTTAAAAAAAATCATAGAATTAGCAAATAATAATAATAATAAATAGTTTATCCATGTTCATGGAATTTTCCAAGGTAGAAAGGAATATGTTCATTGTTGAGGCTTTTGCACATATTTATCATCTTAGAAATTAATAAATGGTACATTCTAGTACATCTCCAACTATATTCATGTACATGTAGATGCAAGCATATGTAGTGTGTCACCTTATTCACATGACTTTGATATCAAAATAAATGAACCAAGTGTATTTCGGAGCATTACCTTCTCTAATATTCATAAGAAGGAGAATATAGCCTAATCCAAACCAAAGCTCTAACGAAATCTTGCTTTTATTTTTAATAACTAAAGTGTTGTATCAAATATATCAATTGTAACCTAATGAAATTAAAGAGATAGGGACCCTATTCAAAAAGTGTTCCCTTGTCTTCTACGCAAGAAATATTGATAGTAAAGAATCCTGTGGAGAGATCTAGCCATAAGTGCTTTCTTTGATGGGTAGATGCCCATAAATTTCTCAATTATTGTATGGTCTTTCATGTATTGAATGTAGTTACTTATATTGGGTGAAGTGATTGTGTACACAGGGGATTTGCCACTTTAGATATATATCCATATTTCCTCTGATTTTTTGGGATTTGCCAACTTCCTCTACATACACATTTAATTATTTTTGTGGATCATTTTCCTATTGTGCCCATTTCTACATCTAGACCTTCCAAGTGATTTGGGCTTATGCCTGCTTCCATGAATATTGGCCACTATGCTAGCTTCCCTAAATGATTTGCTACTTGGAGCAAATAGTGGTTTCTTCATCTTACAAAGATTGAATTTATTATCATTACTCGTGTCAAAATCTAAAAATAAACTAGTAAAACATAAACAGTTTTTTCATTGATTATATCCAAATAGTAAATTCAATATATATAATTAGTATTCATAAAATAATTAATATAAATTTATGATATGTTTAAATTTTTTATTCATTAAAAATATTATAATTTACTTTTTAAAAAAACATTAATTTTAATGTCTTACATATGTTAAATTAATTAACAAAAAATTAAATTTAAAAAAATTAAGAATATTCATAAGAAATTTATTTTTATTAAATTTAAATATTATATATATATATATATATATATATATATATATATATATATAGATATATAGATATAGATATAGATATAGATAAAGAGGTTTACCGTTCTTTTTTTCCAAATCCTTTTCATTTTGGGGCTTAAATATTAAAAATTGAGAGATGAATATAGAGAGATTGCACAACACAAATCACACTATTATGAACAATTAGATATATATAGGACATAACACACGGACTTCAGACATAGGAAACCTACTATTTCTAGATTGACACTTAAAAACTCACAATGACAACTCACAACACATAGAATCATTACTTACAATATAAAATTAAATCTTTATTATTTAATTAGAAACTTGAAATTAGATATATAATATTTAATTTAGTAGCAATTTTAAAATTTTAAATTATTTATAATCAATTCTTTTTATAATATAAAAGAATTACATATTCTTTCAAATCAAATTAGTAATAATAAATTTAAAAATTGTATTTTAACTTTTTTGAATTATAATATTTATATTAATCAATTTAGAAGTACCTATTACTAAACCGATACATTCACTTATTGTTATTAAAAATCGTAAAGTAATTACAAAAATATAATATTCAAATAAAAATTAGGTTGATTATGATATCATTTTTAAACATACTAAAATCATTTAAATATATATAACAATTTTATTTAATATTGATATTATTTTTAAACTTACTGAAATTATTTAAATATAGATTAATATATATATATATATATATATATATAATAAAAATATGTGTAATTGTGTTTTTAATTACACTTACACATATAAAAAATAATCCTTAAAATCTTTAAATTACGACAACTTTATTAATTTAAAAACCTTACTTTTTATTATTAAAATTATGAATATAATTATAAATATATAAAATATGTTATATATAAAAAAAATTAATTATCAATATAAAAGCTGTAGCTTATTTTAAAAGACATAGTTTAACGAGATTTTTTTTGTCTGGAAAGTTATGGAGATTCAGATTATATTTAAAATAACGGATAAGAATGAAGTAAAAACTGTTGAAATTCATAATTTTAGGTGCCCAGAATTTCCACCATCACAAATATAATTCAAACACTACCTCCACAAAAAAAATTTGAATTTTCATCACAAATATAATTCAAACACTACCTCCACAAAAAAATTTGAATTTTTTAGCCAAATTCCAACCACTATGATCGCCCATCAAAAACAATTCCTTACTCCCCTTTCAACATATAACTAAAATACAAAGCTATTTATAATAGGTTTCCCGCTAATTTTAGAAATCCAAGCTTTCATATTTACTCCAGTTTCAACAGATAAATAGAACACACAGCTATTTTTAATAAGTTTATTTTCTTATTATAGAAATTGTGTTTCAGTAAAAGAAAGAAGTACGAACTACGAGAAACAAAGATAGCAAATGGTGTTTCAGTAAAATGAAAGAAGTGCGAGAAATTGTGTTTCAGTAAAATGAAAGAACAACGAGAAGCAAACGTTGGAACTAGCAGAAAACAGTAAAAGGAGCACTCAATTTGGATGGCTAAAAATAGCAGGAAAAAACTATTAAAGCCTTCTCATTTAGCATTTTATTCATTTCAACCCCAGAGTGTCTGTCTTTCTTATTAAACGCCCTCCTCTTCGTTGCATTCAAAATTAAATTCCATATCGCCACTTGAAGCTTTATTGAAATTGCACTTCAGATCATTAGAATTCAAGCATGTCTCAGAATTATCTGCTTTTGAATTCCTTAGGCCATGGCACATATCTTTCAACATGGCTCTCCATGGCACATGGCTCTGCAACATCCATACTTTCAGTGCACTGTGCTACAGGACTATAAACAGCTGCCATAAAGATTAAAAATGGAAATCAGCTACAAATCTCTTGATGATAACATTATCAAGATAGAGGCCGATGCTCTCTTAGAGACAGAGCTGCTGGAAATGGAAGCAGGTGCTATGAAGCTGACACTAGTAAAAGATGGGACAGCATAGCTTCCCACAGTGCATCCCACTCTGGGACAATCAGTCTTTTGATGTTTTGCAGATTGGGTTACAGTCTTGCAACTTGTTTGGGCTTTGTCACCAACCTGATGTTTTGCTTCTAATTTATTTTCATCTGGTGATAAACAAAGTGTCATTTTTTTCTCAGGATAAAAGAGTATTCTTTACAGATATATTAACTTGGCTGAAAAGTCCAGGACAATATGAACGGGACAGCTTCCAGGTTTTTTGGAATATTTCTCCTATCAATTTACTAACGGAGGGCTTTCTGTGATTTCTTGCTCTTATGAAAATTAATCAAATTTCTACTTGAAATAAAAGTTCAGAAGAGACTATATTACTAATGCTAACACATAAATTGAGAAGCCGATATGAAACATTGTTTTTTTGGGTGTGTTACAACTTTGGTGACCATGCAGCTCAGTTATTGCATGTTCAGTTTGTAACTCCACCTTGAAAGAGTGAAATGTGGAGTGTAGGATAAGAAGCTCTCTGTTAAGGCACAATTGTTATTCCCCAAAATTCTAATATCTAGATTCTATCCTGTCTGTGTCAGGTGATGTTTCTTTTCATGTGCATGTGTTTATTCAGATATAAACTACTTAAGTTCTTACCAGCCTGGGCTACAGTGGCCATTCTGATTCTGATGATCTATTTCCAACTCATTGCATTTTTCTAATAAAATGACATTATATTGATTTAAATTATGTGACTGAAGTAGGGATATAAGAGCTTATTTGTATTTGAAGGTCTATAAGGCAGAGTATATGCTCACACCAATCCTTGATATTCTCTGCAAGGGAAAATCAGTTTCTATTTCATTCTTCAATAACACTGACTAAATCCCAGTTTGAAAATCAGTTAAATTAAGAATACTAAATCGCAGTTTGAAAATCAGTTAAATTAAGAAGAAATTACTCATTCAAAATCATTTGAATGAGGAAATTGTCAAATAATTGTAAGTTGTCGTCTTAGAGAACATGCAGGGAGCACATTCTTCATATTCTACTAACTGTAAGGACCAGAGTGGAATATAAACTCTCGAACAAAATGAATCCAAGAGTGGAATATAAACTCTTCATACATGGAATTTATTTTCTAGAAAGTCTATACAGAGAAATGAAAGTTGCAAGTATAAGAATTATGCTTCAAAAATGAATTTCCTTGTGTAGTGAGCTATACATAAGGGTATGCTTTTGCAAAGTTTTATAATTTGTCAAAGGAATTTATCATGGAAATCTCTGGCTAGAAATGACATCAAGTTGACTTGAAATAAAGTCCATAAGTACAAAGAAGCATTGTCGTGGAAAGCAATTCCACTGTGACATTCCTGTACATTTTAAACCAATATAGAAAGAAATTGATGTGGTTCCCAAGCTACTTGAATCCATTGAACACAGAGAGAATCAATTGAGAACTGATGCATGAACATGGGAATTGATGTAATTCCTAAGCTACTTGAATCCATTTTGAACATAAAGAGAATCAATTGAGAACTGATGAATGAACATGAGCTTAATCAAAAAGGACAATATCATTAACCTAGCCGGCCCTGAAATTAAAGGAAATGATCATGTCAAACAAATCTACTACCAGTGTACTAACAATGATAAAATCAACTTTCAAGAAGAAAGTAACTTAAATGGAGGAGTCAAGGGAAAAATGACACGTTTGTTGGAAAATGAAATAAATCAAAAAATGTTCTAACCAAAGATGAAGTTGATTCAAATGAAAGAAGTTCAAATCAGGGTGAGGTGAACCCAATAAATGAGATGTCGATAATCCCAGGAAAAATCAACCAACAACAATGAAGGAAACCGATTGAAAATAATTAGTTAATTCCATTGTTAAGATTTCAACTTGGATATCCTTTGTTGCCAAGTACATTGTCTTGGAGAAATCGACCTGCATGTTAGGATGTAAATAAGTTCCAATTAAAGAGAGCATTTTCATTTGAGGGTAATTGTGGTCCAAAAGAGCAGAGTTCTTGGCAAAGGAACAAATATAATTGCGAACAACCAGTCAATCTCTATGGTTGTAGATTGAAGTTCTGCATCCTTGAAAGCACTACTGAGTACTTAACCAGAGCTGTAAAATTATTGGTACTTTTAGTAGGTTTGAAATGAAATACAATGCTTGATTCCACTGGTGTTCTAAAGACAAAGATTCTGCGTGCTACCAAGTCTTTTAGTTAGATGGCCAGCAATCAGGAACAACTCAAATGCTTTGTGAGAGCTAGTCTAGCAAAAATAATTAGAATTCAGTTTAAGATATGAGTGCAGGGTTTAGGATGGAAATTAGCTAAGGTCTTGCATAAAGAGAATGATGGACATGCTTGTGAATGGTGCTAATGCCCCAATATATATCCACTAATATGTTCTAACCTGAATATTGTTGGAAATAAATGGAAGGCATAACTGAATTTGGCTTTGTGTGATAGCCTTGTGATTTGTAGCAACGAAACTATTCCTAACTGCAAAATAGTAGAGCATTGATAAACTTGTCTGAAAACATGTAAAAAATGAAAGTTTCTTCTTGACGTTCGCCATAGGGCATCGTTGGAAGGACAGGAGTTTAGTAGTAGAAGAAAAAGGTAATCACCGTGTAGTTGTTCAAGTTCCAACTTGGGAGAAAATGCTAAACAGGTGTCAGGAACCCTTGTAATCTGTAATTTATGAATTTAAGAAGAGTTGATCAGTGTTTTCTTATTTATGAATTTATGAAGAGTTGATCAGCGTTTTCTTATTTATGAATTTATGAAGAGTTGATCAGTGTTTTCTTATTTATGAATTTATGAAGAGTTGATCCGTGTTTTCTTGATGTTGGTCACCATGCATTAGTTTCCAAGGTGAATTACCATGTCAATGTATGTAAGATTATTGTTTTTTTGAGGTATGGTAGCATTAAGTGATGAAATTGATGCAAACGCTAGTTTTAAATATGGTAGCATTAAGTGATTAAGTTGCAATCACACCTACATAAAGAAAATGAATATCTATGGATGAGATTAGTTGGCTAGGGAACCAGGTTCGTTACTTATTGTCTCCACTGGGTAGAAAGGCACAAATCTTCTATTACAGGTCACCACTATAGAAGCCCACCTCCTATGTGTATTGTAAATGACTGTACAAATATATGGCTATGACTGTACAAATATCTATCCGCCTTTTGCATTCACCATGGGTGATTCAATTAGTTCATATGGGTTCCAATATAATCAACGGTTGGCAGCTGGTAGAAAGGGTGTTTCATAGAAGGACCTCAAATCCTCTAAAAGTGTGTGATAACCAAGGATTAGGCCACTGCGCTCAAGATCATGGACTATGGATCCATTGTCATGGTGGAATATTGCTATGGAATTATTGAGATCAAGGAGTGTAAGGAGTATGTTGCGCTATGGTACATTAACTCTTACAATTGTTGATGGACATATTATATGGTTGATTTTAGTGCGTATATAGTGAGTGGGATGAATATTTATAAAAATGAAAATAGATTATTTTTTTTCGTGGTTACCTTGGAAATATTACAAATATTTGTTTTTTTAATTGTGAGTCAAGTGAGAGATGATATTGAAAAAAAAGGTTAATGGGTTATATGTTGTTTTGTCGATACTGTGACAACGAGTGGTTGGAGATTATATTTTCAAATGTAGTGCGCCTCTTTTGTACTCATATTATGCATGGTAAGATTATTTCTATAAGATGATTGAGTTGCATCATTCAAACAATATATGTATTGTGACAACGAGTGGTTGGAGGTTAGATTTTCAAATGTAGTAGGGCTCTTTTGTACTCATATTATGCATGGTAAGATTATTTATGTTAGATGATTGAGTTGCATCATTCAAACAATATATGTTTCCACTTGCAGACTACAACACTATTACACCCAATAACTTGAAAATGATAAAAAGTCAATGAATAATAATCCATTTCAAGGTTTCATCACATCTAACAACCTTAATTGCAAAGCTTTGTGGACAAAATTTTTTGAAGCGAGAGCCACCAATGTTAGCTCAATTGGTTGAGTCCCCGTCATTAAATTAGATTTGTTGTTGAGAGGTCACTGGTTCAATTCTCTCGACACTCTTAGGGTCAGGCTTCATGGTTGAGCTGGCAAGAAGTGATCCCTTTGGGTGGGTCTTCCTTGTACAAATATTCTGCAGACGTAACGATTACTAATCTTTAGGACCCGTGAACCACATAAAAATATTTTTAAAGGAAAGTACTATGGTATGACCCTAGTGGGGGGATACATGGGATTTGAATATATATGATAGAACCTCTAGTGGGGGGCATATATGGGTTAAAATGTGTATATAATAGGGTTAGCCTAGTAATAAAGGGGTCATGTATGCAATGTGTGAATAGGTATCTATGGAGATCATGTAATCATTATCAAGGTCATGTGATTTGGATGTATGAAACTATTTGTGTATTTTAACAAGATTTTCCTACTCTTTAATGAGTTATTGTGTAATTTATTTCTCTTATCTATATTGGATTTGTACTCCACACTCACATTGGTGCACATCTTGTGTACTTTTGGTTTCTTATGATATTTTAAGGATTTGGTTCATAACAAACACATGATGAATTAATCAAGTTTAGACAATGCCTCAAAAGGATGGTTATGAATATAGGTTGTATGTAGAGTGTGAATTTGCTGAGTAAAAGGTTGTAAGTGGATAAGAATAAGACAATCACAACTAAAGAATCTTTGTGACATCCATACTTTTGGTGTTGATCAAGTTCCACAGGAAAAACCACATATTGTAAAACAAATTATGGATACGAAAAGGTGGGTGGAATGAAGGCTTCCATGTCTATCACACAAGATTGGGGGACAAATATCAAACTTAGCCAAAGATATGGAAGGCAAGATATTATTACTGGATACATGATAATGTTGTTCGTTAGCATCTTGATTATAGCCCTTCTTGTGCTAGTTAGAGGTTACACTAAAGCATAGGAACTATGGCAATTATTTATGTGGAAACATGGTGGCTAGGTTTCATATATAGTTTATGGATTGATATTTGATCCTACCCTTTGATATGGTCTATTATCCTATCACCATGGGGTTTTTAAGTGTGTTATTAATTAGAAAAATTTATTTTTGTTTATGCATAATAAAGGAGAGACTCCATACTATTACCTTGTTGTGATAGGCACTTCACAATGTTGACCAATATCTTACAACAATCATTCCTTAAGGGGATGTGAAAACTAGAGTCAATATATTGTAATTATTGGAGTAGGGGATGTGGGATAGGAGGAGTTTATAAATATTTGGGGGTATAAAAAGGGGTATTCGGTAAAAATAGAGGATATATACTAAATATGTGGGTTATTTTTATTAGAAAAATCTATTGGGAGTGGATTTCAACAAAAGGATTTTGGGAGGTTTTTATTAATATCTAGTGATATTAGAGGTCTTTAATGTCCCATGAATGCAGATGTTATGACACAGGATAATTAAGTGGATACCTTGTGCTTATTGTTTCTTAGAGACATTTTCATATAGGTGGTAATTATGGAAAAAGTTCTAGCAATAATTGATGAAAATAAGGGCCTATTAAATTTGTTTAGAAAACCTAAGTATGCAAATCTCTAGAGAAAATAAATTTTGGGGGAAATATTTATTTGGATTCTCATATATGACCATGGGTAATGATGAGAATGTTAGGGTTTCTAAAGGGTCATGTCCTTCCTCGGAGATAGATGAAAATTTAGGCTAGATGTTCCTTTTGATTAAGTGGGAGTTGGTGGAAAGTGAAAAGGTTGTAAAGAGGGCCTCACTTCCACTAACATCCATTAATGACATAGAATTTGTAGTCATCCAATGTCAATGTTAGTAGTGTTGGGAATGTTAGAAGAATCCAAGAAAGGGGGTGACAATCAAGATTTTTGAATCAAAATTTCCTCTAAAATCACCACTAAGGTCAATGAGAAGAGGAGTTTGAGCAGTACATAGTGTGGCGAGGATGGGGTGGTAAAGAGGAGAAGGAAACCGAAATTTGTTAAATGGAGAGTACAAGGAATGATATTAATATTTAGTAAAGATGTGGTGATGAAGCACGTGTAACTCTATCAATGATCTGAGTTGGATAATTATATTGTTTGTCATCCATATCAATGCATTTGGAGTGGAAAAAGTGGAGGAATCGACTGAGCTGACCGTTTTAACCGGTGGGACCCATTTTGGCAAAATAGTGTTCGAAACTTTCCTAGAGCATTTTGAGGCATCAAACAATATTTTTGGGGGTAAAACATTTCCTCTCAATTGTAGCACTTTACATGTTATTCAACACACAGAGACCTTTCCAACGGTGCAAGAATTGTATCAATCGAAGTCCGTATGCAAAAGTTTTTTCACTCATAAGTTGACATTCTTGTTTTCACACCTATAGTTTGGGAGGATGTCGCGTCAGCCCCCATTATTCATGGAAAAGGGGCTAGCCACGTGTTTTTTATGTAAAATACTCTAGAAGAGTCTATTTTGTAACTCTAGTTAAGATTTGATGTAGTCAAACTTAACCACTAGTAGGCTATCGAGCTGTGTTATAATTGGGCCACTAGGAGGAGGAGGCATTTCATTATTTTGTGAGCATTTTGTTCCATAGTTGAGAAAATATAGATAGGAGATATAGGAGGTAGAGCACACAGAGAGGATCTGTGCACTGTATTAGCCCACAAGCCAAAGACATTACTTCTTTGTATCTACAACCATATTTCCAGACAGATAAAGAGAGCAAAGAAGCCTCACCTTCCAGACGGAGAAAGAAAGTGAAGTAGCCTCGCCAAGCCAGAGACATTACTTTGTATTATGTGTGTGTGAGCTTATTTTTCCGTTCTCTACTTTTCTTCTTGATTTACTTTTACATGCATGCATTAATTACAGTTAATTTTACACATCTAGAAATTAAATAAAACTGTAATAGTGTAGAATCTCATATTCTAATATAATATTATCAAATCTGTTGCGACAAATTGTCCAATGGAATATCCATGGAACTTTATAGATCAATCAAGAAGCAACATTGATGGGAAAATTTCATGGTAGAGTTATCTCTATAAAATCAATAAGATTTTGGGTGAGAAAAGGAATAGAAACAACAACTTTGGCTATGCTCCTATTTCCCATTCATTCGTTAGTTGTTAGATTACTTCTGTCTTTCAAATAATAAAGAACAAAGAAAACATACGACATACTCAATGTAATAGCCCTGGTAAAAATTATATATAAAAATATATAAATACCACGGATGATGGGACACATATTCCAAGTTGAATGGTGGGCAGGACATCCTAGGGGGTGTTCATTTGGTTGTTTATGGCTAAGGAAATTGGCAAAGGCAATGGCTAAGGCATTAAAGAGGCAAAAAGGTATTTTGGCACATTTATTTATGAAAATAATGGAAATTAAGAGAAAAGGAAGGTGAAAGGTCACATTTTTCATGTGAGGAGGAAATTGAAGGAAAATAATGGAAAATGAAGAAAATAGAGGCCTCGTTAATAAAAAAAAGCTTATGAGGATTAGCGGGAAAGACTTGCTCAGTTCAGTTTTGGAGCTCTCTCATTATTCTCTCTCTCTCTCTCTCATACTCTTGGATACTTAGAGTTTTCTTAGAGCACTCTTGGAGGGTGTGGCATACTTGGATTCTTGGAGAAAGAAGGCAAAGGAAGAGAAAGAAAGCACAAGAAGGCATCAGCATTAGCAGCTAAATCAAGTTTGCTTGTATGTACCGAGTTGCATGTATGATTTCTTCACTAGTTTTGGCATGAATGGCACATGCATGTGGTTTCTTGGTTATGATCTATCATTGTCATAGAGGATGGGCAGGATTGATGGTGGATTGCCTAACCTTGCCATTTCCTGGATAGCCATGGTGATTGTGGGTTTACTTTCATTGCTTTGTTTTGGTTGGTTCTCATTTTTCCATAGCTTGGGTTGAGGTACTAGTCCTGGAAGCCCTGGCTGAACAAATGCTCTTGAAGCCTTGTAATAGTTTGGGTTGAGTTACTAGTCCTGGAATCCCTGGTTGGACAAACGCTCGGGAAGCCCTTGGCAGGTTGAGTTACTAGTCCTAGAAGTCGTGGTTGGACAAGAACTCTAGAAGCCCTGTATAAACTGTGAGTTGAGTTACTAGTTCTGGAAGCCTTGGTTGGACAAACGCTCTGGAAGCCCTAGAAGGCTCGGATGGAGACCAATCTAATGATGGTTTTTGGTGATGTCCAACCGTGAGGTGGAATCACTATTTGATGGGTTGAGGTGGGTGGCCTCTGGAATCCCTCGATGAGTTTTGATTGATGTGTTTTATGAGATCCCACATTCATGCCTGGAATATGGCACAGGGAGGATTGGATGAAGAGAGACTTGGCTCAACCAATCTATGGTCGGGTGGAATGTGGTAGTCCCATCTCCGGTTGGTTCATTGCATTTATTAATGAAAAAAAATGCATTCCCTTGATTTTCATGTGCAAATGTACTGATGTATATATGGATTTTGATGGTTGATATGTTTATTGTATTTTTGTTCCTATTATGTTTTTTTAATATGCACATTTACCCGGGAGGTTGTTACAGAGTGGTTTTAGAGCATGGTTCAAACGCTTGGACTGGATGGGCTCTATCATAGGTAAAATGAATAACAAATGTTAAATTTTTAGACCTTTCTATCATATCTGTTATAAATTTTCTTCTGTGGAATATTAGAAGTCTAAAATTTGTCCATACTAAAGGTAAATTCCACTGATAATGTGTTAAAAATTTCAGATATTGGTTCACAATACTTTAGGAATTATAATTTAAGGAAGATGACCTTCCTGAATGCACCATTAAACAGGTCACGCCGACATTTCTGCAATAACTTTTTTATGTAGGCTTTCAGAAGTTGAAAAAGTGTTCGCATTGAGGGGAAATATCAATTATTATGTGGTAGAAAATTCAGATATTGGGTCACAATATTTTAGGAGATATGAGTAGAGGGAGTCGAGCCTTCTGAATGCTCCTAAAATTAGGTTTCAAATAGGTCACGCTGGAATTTTTGTTATAACTTTTATTCTGGACTCTCCTAGGAGCTGAATTTTTTTCCACAATGAGAGGAAATCCCACTTATATTGTGATAACAATTTAAGACATTAATTCGCTATATTTTAGGAGATATGACTAGTGTAAATAGAGCTTTCTAGATACTCCTAGAATTGTGCACCAACTAGGATTGTGTTGGTATTTTTGTTATAACTTTTCATCTATGAAATCTCATACGTTGAAACTTGAACCATATTGATGTATAATTCCACTGATCATATGGTTTAGTTTCCATAACTTGTACTACTACATTTTAGGATATATGGATTGAATCATTCGCTATATTAGTTTGCATGTAAGTGTTTGATGAAATACTTAAATGGTTCAATGATTAATTGCATATAAATTGTTTGATAAAATGCCCCAATGAATATGTTGTTTGTGGTTGTAGATAGTATTGATGTGTAATAGTATTTATGTAGTTGATATTTTCTTACTTGTATACAAATAGTTTTCTATATTAGTTTGCATGTAAAGTGTTTGAAGAAATGCTTACATGCAAATGTAATAGTATGGTAGTTGTTTGAAGAAAAATGTAAAAGTATGGTAATTGTTTGAAGAAAATGCTATTTTTTTAGATGAGATAGTATTGTGGTATGATAATATGGATGTAGTTAATCTATGCCTATTTGCATGCAAAGAATTTAAAGAGTTTCATGTAGGGAATTTGAAAGGTTGCATGCAAGGAATTTGAAAAGTTGCATGTAAGGAAATGGAAAACTGGCATGTTTTTAGTTATTATGTTACAAGTGGAATAAGTGAAATGTTTTAACTTAATATTATACAAATGTAGGAGAAATAAAAATCATTTTCTTTTCAAGTGTGGTTAAATTTAGTAGAGTTTTGGGAGGTCCCATTTCCATAATTGGACATTGGATATTGGGCCATTATAGTAGCTTCCTCCTTCTACCTTAGTGTGGACCATGGATAGTAAGGGGTATGTTTATAGGTTGTTAGTATTTGTGAATTTTGATTTCAAATTAATAGACATGATGTCTTGATTTTTGGAAGATTTGACTGACTGTGTATGGATTATATGTCACTTACATGTTGACTCAATGACACCTACTTACATCCTTGTATGTTAGGTTACTTTTTGAATATTTTGGATTACATGTATCAATCTTGTAGGTTGATTACAAGATTTGATCACTTATGTTTGACTACATGCGTTTATGCGTAGGTATAGTTGATTTGACATTGCTTATGGATATTGTTGGTTGTATGTGGCAATGTGTACAATGGAGTAATGGTTGTTGTCATGCATGAGGTCATGGTTTGTGTACTTTATATGGTCATGCATTGATGACTGGACTCTAGCTAGAATGATGCGTATATGGTTTGGTACTCATTTTTTATGTGTGTATATGCAGTTGTTATGCATGTATGGTCTTGGTTATGATTATGCATGTATAGTAGGTAAAACATGCCTTGTGAAGTCATTGTATGAAATTTAGGTCATCATGGTGCTATTAGATGTTATGATGCTAATGTGTTGGCTGAGATAGAGTAGGAGATGCAGATCATTATAATGAGGTTGAAACATTGGACTTTGGGGTAAGAGTAGATTGTCATATAGGTATTGTATGTTCGACATGCAGGTATGTAAGTTAAGGATTTTATATGCATTAGGTTTATGTACATGTCTTTGATGTTATGGTTACATTCATGATATATGTTAGATGGTTAGTGTAGTTATATGCACATGTGTCAAATAGTCAAGAATGATAGTCATCTGTAGTTGTATGCATTTCTATTGTTGTTTTATATTAGATAACCTTATGATTATGTTGTATGTTGCGGATGAGTATGATATATATCTTATTGTTGTTATATGCTATTAACTTGATGATTAGGGTCATTTCATTGAGATATTGATGTCGTAATTTGGATTGCTCATGTGTGTGATGGTTATGTTCATTGCATTGAAGATCTTGATGTTATATGTATTGTGTTAACCTAGTTTGACCAATGCAAATGGTTATGGTTGCGATACTCAGGTATGAGCCGACATATTTTGATATGGTTTTGTACTAATCTAGATTGATCATACATATGTGATTATTATGCATGAATGGCAGATGCTTATGAGCTTGGAATTGAACATGTTAGTTAGTTACTGTTATGGATATCATGATTTATGTTGACATGTTGTAAAGTTATATCTCGCTAACTAGATTGATTATGCAGACAAGATAGCCTCCCCTGAGGTACACTAAGGTATGAGTTTGCTTATGTATTATACTTGGTGTTTCATAGTTGATTATGTCATATATTTGGTATTTGAGTGTTTGGTGCCTATTATGTCATCTAATTGATTTATTTAACATGGTATGTTTGTGATTTGGTTGAATGTTTGATGAATTGCATAATATGAGTATGTGTTCCAATGATCTTGTTTTAAGATGATTGTACTAAAATATATGTGTTGAGACAATTGATATGTACTTGAGTATAGTAGGTGATAGTTGTAGAATTATGATTGATGACTATGAGATTACTATGGATTATGACATGATTGTTTGTTAAAGTTGATTTCAAATTGATAAATATGATTGTATGGATATTCAGAAGATGTGGTTGACGTGTTTGAGTAGTTGCAAGAAACATGTCGATATTAGCATGACAAGGTAGTATTTGATGTGTTTATATCACTAACAGCTGGGTGATGTGACATCATATGGTAAGCCTCGATTCCAACAAGATAAAAAGGTAAAAGAAACGAATTGGGCAAGACTTCCATTGGCTATGTTTGGAAACCCTAATTTCGAAAAAATGAGTGCTTTACGAATATGAAGTCTTATTAAACTTGATTTTGTTTGACATTATGTGGATATGTGCTATATTCATGAACATGTGCTTGACATGTAGATTAGCTAGTCTTTAGCTATAGGTGGATCTGTTAAAGGATTTGAGTCCCTTGAGAGATGATGTAGATGTGTTCAGTTGCAAGAAACGTTCTTGGCACAAAAGATGAGGTAATTGATTTATTGTTATGTTTAGTTATGCACTAACAATTATGTGTTAATGACAGTATAATGCAGGGAGTTGCATGGCAAGAGAGATTTCCATGAATTGTGAAGAAGGCTCAAGTTGACATTTCCCTTAGATACACTGGGAACCATGGGGATTGAGTCATGGTGTTTGTTGTTAGTCTTGTGATTTTGGTCTTTTATGATTTTCTTGTGCTTGATTTGCATATTTGTTTATGTCTAGAGTATGGCCATACCACTTTGTTTATAGAGTCAGGATATTATCGGTTTTTATGGTCTTCTTCTTGTTTATTTCTTGTCTTTCCTTTTTATGTTTTGAATCTTGGGAATTGGTTGGGAAAGAGGAAATTCGATGGAAATCGAGAGAGATTTGTGGTACCCAACTGATGATATAAGACCCAGATGAAGCCTTGTGCGTGAGAAAGTGCAGCGGAATGTAAGACTATGACAATTGGTTGGACTGGTTGGGTCCATTGTGCTAAATGCATAGTAGTAGCGCTATTTCTTTCAATGCTTGTGCATAAATAAGGAAGTTCTATTAACCTAGACCTTATGTTATTTGGTAGTTATTTTATGATCATGATTATGCTGAAGTTTATATATATGTATACATGTATGTATGTATGTCGTTGTCTAACAAGATCAGATTGTTTTATGCTAACATTTATATATGTATGTATGTATCCATCTATCTATGTTACTATCTAATAGGGTTGTCAGGGATCATTCTTGTGGAGGAATGATTTCTTATGCAAGAGAAAAACATGAAGAGGTTCTTAGTCTTACAAGGAATCAATTGGGAAGAATAGTCACGACAAATATATGAGGTCAGTATCATGTAGAGATGATTTGATATTGTATACTTGTATTATGCTAATGTCTATGTTATAACAGGTAATGTTGAGTGATACATCAATAAAGTGAAAGCAGCGTGGTCTGCGACATGCTAGGATAAGCATGGATGAGATACCAGAAGCAAGGTTTCTTGGTAAGGACAATATGGTTTTGGATGTGTGGTACTATTGTTAGGCATATGTTGTATATGTTATACATGTTACATCTATGATGTGTGAACTTGTGGTGTTATGCGTACATTGCATGTGTACATGTTATTTATGTAATGTTATGTACATGATGTTACAAATAGGATTGTGTGAATATTGCATATGGGGTGTTGTATACATATTGTATTGTCTTTATTATATATGCGGCGTGTGTATATGGTGCTGTTTACATGTTGGATATGTGGTATTGTGTACATATTGTACTATGTGCGTGATGAATATGCAGTGTTGTGTGCATATGGTGCTATGTGCATGCTGGATATGTAGTGCTGTGTGCAGATGATGCTATGTACGTGTTGGATATGCAGTGCTATGTACAAGTGGTGTTGTGTGCATGTGGTACATTGGTACTATGTACATAGGGTGTGGTGTGCATGATTGTACAAGTGGTGCCATGTGCGTGTGGTGTTGTGTACACATTGTACAAGTGGCAGTGTGTGCATGTGGTGCTATGTACATGTTGTACATATGGCACTGTGTATGTGTGGTGTCGTGTACATGTTGTGAATGTGGTACTGTGTACATGTGGTATTGTGTACGCATTGTATAGTGGTGTAGTGTACATCTGGCATTGTGTACATGTTGTGTAGGTGGTCACATGTAATTGTGATGTTGTTCACACATTGTGCAGGTGGTGCGGTGTACTAGTGGTACTGTGTACATGTTGTACATATTGTACTGGTGTACGTGTGGTATTGTGTGCATGCCATCCATGTTTTGTTATCGAAATACGATATTATGTATGTGCATCATGTACTCGTGGCATTGCAGTGTGTGTACTCGTAGTGTTGTACTTTGTGTAGGTACATGTATTGGGTGGTATTGCACATCAAGTATAGATGGATGCATTGTATTGTATATACTAGGTGTAGGTGTATGTGTTGTATGTCAAGTATAGATGCATGTATTGCATGGTGTGGTATGTTGTGTGGTTGTATGTGTGTGTTGCACACTATGTGTCTATGCACATGGTTGAGGAGAAGGCACTGGGTGTTTATCGGGTTTAGAAATCGAGTCGAAGTGTGTATGGAATAAAGGCGAAGGTAGAAGCTAAGGATTGATGAAAGGATAAGTATCAGCATTTTATTTCAGTTTTATTATGCATGTGACTTATGATTCTGGTATATGATGATTACATGTGATCTATGATTTTGATTTATGATGGTTACAAGTCATTTATGATTTTTATGGTTATGTTTTGAGCTAACCTAATGTGATATTTTTATACTGTTGATTTGGTAAAATATGCTAGTTTGAATTATTGTGACATGAAGCGAGCATGATTGCAAATGTACCTTATTGATGACTACCAATGAAGCATGAGGTGAATTTATTTTAATTTATTTTAAAACTGATGGAAGCTATGTGAGTGGTACAAGAATCATCAACATGCCCGATTTGGTAGTTGAAATCAACTACAAGAATTAGCAGCTTCATATGGTGGTTTAGTGGTTGCTTATGGTGGTTTGGTAGTTGCTTTATGATGGTTTAGTATTTGATTTATGCTGGTTTAAGCTTTATGACGATTGATATATGCTTTATGATGATTTGATATATGTTTTATGTTGTTTGATACATGCTATATGATGTTTTGAGATATGCCTTATGATGTTTTGATATATGCTATATGATGTTAGTATATGTTTGATATATGTTTGGTATATGATTTGGCATATGTTTTGGTATATCTCTCTCTCTCTCTCTCTCTCTCTCTCTCTCTCTCTCTCTCTCTCTCTATATATATATATATATATATATATATATATGAATGATGTTGTTATATGTACACCCATGTATGGATGTAAATATTGTAACCAGTTGTGTTATAAATCTCCATTATTTGGTATGAGTGTTATGTTAGTATGGTATCATGTGGTTATGTTATCATGATATTATGATGTCATATGAGTTTTCTTAAGCAGGATGATCATTGTAAATACCATAGTGAGCTGTTTTATAAATCTTCATTATGTGGTATGTTGTCATGTTGTCATGATGTTTTGATTTTGAGCAGATATTTCATTGTAAATACTGCAACGAGTTGTGTTATAAAGCTCCATGGGTAGTATGTTTTGTTTTCAGAAATCATGTGATAATAGGTGTCATTGAATGACAAGGACGGTGTTCCCCCAAGGGAGAGGGTTCTGTAACAGCCCTGGTAAAATTTCCATGTAAAAATATATAAATATCACAGATGATGGGACATGTATTCCAAGCTGAATGGTGGGCAGGACATCCTAGGGGGTGTTCATTTGGTTGTTTATGGCTAAGGAAATTGGCAAAGATAATGGCTAAGGCATTAAACAAGAAAAAAGGTATTTTGGCACATTTATTTATGAAAATAAGGGAAATTAGGAGAAAAGGAAGGTGAAAGGTCACATTTTTCATGTGATGAGGAAATTGAAGGAAAATAATGGAAAATGAAGAAAATAAAGGCCTCATTAATACAAAGGCTTGTGAGGATCAATGGGCAAGACTTGGTCAGTTCAGTTTTGGAGCTCTCTCATACTTGGATTCTTGGAACAAGAAGGAAAAGGAAGAGAAAGAAAGCACAAGAAGGCATCGACATCAGCAACTACGTCAAATTTTCTTGCAGGTACCGAGTTGAATGTATGATTTCTTCACTAGTTTTGGCATGCATGGCACATGAATGTGGTTTCTTGGTTATGATCTGTCATTGGCATGGAGGATGCCTGGGATTGATAGTGGATTGCCTAGTGTTTCCATTTCCTGGATAACCATGGTGATTGTGGGCTTACTTTCATTGCTTTGTTTTGGTTGGTTCTCATTTTTCCATAGTTTGGGTTGAGTTACTAGTCCTGGAACCTTGGTTGAACAAACACTCTAGAACCCTGTAACAGCCTGGGTTGAGTTACCAATATTGGAAGCCCTATTTGTAAAAACACTCTGGAAGCCCTTGGTGGGTTCAGTTACTAGTCTTGGAAGCCTTGGTTGGACAAACGCTCTAGAAGCCCTGTATAAGTTGTGGGTTGAGTTACTAGTTCTGGAAGACTTGGTTGGACAAATGCTCTGGAAGCCATGGAAGGCTTGGATGGAGACCAATCTAATGATGGTTTTTGGTGATGTCTGACCGTGAGGTGGAATCACTGTTTGATGGGTTGAGGTGGGTGTCCTCGAGAAGCCCTGGATGAGTTTTGATTGATGTGTTCTATGAGATGCCACATTCATGCTTGGAATATGGCATTGGGGTGATTGGCTGAAGAGATACTTGGCTCAGCAAATCTATGGTTGGGTGGAACATGGTAGTCCCATCTCCGATTGGTTCATTGCATATATTAATGAAACAAATTCATTCATTTTACAAGAAAATTTGGGCACATCAACCCCAGCTTCCAGATCAATGATATTAGGGTCCATCAACCCCTAATACAGTTGTTTTCATTCCCTAATGAAGTTAACCTACATCATGCTTGCCTCCCAAGAGTTTCATGACACCATTCATCCAAAAAATGTCCCTAAGGAGATCATCGCAGGTGGCCTTCTATCTAGTTGCAATGAATGGCAGGCACTACACTGTCTGGGTGCTATGCATAGCATCTGGCATCTGTATCACATACGATGAGCGAGATCCATTAAATTTTTCAAATGAATCCATTGGATTCCTCATCCAATGGATGCTTCTAGAGGTTTCTAGAAGGATTGGGCTCACTTTTGGATGAGGAAGGAGATGAATGAACCTTAATCCATTATCCCTTCCTCCATGGAACCACTTCCAAATTATGGAAAAGAATTCATGAGGGCCATTAATGTCTTAACCTCCACCATTCAGCTATAAAAGGACCAAGCATTCAAGGCTGGTCTAGGGTTGGAACCTCATAACCTAAGGAAATGCTGCTTGGATTAGATTAGTAGAGAGAGTAATGTTATCATGTGAAATTGTTGTTTCCATGAGGAGAGAAGGGTATGAAGCTTGGAGGATGACGTTGAATCAGACATGCATATACATGGGTTGTAATCTTCCTTTCTATGAATAAAGAGTTCTATGCTTTTTCCATTGCATGTGTTATGTGATGTATATTGTACTTTCGATTCTATAATATGTTTAGTTAACAGATCGATATGCATGCTTTGATGGTTTTCTATCTCGGCTCGTGTGTAGGTACCTTTCAAGCGAGTTAAGTACGAAAGGGAGTGGTGAAAGCAGTCAAAGGGAAGAGGGATTGAGCAAGAGATACAAGTTGGTACTTTTGCTCCTCTTTCTTTTATCTATTAGCTATAGGAAAAGCAATGGAATTACTTTAACTGTTGTTCTAGATTTGCTAGTAGGTCTAAGGGTTAGTCGTTCGAAAAGACACTAAATTTTCCCATAACAAAATGGCGACTCCACTGGGGATCGATTTTATCCCTTATAGTAACTAATCAATCTCTTAGAACACTTTGACATACTTTACCCTCTGCTATTCATCGAATTCAAGTCTAATTCATTGACATTGAGTCAATTTTGAGCATAAAATTGTCATTCTGAAATCATTGCAGCTCTATAACTGACAGGGTGCTATGCATTTCACCCTTTGCACAGAGACAATGCTATGCATCGCACTGTCCCTCATTCTAGCCTACGATGATTCCTTTAGGATCAATTTTCCCATCTAGGAGCTAAAACCTTAAGTCAATTTTCAGTTGTTTGAATTGCTTGTTGGATTTAGATGAGGTCTTGTCTCTGAAAACAGTCTTTGTTTCCTTGTTTCGACCCGATTTAGACTAGATTGTTAAATGTTTGTTTATGTATTTGTTTTATCATTTGCAGTCCATTGTTGAAAGTAGTTTCAGTCGATTGTTTTGTCAAATACGAAGTGTCGTAAAATCTTCCTTCATTAAAATAATCGATTGGTCTATTTGTGCATCTGATTCATATTTTCGTTTAAGTGTCGAAAATCTTCGTTTCCTTAAAGTTGAAAGTGTCATTTAGTCTTCCTTTACCTTTAAGAGAAATTGTCATAAATCGACATTTTTGTGAAAAGAGATTTTGAATCATTGTGCATTTGTTTTTCTTAGTGCATAATTCACATTAAGGAGAACTGAAAAGAAAAAGAAATACATGTAATTGCATTTTAGGAGATTGAATGTGTGTGCTTAAAAGGAATGGTTAGGGAAATGCATTAGTGAGTGCTCTTTGTTGTTTGATCCAAAAATTACTTGTTTGCTCTTTCCCTTGTAGCTAGGATTTTCATTGTTAAATTAAATGGAAAGAGTGCTTCTCATTCTAGTTGCATTTTTAGGAATTTCAGAAAGCATCACATGGTGAACCTTCTAAGGTAAATTTTAAGAAAGATCAAACTAAAAAAAACCTCAATTAACCTAATAACACATTAGAATTTAACACAAACATCTAGAGGTGTCTAGTCTAGAGACGTGTTCCAGCGTCTTAGAACCTAGTGGTTGTCATTTCATTGAGGTTGGTTGATTCCTCCTCTCTAAACCGGTAAGTACTAGTACGGACTTGTGCTCCCTGTACCATCGTGTATATAGTGGGAGACCCCAATAGGTTTAAATCCTTTATCCCTAGGAAGCCGAGTCTACCGCCTTATTGATCACAATGCACCGAACACAACATTAGGGAAGACTGACTGCCGTACGGTAAATCCTTAGTAATTTCTCTTTCATTTACCACCAAGGTGTATATTGTAGTTTTGTGATTAGTTTGGTAAACCCTCTTGCTTAGTATCTCTAGAGTAGTCACTTTTGTTCCTTTTCAACTCCTTAAAAGAAAAGGTCCATCTGAGCACTTGTCCTTTCAAGCTCATTAAACAACAAAAGTGACTAGAGTCATATTTTGCTTTTTCTAGACTCTTAAAAAATGAAAAAGCAAAGTTAAGTTCTAGTGTCGTAAAAATTAATTGACCGCAGATAACATCCTCCACACTTGTTTTAGTTGATCTTAGGTTGAAACATATGGCGACAAATCCGAAGTCTGCCAATCAAGGAATTCCTTTTGATGGGAATCCTAGTCCTTTTCCTCCATTTGGAAATATTGGTGCTCCATAAATGGCTACATTGTCCCTTCCCGGATTTACCATTAGCTTGCCAGTATGGTTGTTTTCAACCTCCTTGGTTCAAAATGTTATGATTTCTCCGCAATCGAGTACACCTCCAACTGGAAAAAATCAACCTCTAGTTGATCTAAAGTTGACCTTTTGCCTTCTTCCTCGGTTGTTTCTTCCTCCCCTTATTCCTCTTCACCTGGTGAAAGTATTGGTACTAGTAACCAGGTGGCTAAGAAGAAGAAGAAAGGGAAGAAGAAGAAGAAGAAGCAAATTCAGCAGAGGGGCGACCAATGAACCATTGATTTGAATGCAAAATTTGATGAGAAACTATCCATTAAGCCTCACAAAGTTCAATATCCATGCAAACTTTCTGCGGGAGACCATCTTCTTCGAAATTGTCCTGATATTCCTCAGATATTAGAAGAATGGTCTTCTCGTTCACATCATCCTGTGTCATCAACCTCTAGAGATCATGTTGGTGACATACCATCAACTAGTGATAGTAAAATTCATGGAAAGAAGGGAAAAGTTAAGTTTCCATGTAGGTTATGTGAAGGGAATCACCCCATTCACCTTTGTCCCTATCTGGATGAAGCTAAGAAAGTGTTGGATAACCGTCCTGCTTCACCGCATCGACTTCCATCTAGTTACAGGAAACTTTCCCTAAGTCCTTCACTAGTTGATGATTTGACTAACCAAAAGCAACCGTCGGTCAAACCCACTCTCTGAAAGTGAATCCTATGAGTCTTTACCTGACCCAAATCAACAGGTCGAGGTAACAGTTGACCCGATTTCACCTTCGGTAAATCGTACCCTTCCTGAAGAGAGTGAACATGATACCACTCAAGTTCTTTTTATTTCTTCAGATTCTAATGAGCTTGGGGGAAATCCTCCTATTCCATCAAGATAGGAGGAAAATCCTCCCATTCTCGTAACTCAAGGGGTTAATCCTCTCGTTTCTACAGTACCCCCTCCAAGTAGTCTAGTCACTTCCTTTGATTGGAATTGACTAGCAGGATTATGCCTTCCTTCTTATGTGCCTTTCCAAATCATAGTACAAGTTTGTAATATGATTGTATTGGGCACTATTACAGATGAAGGTGCATCAGTGATTATTCTTTCCTCAACTGCTTGGAAAGTGCTTGGTTTTCCACCGCTTGTGGCTATTACATAGAATCTGTTGGGTTTTAATAGAGGAACCAGTCAACCATTAGGGATCCTCCCTTGGTTACCCATTACTTTGGGAGGAAAAACCATTTATCTGAACGTGATGGTAGTCCCGGGTCCTTTAGATTATAACTTACTTCTTGGGCGCGACTATGTTTATGGCATGGGAGCTATTGTTTCAACACTCTTTCGAGTGATTTATTTCCCGCATGAAGGAAACATTGTCACCATTGACCAGCTTTCATTTCCCGGTCCAAATATGGCTCCTAGTCAACCATCTTCCCTAATTGGTCCTTTTGTACCAATGGTATCATCCCCGCCATGAGTTAATTATGTGGCAACCTATTCCATACCTACATCAACTGACGATCAATTCAGTGATGTTGTACATCATGTACTGGGGGCATTAGAACCAGATCTCTCCTTCATGACCAAGTATGAGTTGTGATCAAGGGTCTTCAAGGATGGTTCATTGTCTTGTGTCAACCTTCTTAAAAAATGAAACAAGGGAGTCCGAGGATAGTTCGTTGTCTTGTGTCAACCTCGTTAAAAAATGAAACAAGGATCTTCGAGGATAGTTCGTTATATTGTGTCAACCTCGTTAAAGAATGAAACAAGGATACGAGGATAGTTCATTGTCTTGTGTCAACCTCGTTAAAAAATGAAACAAGGTTCTATGAGGTTAACTTCCTGGTCTTATGTCAACCTCGTTAAAAAACGAAACAAGGAATATGAGGATAGTTCCTAGTCTTGTGTCAACCTTGTTAAAAAGAAGAAACAAGGAATCTGAGCAGAGTTCTTTGTCTTGTGTCAAGCTCATCAAAAAATGAAACAAGGTCCCTTGGAGCAAAGTTCCAAGTCGAGTCTTTGAGTAGATCTCATAAAATCCCAGTTGAGTCTCTCACTTGAACTCGTAAAAGAACCTTCATTCCATCCACTTGATAGCCACGATTGGTCTACTTAGGTGAATGTAATGAAGCTTGGGGGGCATGCACCTAATGGTAAAGTTCAGTTTCCCTGTAGGTTATGTGAAGGGAATAACCCTATTCACCTTTGTCTATCAGGACGAAGCCAAAAAGGTGTTGGATAACCATCCTGCTTCATCGCAGCAACTTCCATATGGTTACCAGAGACTCTCCTTTTCATCATGCTGGGGACACGTAAACCAATTCAAGCATAGTTTTGTTCATTTCGAGCTTGTGTTAAAATGAAAATGAAACCAAGCATAGTTTTTCGTTTCAACTTATGTAAAAATGAAACCGAATCCAAGCATAATTTCCTTTGGTTCAAGCTTGTCTAAAAATGAACCCATTTCCAGTTTAACCCTCGTGATTGCCATTCTATCAACCTCTTTCGTCAGATGAGCCTTTGTTTTTTTCATCCCATCACCACCATCTCTTTGGCTGATCATACACTTTCACTTGGTTGTTTTACCTTTTTTGAGGAAAAGTTGCAATGAGTGGTCTTATTAGCCAACCTCTTCACATAAATCAACATGTTTTGAGAAGTTCCCACATCACCGGAACTAGTTGCTATCCTAGACACCACTCGTTCCTCAAAATGGAGTCCTCTTTAAGCTCTTTTCAGACTCTCTAAACATGAAAAGATTGCCGAGCGCTTGTCGTTTCTAGCTCGTTAATGGATTAGAATCGATATCTACTCAGTATAGTTTTACCCCTTCTTCGGGCTGAGATAGATTAACTACGAAAAAGGTACTCGTTGGTCAAACATGATCAATAGGTTCTCTCTTGTATTGTTTTATGCTTTTTCGGGCTTGAGAGACAAATGTACAAAAAAGAACTTTTGGAGTTTCCTTTTAGTCCCTTTTCAGACTCTCTAAATGTGAAAAGGACCGAGTTATCTTTGTCATTAAACTCATTAAAAACATTTAATAGCGACAAACTTGTCCATCTAGACAAGACCGAGTTTCACCTTCGCTAGACTCGTTAAAACATCAAATAGTGATGGATTCACCTGAATGGTGGAATTATACAACAAGCATATGTTATCCTCCTCAAGCTTGATAAAAATAAAGAGGTAATGGTCAGAAATGACTGGAGAAAAATGGGAAAAAGTTGGGAACACTTTATGGTAGCAAGTCGCTCTTGGACATGACACTTTCACCTCATCACCGTGACTATGTGGGTTGGTTCATTCAGCTTAATGGTTATCACACCATTGGCCTATCATACCATCCATCACTTTGTTTTGGGTCAATGCTACCAATTCACTTCAGTGTCTCTAATATGTTCAAGAGAATTAATTCAATTCAAAACTTCATCCTTTACAATATAGTAAACCTTCATTTTCATGACTTCCATTCCTGAACCTTGTGTCGTCAGTCGATGTTTCATTTCCAAAATCATTTACCTCATTTCATGTCATTGATGTGGAATACATCAAGGCCCTCCTGCGACGACTCACTTCTTGTCAACATCAGCACATCATCCAAGAAGTTGACTTAGAAACACCCCTTCAGTACCTTGAGGCTTGCATACATCAATAGCATGTTTCTTGCTTCCAGCGATAGGTTGACATCACTGGCCTTCGAGCGAAAGACTTTGTATGGGGTTCGACATCAAATCATTTATTCACACCATGCAGAATGTACTGCAGTACCTTGAGGATCATTATCATTATCAGTGATTCCTCTCACATCTGTAACAGTTTACATCATTGGCTGGTAATCAGACGATGTCTCTCCATGTTCGACTTCGAATCATCTATTCACATGGTTAGACTTGTACATTGAGTGAAAGATTGGACGAGATTGAAGACCTCGGATCTAGTTTCATCCATCCGGGCTACGATATATTTTCAGGAGTACTATATCAAATGTACAAATGGACTTACATTCATGGTCATCCATTCATGGGTCTATATCTGTAGACGACTATATTTGTACATGTAATGAAAGTTTATAAAGCTGAGCATGGGTATGCCTTCCCTCAGCTAAATTATGAGAAAAAATCAAAGTATCATGATATTTGTATTGTAACTGATGCATGCAACCTTCCGCTTCGAAACCTTCTCTCCAAGTGGTAAAGCATCTCACTCGACATGGTACGCTCAAATTATGCTTTAGGGGGGCAACTATTACAGGAAAATTTGGGCACATCAACCCCAACTTCCAGATCAATGATATTAAGGTCCATCAACCCCTAATTTAGTCGTTTTTATTCCCTAATGAAGTTAACCTACATCGTGCTTGCCTCCCAAGAGTTTCATGACACCATTCATCCAAAAAATGTCCCTAAGGAGATCATCGCAGGTGACCTTCTATCTGGTTGCAATGAATGGCAGGCACTACACTGTCTAGGTGCTATGCATAGCACCTGGCCTTTGTATCACCTACGATGAGTGAGATCCATCGAATTTTTCAAATGAATCCATTGGATTCCTCATCTAATAGATGCTTCTAGAGGTTTCTAGAAGGATTGGGCTCACTTTCGGATGAGGAAGGAGATGAATGAACCTTAATCCATTATCCCTTCCTCCATGGAGCCACTTCCCAATTATGGCAAAGCATTCATGAGGGCCATTAATGGCTTAACCTCCTCCATTCATTTATAAAAGGACCAGGCATTCAAGGCTGGTCTATGGTTGGAACTTCATAAGCTAAATGCTGCTTGGATGAGATTAGTAGAGAGAGTAATGCTATCATGTCAAATGGTTGTTTCCATGAGGAGAGAAGGGTTTCAAGCTCGGAGGATGGCGCTGAATCAGACATGCATCTACATGTGTTGTAATCTTCCTTTCTATGAATAAAGAGTTCTATGCTTTTTCCATCTCATGTGTTATGTGATGTATATTGTACTTTTGATTCTATAATATGTTTAGTTAACAGATCAATATGTATGCTTTGATGGTTTTCTGTCTTGGCTTGTGTGCAGGTACCTTTCAAGTGAGTTAAGTATGGAAGGGAGTGGCGAAAGTGGTCAAAGGGAAGAGGGATTGAGCGAGAGATATAGGTTGGTACTTTTGCTCCTCTTTCTTTTATCTATTAGCTATAGGAAAAGCAATGGAATCACTTTAACTGTTGTTCTAGACTTGCCACTAGGTCTAAGGGTTAGTCGTTCGAAAAGACACTAAATTTGCCCATAACAATTCCCTTGATTTTCATGTGAAAATGTACTGATGTATATATGGATTTTGATGGCTGATATGTTTACTATTATGATTTTTTTTTATATGCACATTTACCCCAGAGGTTGTTACACTCCACTACCACAATGGCATCACAATTATAACTCAACATGCTACTAAATGACTTTTCATTTTCATTTTCTCATTCCTTCTTTCATTTATCTTCCCTCCCTATACGCCTTTTGCACTTTTTTTGGGGCAATTTTTCATCCCTTGAATAAGGTTTTTCCTATTGCTTAAACATTTTTATTCTTATGGGTTTTATATTGAGAGACAAAGAATCCAAGAACTAAGGATCATCATTTTATTTTCTCAATTTTTATAGTTGCACACATGAAGATGTCTCCTCCAACTTAAACTACATTTTCTATTTTCAAAATAGGCTCTTTCTATTTCTTTATTAGCCCAATATAACTTTATATTCATAACAACATAATTCTGAATTATATTTATACCATGAAACTCCATTTTAGATATTATATTACTCAATATATGGAGTTCTCTATTTGATCCATATTTTTATTCAATCATATAATGTTTGATTATATTTCTATTTCAATTCCATTTACTTAATATTCCTTTTATTTTATGAGTTTATTGTGTTACTAATATATTATTTAAATGGGATTGGAAACCACAATATTCACACTGAAATAACCTACTTATTCTTGTTGGGGACTTAGATTAAGACCAATTGTTTCCACTCTCACCCCTCTACTTTCATATTCAATTTATGGTTCATCAAGTGGGATTATTCCTTATATATTTTTATTAATTTTTATTAGGATATTGTATTCCATTTTTAGTCAAACCCATATTAGTTTGGTTTTGACCAGGAAAAAATTGCAAAATTTTCATAGTTTAACTTTGCATAATAAAATATAGTATTATTTGAAAATATTTTAATTTATTGTTGGCAATATAATTGGCTATCAAAATGAAGATATTACTAGTCATTTTATTGATTAATTAGCCAAAGTACACAAGTTTCATCATGTTCTGGTCACTCACATATCATAATACTATAAATTTACACGATTTTTAATAGCGATATCTTTACACAATAACAATTAGTGATATAGAATGTCAATTACCTCCTTGGTTGATTCTAGAAGTTCTCGTTCAAATGTTAATAGAGCTAATATTTATCTAACAATGAGAAATCTATATCACATGCAAAATAAAATTTTAGAGAATAATGATATATCATAAATTTTGGAAAACTTCTTCTCACACTAGCGAAGACTCTACATTATACAAACTAACCAGTATAGATCATCTTATATACGGTTCTAATATGAGTTGATAGGGATCCAATTTCTTCAAGTGAAATTTCTTTTCAACATTATTTAAATGTTATTTATATATTTTGTATAGTTATTTAATTTTTTTTTTAATTTATTTTGATCGAAATGAGAAAAATTTCAACTTTCATGACGGAAGCGTTACACATCATATTGGGTTGTAGAATGAGCCTCTTGACTCAATAAATCTGACAGAATTTTTGTTCAGATTGGAGAAAACCAATGATAAATGTGGTTTATCTCTGGTTGGAGTGAGTTCGAATCTCTTTGTATATTAGAGAGCTTTCTATGCATTAAACCCACTTCAATGCTTCCAACAACTATCATCTTACATTGATAGTAGCATCATACTAATTTTGGAAGGTTGATAATTTGATTTTTATATTACTGAAAATACTAAAACAAATAATTAAGGTGATTTTAAAATTATTTTTTATCATAAAAAAGTAAATCTATAAACACTATTTTGGTGACAAGTTAATCTCTCAGGGTGAGATAAAAATTTTTGAAAAAATTCTAAAAATTACAATCTTCATATATTTTTTTTTAAATTCAGAGAGATTCAAAATTTTATTAAATATTAACACAACTAAATATTATCATAAAAAATTTATAATTATTTTTAACAAAAATATATTATATCTTCTCTATTTTAAAAATATAAATATTAATATTTAAAATACAATAAAAAAATGTAATTAAATGTATATTTTGATTAGAGATAAAGAAAAGTGATTCAAAAATTTATTAAATATTAACAAAATTGAATATTTATCATAAAAAATTCTAATTATTTTTAACAAAAATATATTATATCTTCTCTATTTTAAAAATATAAATACTAATATTTAAAATACAATAAATAATGTATTAAAATGTATATTGATTGGAGATAAAGAAAAGTATTTATGATAGTTTTATAGCTATGCCATCACATCTCACTTGAGTACCAAAGCAACAAAGTAGTTAAAATTAAATTTTCATCATGATTTTGTAGCTTTTGATTCAATTCAATTTTCTAACATTTAGATTAGACTCATATTTTGTTCTCTGTATTATGTCATTTACATGTAATGATATTAAATTCAGAATTTTCTAGGATTTTTCTTTATATATTAAAATATTAAATTATCTCTTTCTTTTTTTTTAATTTTAACTTTATGAATAAACAACAACAACAAAAAATACTTAGCTCCAAGGGATAGCTCAATTGGTTGAGCCCTTGTTGCTAAGTACCTTGCATATTGGGAGGTCCCTTGATGCCCTTGGGGTTAGGCCCGATATATTAGGTAAATTTTCGTAGATTTGTGTGGATTATTGCGAGTGAATCGTGATCATCGGATTACGAATTATTGCCGTTGCGGCCACTCAATGATCATGAACCATGGTTTCCATAAAACCAAAAAAAATACTTAAACATAAAAATTCTATACAAATATTAAGAATAACCAAGATCTTTTCTATATATAACACTTTTACTATACACCATATATGTGTTTTCTTTTCTCGTAATTCCAAAAAATGGGACTCCTCAACATCATGATCTATCAAAAGATATGAGAAAAGAATAATAGCATTATAAATTATAATAAAAAATTTAGAAATTCATCATTTGAATTTAATATATTAATAATTTCATCAATATACAAAAAACAAAAATATGGTTATTCACATTTAATGTATATACATATATAATAAATAGAGGTGTAGTCTAACTCAACCATTTTTTTGGTTAATTTTAATCAAAAATATTTTTAAAACTTGCGTTTAAATTGTTTAATCTGCATAATTCGAGTGCCTTAGGTGTTTTTAGGGTGTTGAATCCATTTATTTTTTTGGGTGTTGAAATTGTATTGCCCGATTTGGGTGAATTTAGATGATAGAGATTATTTCGTCAATAAGTTAGACTACACCATACATACATACATACATACATACATACATACATACATACATACATACATATATATATATATATATATATCTTGTATTATGTATAATAAATATATAGCAAATATACATATGTATTTTTTACTTCTATATAATCCTCTCAATATTTTTATCTTCCAATAATATAAATAATAAAATTACTATATATTTAGTCACTAGCAAATCATGTATAAGTAATTTTAGAACACTATAATAAAGTATATAGATTAAAGAGACTATAAATTTAGCATAAGATTTTTAGGATAAATCAATATTTAACTTAATCACGAGAATAGGTTATGGTTAATGAATTCATATTTCAACAAATGAAATTAACAACAATATGTACCTGCAAACAATACATAGATATAATTAACAAAATACCTCAATTTACCAATCAGTAAAATCTAAATTGATGGGATTCTAAAGCTTATCATTAATTTAAATTCAATATTTTTACTCTAATTTAATTATATTTAAACTAAATAACAAATAATAACTACTACATATGGTACTTGCTATATTTATAGTTTGTCACAGGATTCTTGAATCTCTTTCAACAATGGTGACAATAATTTTTTCTCGTCATCTCCATATAGTATGAAGTGCAATATAAAGTACAATTGTTTGATGTGTAGAATGATCGCATTTGAGCTTACATGTCAACCTGTTATAACTAGCAATTGCACCAGATGTTGCAAAGGAAACATCGCAAGGCATAAATTTGAAAAGAATAGTGACACATAGAAGATCACTGAATATAAAAATTAGTAAAGAAAATGTCATTTAAAGCTAGAAAATAAAAATAAATCACTTATATTATACAAAATTTATATCAATTATATGAACATCTAAACCAATTAATATATATATGATTATTACAAAAGCAATTGCAGAGAAAGAAAATTCCATGGTTAGTTTTCTTAATTGGGTTCCCCTGAAATAATGACTTACCAAGATATCCATTTCTTCTCATCAATGGTTCTAGACTCAACAAAATTTACATCTACCAACCTGAATATTACTTCTATGAGTGTTCCAGTTTTATCAAACACTATCACCGTAAGCCTCCCCTGGGCTTCCAGATACCTCCCAACCTTGATGAGGAGGCATGTTTTAGTAGCATGGGCTAATCCACAAGTTGTGGCCACTGGAGTTGTGATAACCAATACAGATGGGCAAGCAGTCACCAGAACAACTAAGGCTTTGTCAACCCATTTGTGAAATCCAAGTGAGTGGTCAATCAAAGGTGCCAATGTCATTGCTATAGCTATACATGCATTCCAATACAACAAATCCCCATTCCCTCCTTCGAGCAACATCAAAGCTCCATTCCCTCCTTCCAGCAAGGCGCTAAAAAACGAAATGGCATAAGCTGATGCAGTAAACTTTTCTCTCCAATGGGTAGGCAAGCAATAGTATCTTTTTTCATCTACCATCCATTACTCCAAGCAACCACAGATGTACTAACCCGAAACTTTTTAGCAAAAGGCACCAATTGTTATGCAGAAAATGAGAAAATTGGAGTTGTAATAGAAATGCATAAGTGCATCTTTCTTGGACATCAATGGAATGTAGCTATGGACGTAATGGATGAGTGACCATGGAAACTTTGGTGCATTTTTGTAAAAAGTTTACAAGAAACTTGTTAGGGTTTATATTTTCTTTCCACGCACTTTGCTTTGATGATAGAACGAAAATTGTTAGGGTTTAATTTTTCTTTCCAACAAACATTACTATGATGATGGACATTCTCCAATCATCTAGCACATGACCCAATGATCTAGAGAAATGATAGTAGGCGAGAGGGAAACGCCTTACGTCATAATTATATATTTTTTAAATTATTATTGTTATTATTATTGATGATAAAAAAAATTAATATATAAGTTAAACATATATAAAAACATATATATAGCAAGATTCTTAACCATGGAGATTCACCCCACTTTATCATAGAAATTCTTAATTAATAGGTAAGATTTTTTAAAATATCATGAGCCAATATCATGGCTTATCAATATCACATGGCCAAAAAACTATAAATCATTTCATATGGTACTTGTCCATATGACCTTTTTTTATTTAATCAATTTAATTCAAATGATAAAAACATGGTAACCTACTTTGGGGATAAATGTCAACCTTTAATTTGTAAATATTATTGAGAATATTCTAAAATATTCAATGAGATTAATTCCCTACCATCCACCATTAAAAATTATCGAAGACATATTCCAAAATAAGCATACCTATGGCTTAATTATAACTTTTTTTATATAATTATAATTATTATTATTAATAAAAAATTAATTGTGTCTATTTTGTGATAGTGCTTCTTTATCAATAAAGTATTTATGTCATTGTTTCCCTTTTAATTAGGTTGATTAATAAAAAATATATCTTCAATGAACAAGTGTCATATGAAGTTATGATTTCTTGAGCATGCAGTATTGATAAATTTTGATATTGGCCCATGGTATTGTAATAAAGTCTATTTATATATTAAGAATGTCTATGGTAAAGTGGGGATAAGTATTCATGGTTAAGAATCTTGTTATGTGTATATATGGTTAAGTTATATAATAATTCTTTTTACAATTAATAATAATAATAATTTAAAATAAAGTTATGATTTAGTTAGTTTTTATGATTTTTTCAATTTTAACAACGTGAGATGTATGATAAAATAATTAATTGTGTTATTATGGGTTGATGCCTATAGATATTTACCAACCGTTAATTATAATTTATATGGTTGGTAGTCACCTATGGCATGAATTTACGATAGGCATTAAACATTTACTTCAAGATACATCTCACATTGCTAACATCAATAAAATCATAAAAAGACTATTTTACAGAAGTCGTTGCAAAAAAACTTCAATAGAAGATCTAAACAAAGAAACTACTAAGAAACCAATCGGAAGATCTAAACAAAGAAAGTACTAAGAAACCAAGCAAAATTGTTTTATGTCAGAATAATTCACAATGGAACGAAGCAATAGTACTATGTTAATTATCACACAACCTACAACCTGGCTTTTATTGGTTTCTTCCCAGCATTGGTACATTTGAAACACCAAAGGAATGTTTACTCACAATGTACCCAATGTCCACATATTATCTCTCATTTCAAACAGTTTGTTAGGATATTCCGACACATAGGAAATAGTTAAGTACAACTTGGTCTAGTATAGAGTTAGGTAAAGTGTGTTTCTTTACCTTGTACATTTTGTAACATACAATCCGACGGTCACGATATGTAGTGATCCGACGGTTCATTCTCTCCTCGGTATTACCGACACTTGATCCGTGGCTTGACACCCGATTGGTCCATGATTTCTATTTAAAGCGCATGGAGGGTCATTTGTAGGGTAATCCGTCTATGAGAGAAGCTTATGTAAATTTTCATTCTTTTATTAATAAATTGCCTGAAGTGGCCGCGTTGGCTCGAGCCGTGGACTGTTTCCCTCTTTGAGGGTTTTAACCACTTCAAAAACACTGGTGTATTGATCTGCGATCTGGTTTTGAGCGGTGTCCTTTGGTGTTCTGCCTGAGGAACTTACCCTGTAAATTCTTACATGGTATCAGAGCTATTTGAGGGCCACGTCCGTTGGTGATCCAAATCTGAAGCCGGTAGAAGTGCATCCGACTACCGTTTCCTAGATCTACTGTTTCTAACTGCTTTCAGGCTGAGAGGACTGCTCTGTTGTGTTGGGAGCATCTGTTCCAGTGAGGAACCCCTTTCGTTTCACGCGAAAAGGTTTCTGGTAGCCCTAGCTGCGTCATTTTTAAGATCTGGAGGTATACAGTGTTTATTTGTAGTTTACAGTTATTTTCTCTGTTTATTTCGGTTTCGGTTTATTTAGCCTTTTTTATTACCGGATCTATACCTTTCAGTTCTGCGTATGCTCTTTGCCCTGCGACTGTGTGCGATTTGGGCAAATCAGAAACAGAAATGAAGGATTTTTCTCATGCGTATGCTCTTTTCCGCTGGGCCTTAGTGTGATCTCAGAAAATCAGAAACATTGAGGAAAATATTTAGTTTCTGGCTAAAGCTAACTTTGAGCCGCAAGGTTCATTTTTGAAAATATTTAGTTTTTCGGCTAAAGCTAACTTCGAGCCGCAAGGTTCATTTTTTTTGTATGTCTGTGTTGGGTTTTGTGTTTTTTGTTTTGTAGGGCAAAGGAGCCTTCTCAAAGCAAGCACGCAACCCAAAGCATCAACCCCCCCGCTCTCTCTCTCTCTCTCTCTCTCTCTCTCTCTCAAATTTTTTGTATAGCTCAATTGGTTCAAAGCTATTTTAAGAGAGTAGAGGTAGCCCAGCAGCAACCAAATTCAAAGAATCCTAAGAAGTCATATCCTAAAAAGAATGGTCCTAAACCAAACAACGGTCCTAAGCAATCTTAGCCTCAAAATGAAAAATCATTTCAACAAAATGATAAGACAAATAAAAACAAATGGAAGAAGACTGATAGACATTGCAACTTTTGTAATCAAGATGGCCACCTAGAATCCAAATGCTTTAAGAAGATGGAAGCCTTGGAAGCAGCGATGAAGAAACATAACATCCATTTGGAGCATTCTTCAATTTCAACTTCATCTTCAGGAATGTCACTTTCTGCATGTGGTTGTCAAGCATCTCGGTCTGGCTATGCACTAAGTGTATCTTCTTCTTCTCATTCTCATGAGTGGCTCATTGATTCTAGAGCTTCTTATCACATGGCCAAAAACAAAGCCATGTTTTCTTCTTTAAATGATTGTAACACCGAAAATATATATGTTGGTGATGATAGATCTCTTAGTGTTGTAGGGACTGGAACTGTTCATCTAGACAATGGTCAGTTTAATGATGTATTATGTGTTCCAACCTTATCCTGCAACCTTCTATTTGTATATCAGATAACCCATTCAGGTGAAGGTAAAATCGTTGAATTTTCACCTCATGATGTTGTAATCAAGGACCTAAGATATCCTAAACAGATTTTAGCTACTGGCATTGTTGATGATTCTACAAGGTTGTATAAGTTTCACAACTTTGGGTCATCAAATCTTCCCTCAGTATTTGTTGCTCATAACGATGAAGTGAGCAAACTTTGGCATGAGCGATTTGGTCACTTAAACTATCGCTCCCTTCAGCATCTATGTAAAGAAAATATGGTGACAGGTCTTCCTATGGTATCTTGTAGAGATGGTGTTTGTTCTGGATGTGTACTCGGAAAACATCATCGGGACAGTTTTGAAAAACGTGCCTCTTGGCACGCCTCAGCCCCTTTATAGCTTGTGCATAGTTGTTATAGACATTTTTGTGCCTTACAGTTCTAAGCATGAAATGTCCATAAATCAAGGGCTCCTAAGTCCCTAAAATTGTTGTTCTAACTCCTAAAGGAACAAGGTCAACAAGTTACAGCTTCTCCCAAAAGTTCTCCACCAGAAACTGCTCAGAATTAGTCAAATCAGGATCATTTCAGTTGCTCCACTAGCCAAGTGCGTTGCATAGCACCTAAGTCCACTAGCTAGGTGCGTTGCAACGCACCTAAATGCACTACCAGGGTGTGTTGAGCGGGAAATGACAAGTGGCAGAGTCATTCCACGAGGTGGAGAGACAATGGAAGCTTCCAGAATCTTCTCCAATGACACTTGCCTCACTGAATTCGACCAAGGATGAGTAAGAGGCTCTCAGTCTCCAAGTGGAAGCAAGAACTGACAGAGAGAAGCCACTAATCAATTCATGAGCTGAATCATCCTCCTTGCATACATCTATATATGGATCCCTCATCCCAGAGATCCAAAGGCTGGAATTTTGCACATTGTAAGGAATTGTTGTTGGTTTTGAGATACATATCAGAGAATTCGGTGATCTATGCTTTGTTGGAGTTGAAGAAGGGATTTCTTTGCTGGGTCAGGAATCATTGGTTGTAACTCCTCCTGGATCTTCTTGTATATCAATAAAACTATTTGAGTTTCTTCTCCATGCTTGTGTTTCATTGATGCTTATTACATTTGTATGGTTAACTTAAATTTGATCCTAAGTTATTTATGAATATAAACCCATGTCTTTGTATAGTTTCCTTCTTATGTGATCTTACAGGTACTTGGTGAAGCTGGGCAAGTGAGGGAGCAGGTAGGTGGGAGCTGTCAAAGAGAAGAGAGATTGGATCGAAGGACTAGCGCAAGACACAGGTTGGTTCATCCTATTCCCCTTCGTTTATAGTTCATAAAGAAGAATACAAAAGTAGTTTTCTCTGTTTGTTTCTAGGGTAGCTGTCACACCCTAGTGGGATAGAGCAGATCTAGATAGACACTTTTCCCGATAACAAAATGGTGACTCCGCTGGGGATCGTGTCTAGTTAGTTTGTTTGTGTTTCTCTTGTTGTTTATTTCATAAACTTAGAAGTAGCAATCGAACTGCATTTGCCATTTACAAATGCAAAGTAGACATCTGCTGCTTCAATCCACTCACTGGATCTGTTTATGATTTGAACAGTTGATTCATAGACCAACTGATTGCCCTTGTGATAGCTCTTAGAACCCCCCTTAGATCTACCTCTGATTGTGTATTACTGATTGCTTTTACTCGGCCAAAAACCATAGATTAAACTGCAAACCGTGACCCAGAACCCGGATAGAATTCTCGTTTCTGCCCCAGCGCAGGCTCTGTGAAGAGGTTCTGCATTTCAACGCACTTCTTGAGAGGGCTACCTACGCTTCAATGTAGTTTCTCTGTGTAACAGGTGCGCTGATCAGCCTAGCCTTGTGCAGCTGAGGTTCTTTGCTTCATTTTTTCCAGTTTTGTCTCTGATTTTTGCAGCCTGTGATCAGTATTTCACTGTTTCAAACCCCTTTTCCTTACTGATATTCCGCCTCAGTTGTACAAAAGAAACTGTAGATGTTTTTATGTGTTTGTTGCATCGTTTACAGTTTTCCATTGCAAAAGTAGAATAGTCGTACTGTCGTCCTTTGATTTAGATCTGTCGCAAGTGTCGATTTTGATCATAGGAGAAAGTTAATTTGCTGTTGATAGTCGATTATGCTTTTACTTTTGCCTTTGTCTTGAATTTGTGACTTTATAGTGTCGAAACGAGTATTTATTTCAAAATCATAAAGTGTCATAATCATCTCTACCTTTTGATTTCGAAAAGAAGCTTGTTTCTGTTTGTCACTTGAAAGCAAATTCAGATTTGTACATCAACTTTATTTTTAGGCATCAATATTAAGAAAGTGAAAAACAAAACACATGCATGTGCATTTGCATATTGACAGTCTATTTGGCTTGATTTAGTAAAGTGCATTTACAATGTGCTCTTCGCTCTTTGCGAAAAGATTTTGTCTTTCTTTTCCCTTAGTAGCTAGGATTTTCATTGCTGAAAAGAGATAAAAGTTTGTTTATCATCTTTAGATTGCATTTTAGGAATTACATCTACATCTCGTGGTGATCCCAAAAGGAAAACTTCATAAGAAATATCAACTTAAAATAAATTCAATGAACTTAACAACGCTTTGGAACTTAACGCACAACATTTAGAGGTCTAGGCTAGAGACGTATTCTGGCGTCGTAAAACCTGGTAACTGTTGTCCTCACTGATGGTTGGGTGATTCCTCCACTTTGAGACGATAATTTCCAGTACGGACATGTGCTCCCACGTACCGTCACGTATATATTGGGAGACCCTTATAGGCTTAAATCCTTTATCCATAGGAAGCCGTGTCGGCCGCCCTACTGTTCGCAATGCACCGAACACAGCATTCGGGAAGATTGTCTGTCGTATCGTAAAAAGTATTCTGCAGTTTTGCGATTGGTTTGGTACTCCCTCTACCTAGACCTCCAGAGCAGTCCCTTTCGCTCCTTTTCAGACTCCTTAACGGAAAAGGTCCATCTGAGCACTTGTCACTTCAGGCTCATTAAAAATCGAAGGAGACTAGAGTCATCTTTTATTTTTTCTCGACTCTTAAAAACTGAAAAAACAAGTTGTGTCAAAAGCTTCTAAAATTCATTTAATATAGAAACATACCTTCCCTTTTATTTTAGTTGATCGAGTAATCCGCAGTCGTGGAAGAAAGTCAATTGAAACCCCGTCGTTCGCGGAGGCTTACGAGTCAACCGTCTTTGTCTCCGGAATCGAAACCAATACGGACAAAGCGAACTCGTTTAACCGGTTCCAAGTCTCCTATCAAAGTTAGAACAAGTGTTCCAACGACATCAGAGACTCCGGTTACTCCAAACATTTCTGGAATCCCTGCCTCTACAGAAGAAGTTCAACAGCCACAGAAGGACAGCGGTATTGATCCTAGTTTGAGAATAAACACTTGTGTTACTGAACCAGTTCCATCTATAACCGGTTCAGAGAGTCTTACTCTTCAAACATCTGTCGCTGCTTCTTCGGCACCAGAAATATTTTACGGACCTGACGGTCTTCCCCTTCCACCTGGTCTGATTTCGATAGAAGAAATTGTAGAAGATCCTCAAACAAGTACTCCAACGCACTTTGGAGTCGAGATCACTCTATATCCTTCGACATCAGAAGTTAGTCTACCACCAGCGGAAGTTCCTGTAGAATCGCTAGGTAATCTTTTGGATATACTACAAATGTCTGAACAACCGTCAACATCTAGGACTGTGTCTTCTGACACAGCGACGGCAGAACTCCCTGCTGTCACTCCGACAATGTTCGTCGGCATACCATCTGTCCCGACTAGCTCACAACCGCTAGAAGGAGCCCACCCAGGGGATATTTTGACAGTCTGGTCCGTTCCTGTTTTTTCATCCGGAATAATATCTAGAAACTCTTATGTTGAGTCTCAACAAATTGATCCATTTGGAAGTCAATTTGGGCAGTCCGGTCCCCAAGGGCAAAAAATTCCCTTGAGTTCTGGATTACCACTGTATGGGGGGCAATATGCCCTTTCATTATCCCCTCTGGGAGGATATCCATACAGGAATTCACAACAGCATTCAGGTTATACTGGAATTACCTCAAGTGGTTGGGTACCTATACTACCTCAATAACCAAGAGTTGTGTATTCGATGCAACAATGTGTACCTATGTCGAACATCCCGACTACGCCAGCTATTGTGACGGTATCGCAAGTTCAAGCGCTGCCTGTTGTATGCTGACCTCAGGTTTCTTAGGGTGTAATGCAATAGCCCCTTGACCCTGCGACTCAACCACAATCGCCGGCTAGTGGGGCGACACAGGTCCAGACGGGTACAATTACCCCTCACCTTGGTCAAACGATTAGTATCGGGCAACAGCACATGGCTTCACAACCATGGCTGGTGCAATACCAACAACCACAATTCCAACAAGTATACCAAGGTGCTGAGCAGCAGATCTTTGCAAATAGTGGACAGTCGTACATTCAAAACGGTCAAAATCAACCATTTTATAATGGTCAAGTCCACCAACCTTACCAAACATACCAGCATCAAATGCATTATGCCGGTATGCAAAGACCAACTGCTCAGGCGATTCCATCGTATCCTGGGTATGCTTCACCTAACCTAAATCAACAGTTACCATTCGTGGCAACTTTAGAGTTACCTGATTTAAACCGGTTAACAAACGATCCAATTTCTTACACCCCTTGGTGGCCAGCGATTCCGCATAAACTTCCATCAGATATTCCTAAATTTAATGGAAATCCGGGTGAAGATCCATCGAATCACGTGATGACCTTTCATCTATGGTGTTCATCAAACACCCTAAATGATGATTCGATAAGACTTCGCCTCTTTCAGAGGACGTTAACGGGTCCAGCAGCAAAATGGTACATTGAATTGCCTAGAGCTTCGTCCGACAACTTCAGTACCTTAGCCACAACCTTTTTAACCCATTTTCAATTACCAATAAGGTATGAAACGGGAACAGAACTGCTTACCAACTTCAAACAGACAGCGGCCACTCACATATCTAATAATATACATGAATGGCGACGTCGTCGTAGGATGGTAAAAATGTACGTTCCCGATCAGCTATTAGCTGAATGGTTTATCAAGTCATTACTGCCTTCCATCACGGAAGATGTGGCAAAGGGGGGAATCATAACAGAAGAGCAAGTTATCGCTCGTGCTCAATATCTGGACTTGATTTACACTCAGTCTGGCACGCTCTACGACAAAATACCTGACGCCCCTAGACCGGAATTCTCAATTCCTCCTCCTCCTAAATCAAACAATGACTCTCATGTCGGCGATGGCGTGATTGGCACGACAGACAGGAAATCGACAAAGGCTACATCCAAGAAGGCCCGTAAGATTTCAGGTCAAAATGCAAAAGACGAACTTCTTGCTTCGGAAGTAAATGTCGTATCGACAGATAAGGGCAAAGAAACCAAACAACCAGGAAGCAAGAAGAAAGGCAAAGGGAAGAAGAAGAAGTAGGATGAGTCATCTCCTGAAAAACCTTCTACAAACCCTTCTAGGCAAAGGAAATCCCCTGCAGGGTGTCATATATGCGATGAGGATCATTGGACGAAAGAATGTCCATACAAAGTTGAGCTTAAGAAATTCTTTAAAAGTTTGAAAACCTCAGCAGTGTTAACTGATTCGTTTCCGAACCCAGGAACGAATCTGGTTGAAAGTGGAAATGCTTCCCCATCTCAAGTGCTAATGTTGTCGATTTCAAAACAGTATAATGATGCTTTGATTTCGACAAGGAACAAAGATTACGGGAATCCGTAGCTGTCGAACAACAAGGATAAAGATCAACCAAGTAGTTCGACAACAACTTCGACAGAAGTTGTACCACCCACCATCCCTGAATTGATGATAAAACCGCCCAAGGGAGTAGTACACAAGTCGACATTTAATCCCCGCGCTAGAGCGGCGCAGCATTATAACATAGTGGAAGATTTGTCCCAATCGCCATCCGCTATGTCGACTCTTGAAGTACTACAAAATTTCCCATCCCAAAGGCAAGCTTTATTATCGGCCATTGGTGGGATTGATCCAAAGGATTCCAATCTTGTATCCTTCGACCACAAAGGATACAATCCTCAGTTACCAGCTCAATTAGCTTTCCTTGTTCAAGTGAAAGCCCTCAACAAAACTGTTCATTGAACGATTATTGATGAGGGGTCATCTACATGTATTATGTCGATGAGTTGCTGGAAAACTTTAGGATCTCCAACCTTGTCGCGGTCTGCGACGACATTAAAAGCATTCGATGGAAGAACATATACCCCATACGGATCCTAAATAACTTGAAAGTTGAACTAGGAGGGAAAACTGTAGAAATAGATGTTTAAGTCATCGATGGGAATCTTGATTACAACATCCTACTGGGACGACCATGGATATATGCCATGGCAGTTGTTGTGTCGACCTATTTTAGAAAGATTGCATTTCCCTTTCAAGGAGGGATTACAATCGTCGATCAACAAAACTTCCTCCCCAATGGTTCTCAAGTTACAGGAAGCATTCCCATGATCCATGGAAGCCCCCATTCGCTTCAGAATATCGGAGTAGGCCTACTAAAAGATCCTATACTAATGGGAACTTTCGCTCTTCCACCTCCAATCAATTTGGCGAAAGTAGCATCAATAGGAACCTGCAACATGATATCTTCCACAAAGATCTCAGAAAACGATATCAACATGGATCATGCAATGGTTTTGCCCCCGAGCCCAATGGAGATATTATAGCAATCAATGTTTCTGGCATGGGAGGCAAACCCAAATCAACGCTCATCAAGCGTTTGGATAGATAGGTCTAGAGAATATGGTACTCCTTCAGATCCTTGGTCGCAAGTGCATGGCACAGACGAAGGAATTCTCCAAGCTATGGTAATTGAAGAAGAACTATGGAATGATTCCCACCATCGTTCTCTTCTTCCGGATTATGAAGAAGATACTCAAAATGACGTCTACCATCCTTCAGTAGTTGATTTTCTATCAAATACTGTAAATACGGTGGATTCCGAGCGAAACTTGTCCAACATTGAAGAGACTATAGCCACAAATATCTCAACCAAAACAGATGTTGTAGAGAATATTTATGTCGGCAAATGTTGTTCTCCTTCAGAACTGGAAATATATAACGTTATTTTTCACAAATTCAGAGATGTCTTTTCTTGGTCATACAGTGAAATGCCAGGCATTGACTCGAGTATCGTTGAACACGAAATTAAGATGTATCCAGATGTCAAACCAGTACGACAACGACTAAGGCAGGTTCACCCCAAGAAAGGCACTGCCATTAAGGCAGAAGTTGAAAAGCTTCTCCATGCTGGTTTCATCTACCCGGTTCCACTAACCGATTGGGTATCGAATATTGTCCCTGTTATGAAAAAACAAGGGACAATTAGAGTGTGCGTCGATTATAGGGATGTAAATCAACCTTGTCCAAAAGACAACTACCCTACACCCTTCATTGACCAGATAATTGATGAATGCGCCGGATGCGAAATATTTTCTTTCATGGATGGATTCTCCGGGTATAATCAAATAAATATCCGCCCGCAGGACCAGTCAAAGACTGCATTCATTTGTCCGTGGGGCACATTCGCATATCGAAAATTACCCTTTGGTTTAAAGAACGCAGGGGCGAAATTTCAAAGGGCAATGAATTATGCCTTCCATGACATCAAAAACATCGTTCAACCATACCTCGACGACCTTCCGGCTCATTCGCGAAAGCGGACTGATCATCCGCAACATTTAAGAGCGATATTTCTACGTTGCCGACACTACAAGATATGACTCAATCCGCACAAATGTGTATTTTGCGTCAGTTCTGGTCATTTACTTGGCTTTGTAGTCTCCAAGGATGGGATTTGTCTCGACCCGTGTAAGGTCCAGGAAATCATAAATTTGCCTCCACCTTCGAATTTGCTTCAGATTCAGAAACTCCAAGGGAAAGAAAACTTTCTGAGGAGGATCATTCCAAATTACGCTGAACTTGCTAAAGGTTATACTCGTCTCTTAAAAAAGGAAGTACCCTTTGTCTGGGATCAGGTTGCGCAAGCTTCCTTTGATGCTTTAAAATATTCCCTAATGAAAGCATCATTAATGTATGCCCCTGATTATCAAAGAGATTTTAACCTTTATCTGGCTACAGCAGATACAACCATCGTAATGGTTTTAGTTCAAGAAGTCAATGGAATTGAACATCCTATTTATTATTTAAGTAAGAACTTAAATGATACAGAAAGAAAATATTCTTATGTTGAAAAACTAGCGCTTGCAGCTGTTCAAGCGATACAAATATTTCGACACTATGTCCTCTTTCGGAAAACTACCATTCCGTCAGATTGCAACCCCATGACTTACATATTGTCGCGACAGTTGCTGGGAGGCAAATATTCAAAATGGATAGCAATCCTTCAAGACTTTGATCTGGAATTTGTAAAATCCAAGTCAAAGAAAGCTCTAGTCTTCGCAGAATTATTATGCGATCTCCCATCGTCGTCCAACGATGAAACATCCGAAGAATCAATCGTGGATGAAAGTTTGTTTCTAATATCTACAAGCAATGAGTGGTATGGGGATATAATCATTTATCTCCAAACCCAAAAATTCAGGCCAAACACCACCCACTCTGAACAAAAACGTATTCGATACCAAGCAAAAGACTACATGATCGTCAATAATACACTTTACCGTCGTGGTATTGATACAGTTCTGAGAAGGTGCCTCACCCATGAGGAGGCCGAAAAAGTCCTGAATGAGTGTCATTCAGGCACGTGTGGGGGGCATCAATCTGGATATGCTACAACACAAAAAATCTTATGAGCAGGATACTTCTGGCCAACAATGTTCAAAGATTTCATAACTGCAGTCAGAAGTTTCCATGCTTGTCAAAATTTTGATAGCAAAACCAGAAGACCACCCGCACCTCTACATTCAATGGTTGTTGTTGGGCCATTCGCCAAATGGGGCATCGATTTCATGACATGTAACCCCACCTCGACCAGGGGGCATGGGTATATCATAGTCGCAGTTGACTATTTTACCAAATGGGCCGAGGCGATGCCTACATTAGATAATACTGGTGAAACAACTTCCCTTTTCTTTTTCAATCATGTAGTTGCCAGATTTGGCGTACCATAGTCTATAGTCACAGATCAGGATCGCATTTTCACAATCACATGATGGTTGAATTAGCTGCCAAACTAGGGTTGTCTCATGACAACTCTACTCCATATTATCCACAGGCCAACGGACAAGTTGAAGCGATCAACAAGGTCCTGAAACGCATGCTGCAAAGGATGATCGGAGTTCACAAAAGAAGATGGCACCTAATCCTGTACTCAGTTTTTTGGGCTTACTCAACATCGGTAAGGAATGCAACCGGGTTCACACCCTTCCAACTAGTATATGGCCTGGAAGCAGTCTTACCAGTCCAGTGTGAAATCTCGTCTCTCAAACTCGCAATTGATCTCCTCCCTGGAACTTCAGAAGAAGAGGCTCGTTTCTTGGAATTAATCCAATTGGATGAAACCCGTCGGGACGCCGCGTTGGCTAATGAAGCCCATAAGAAACGAGTCAAGGCGCAGTTCGACAAAAATGTCAAACCCCGTGTCTTCTCAGAAGGTGACTTGGTCTTGCTTTACGACCAAGAATCCGATAAATTGGGAGCAGGTAAATTTAAGTCTTTATGGATGGGCCCTTATATTGTTAAGCGGGTGTTAGCAAAGGGAGCCTACAAGTTAATGGATTATGACGGAATTCCACTAGCACAACCTCGTAATGGGTTGTACCTCAAGCGTTACTACGCGTAGTAGTAACCAGTATGCTTTTGTTATATTTTTGTTTTCGCTAAAGTGTTTGTTTTGGTCGAGTAATCCACCCTTTTTACATTTATTGCAGATGTCAAACCCATTGGAGCCATGTGTTGGATATGCCGACGGAGCGAGTCGTAGTTCGCGGAACCTGTTCTCCGCAGCCTGGGCCATTTTTGATCCAAGCGGCGAGTTAGTAAGTTTCAGAGGTGTATGTATTGGTCGATCAATGAATAATATCGCTGAGTATAGTGCGTTGATATAACTTCTCTTTGATGCCATCACTCATGGTATACGCCGAATAATTGTCAAGCTAGACTCACATCTCGTAATACTACAACTCAATGGTATATATTCCGTTCGAAACCCAGCTATTTATCGCATGTTCCTAAGGGTTAAGATTTTGGAAAGACAATTTGATCTTATTCAATACCAACATATTTCCAGAAACTTAAACACATTAACCGACTCATTAGCAAACTATGTGTTAGATAGACATTTGCAACATTTATAAAAGGAAACACATCATCAATGTTTTACATGTGGATCATATAACTCAACCAGAATAAAACTCCGAAAATCAAAAATATATATAGCTGTTTATGGTTTACATATAATGTTCTGTAACCAAGACAAAATCGGTCACGCGACCCAAAAACTCAAAATGCTAGGGGGCACCCTAGTCTAATGATGCTCGTGATAGCAAGTCACAGCCTGTGCGATCATGCGTAGGAGACGAGTCCATCATCTGGGCACACCAGTAGTATGTCGTTGTAACCGAAAAGGTAGCTCGTTAGTCCTCACATCTGGTATACCAAAGTGAGGCCCTCAACCTACTCCTGTAAAGCTGTGAGAGTCTCGGCCACATCGAGGTCACGAAGAATAGCCCTTCCGGCGGCCTCTCCTGCTGGGGCAACAGCTGGTACTCTTAGGCGAACTACTGGACGAACAGGACCAACATCTACATGTACACATGAGTTTGATTAGAGTCTTGATAGAATAAATCACAAAGACATTATAAACAAAAAACAGTAAGCAGCAATATGGTCAGAGATTTTACCAATAGCACCCCACTGCTCGCCATCCGGCAGTACCAAATTTGGATCACCCCGGAAGTCCATGCCAGCATATGGATACTCGGCATAAACCATCTCCTGACGATCAAACCACCTGAAGAAGGTATCAGAAAATGAAATCTGAGATTGGCCAGCATGCCTAGACATATGGTCAACCCATCTCTGCATACGTGGTTCAGTAGGAGAAGGTAAGTCAAGTGCAATGTACTGCGGCTGCATCAGTGGTATCTTCTCCAAGGCAAAGGCGGTCAAAATAGAACCATACCCAAAGGTCTTCAACCTCTCGTTCTTTATCTTGGTCAACTATTCCTTCATCACAAGAATTATTGCGTCGCACCAGTTGAACACCTTCGGTTGGAGGCATTCCAAGGCATGCTGCATATAAGATTTGTTGGCTACATGAAGAGACGCACTACCGGCCATCCTACCAAAAGTAAACAGGATAGTCCTAAGGGACCTATCAGTGACATCACGGATGATGATATTGCCGTATTTACTCGGCTGAGATCCTTCTCTGCAATATCGGTGGACATAATCTCTCACAGAATCGCCTCCTCGGGCCGAACCTGACAAAGAGATGGGGGCACCCCGCCTCGACAAGCCAGTCAAGAAATAGATGTCTACTGCAGTCAAGGGGATAGATTTTCCCCTAATCTGGAAAACCTGATTGATAGGATCCCAAGCATCTAGCAAGTACTGCAGTAAGTTGATCTGCTGTCTCATGCTAGAAATGCGGAGGAACTTCAGTAAGCCACAATTCCGCAGCGCGTTCACTGTAACTGGATCATGTAGGGAAATCATGTCCTCTTCTTCATGCTCACGTTCTCACCATGTAAGGGTCATCTTGCTCCAAGATCTCTGAAAAACCAACAAGAGAGGAGTTAGATCCTGATTTTGGTGAGAAACAGGAAAAAATTCCATTAAAAATTGTGCAACAAATTCCCTTTCTGCGCCCAACGCACCTGCATCAGTGTTCTAGGTGCGTTGAATGTCAAACTACCTTCATACAAGCCAGCGTTCAATACAAGTTTCGATACACTAGGGGTGCGTTGATGGCAGAACGAATCCCTCAAACCCCAGGGGCTCAGAAAAGCAGGGAATCAGGCTCAAAATGCAAAATGGAAACCACGAAATGAAAGAGCTCAAGTTTAGCTCCTACCTGGTCCAAACGGCGCCGAGAATCATCCACAGAATCTCTTGAAATCAACTGATGAAAATCGAGGGGGAAAGCACCTCCAAAGCTCCAACAAACCAAGTTCAAATGAAATGGTAAAATGAGAGGTAAAAAACACTTTTTGTTTACTTTTACGTAGTTCAAAGTAAAATATTAGCATTTAATCTCGTTTTCAAGCAAATATTGTTCATTTCTAACTAGTTTGATGAAGCAGTTGAAAATACAGTACGATCTTTGGAAGGACAAATCTATTTATGGTAAAAAATCAAAACAAGACCATCTAATCGAGCAGTTTTAGCACATAGTTCAAGCTCGTTAAAAAATAAACATAAGACATGAGCAAATGTTTCCACCCGTGTTTAAGCTCGTTAAAAAATGAACTATTCCCTGGTAAATAACCACCATGAATGTAGCGTTTCGGCCATTAAAGCCTTGGTCGTGTTTGCACCATCACCTCGACTTTTCCATTGGCCGATCATTCACCTCCATTTGATTGTTTACCCATTTTGAGGAACATCTGCGAAGAGTGATTTCACTAGCCATCCTTGTGACACTGCCGTGATTGGAAAATTCCAAACCTTACCTGGAATCAGCTGCTACCCATTTTATCACTCGTTCCTCAAAAGATGAGTCTTATTTAAGCTCTTTTCAACTGACTCGTAAAATATGAAAAGATTGCCGAGTTTTGGCCTTCCAGCTCGTTAAAGCGACCGGAAGTGCTATCCCTCCTCTAGATTTTAATCTTTTTGGACCTGAGGGATTATTGCACAAAAAGATTGAGCGCTTGTTTTGTTTGGCTCGTTAAAACGATCGAAAATTCATCCCTTGTGTATTGTTTTATACTTTTTCGGACTTAAGGGATTAGATGACGAAAAAGGAATTTTGGAGTTACCTTTACGTACCTTTTCAGACTCTCTAAAAATGAAAAGGACCGAGTTGTCTTTGTCGTTAGACTCGTTAAAAAGATTAATAGCGACAAACTTGTCTTTAGATGAGAACGAGTTTCACTATCACTAGGCTCGTTAAAACATAGCGATGGGTTTGCCCGAAGGGAAAATTATAGAACAAGCATATGTTATCCTCCTCAAGCTTGACAAAAATAAAGAGGTACTGGTCAGCAATGACTGGGGAAAAATTGGGAAGAAAACTCAAAGAATCTTTATTGGTAGCAAGTCGCTCTTGAACATGACACTTCCACTCCGTGGCCGACTCGGGTTGGGTTGTTTCATTCACCGGCCACATCGCCATGGTATCGCCATACCATCCACATTTGGGGTTAATGCTACCAATCCATCACATAAGTGTCGCCAACATGTTCAAGAGAAGTCATCCAGAAAGGCCACCTGTGTCCTGCCCACTACCATACATTATACTCCATTCTTTCATGACCGCCATCCTGAACCATATATCATCAGATTGTTTTCACCTCCATCAAAATCATTTGCTCCGTTCCGTGTCATTGATGTGGGATTCATTAAGGCCCTCCTATGACGGATCACTTCTTGTCGACATCAGCTCATTATCCAAGAAGTTGATCTAGGAACACCCCATTCAGTACTTTGAAGCTTGCATGCCTCAATGGCAAGTTTCTCACTTCCGGCGACATGTATACATCAATGACCTTCGACCGAAATATTTTGCGTGGTGTTCGACGCCAAGTCCTTTATTCACACCACGTGAATTGTACTGCAGTACCTTGAGGGTCATTATCATTATCGGTGATTCCTCTCGCGCTTGTTAACAGTTTACATCATTGACTGGTAATCAAGCGATGTATTTCCATGTTCGACTTCAAAACATTTCTCACATGGATTGACTTGTACTTCGAGTGAAGTCGGACGAGATTGAAGACCCCGGATCTAGTTTCATCCATCCGGGTTGCGATATATATTCAGGAAAATAAAGACATTGAAATGTACAGCATTGCAGCACAGATAATCATCCTACCAAAAGGATGGTGGCTCTATCAGAATCATCAGTCTACCATCAGACTATTGTCTGTCCTATGTACATGAAAATGAATTTATAAAACTGAGCATGGGAATGCCCGCCTCAGCTAGATCATGAAAACAATATGAAGATAATTTATTGTATTGTATCTTATTACAGGTCTCCTCCCAGCATTGAAAGAACTTAAGATCCTCCTAATAAAGCATTTCACCTGATAAACGACCGCATACTTTAGGGGGCAACTGTTATAGACATTTTTGTGCCTTACAGTTCTAAGCATGAAATGTCCATAAATCAAGGGCTCCTAAGTCCCTAAAAGTGTTGTTCTAACTCCTAAAGGAACAAGGTCAACAAGTTACAGCTTCTCCCAGAAGTTCTCCACTAGAAACTGCTCAGAATTAGTCAAATCAGGATCATTTCAGCTGCTCCACTAGCCAAGTGTGTTGCATAGCACCTAAGTCCACTAGCTAGGTGTGTTGCAACGCACCTAAATGCACTACCAGGGTGCGTTGAGTGGGAAATGACAAGTGGCAGAGTCATTCCACAAGGTGGAGAGACAATGGAAGCTTCCAGAATCTTCTCCAATGACACTTGCCTCACTGAATTCGACCAAGGATGAGTAAGAGGCTCTCAGTCTCCAAGTGGAAGCAAGAACTGACAGAGAGAAGCCACTAATCAATTCATGAGCTGACTCATCCTCCTTGCATACATCTATATATGGATCCCTCATCCCAGAGATCTAGAGGCTGGAATTTTTCACATTGTAAGGAATTGCTGTTGGTTTTGAGATACATATCAGAGAATTGGGTGATCTACGCTTTATTGGGGTTGAAGAAGGGATTTCTTTGCTGGGAGGTTGATGCTGGGTCAGGAATCATCGGTTGTAACTCCTCCTGGATCTTCTTGTATATCAATAAAACTATTTGAGTTTCTTCTCCATGCTTGTGTTTCATTGATGCTTGTTACATTTGTATGGTTAACTTAAATCTGATCCTAAGTTATTTATGAATATAAACCCATGTCTTTGTATAGTTTCCTTCTTCTGTGATCTTACAGGTACTTGGTGAAGCTGGGCAAGTGAGGGAGCAGGTAGTTGGAGCTGTCAAAGAGAAGAGAGATTGGATTGAAGGACTAGCGCAAGACACAGGTTGGTTCATCCTATTCCCCTTCGTTTATAGTTCATAAAGAAGAATACAAAAGTAGTTTTCTCTGTTTGTTTCTAGGGTAGCTGTCACACCCTAGTGGGATAGAGCAGATCTAGATAGACACTTTTCCCGATAACAATAGTGATTTATGTGGTCCATTTCTAGTTGTTTCATTCTCTGGCTGCAAGTATTTCTTAACTTTTATTGATGACTTCTCCAGACGCACTTGGGTATACTTCTTAAAACTCAAGAGTGAAGTATTTAACACATTTTTGGCCTTCAAGGCCTTTGTTGAAAAACAATCTGGACATCAAATTCTTAAGCTAAGATCTGATAATGGCAGAGAATATGTTAAAAACACATTCATCAACTTTTGCACTGAGAATGGAATTCAAATGCAACATACTGTTCCATATACTCCACAAAAAAATGGTGTAGCTGAAAAGAAGAATCGCACCTTAAAGGAAATGGCTAATTGTATGCTACAATCTAAAGGACTTGGTCTTAGTTTTTGGGCAGAAGAAATTAACTGTGAAAATTACATAATAAATCACACTCCTACTAAGGCTTTAAGGAATATCACTCCAGAAGAAGCATGGAGCTCAATCAAACCAGATGTAAGTCAATTTCTTGTTTTTGGAAGTGAAGCGTGGGCCCATATTCCAGATGAAAAGCATAAAGCTTTAGAACCTAAGAGTGAAAAATATACTTTTGTTGGATATTCTGAAGATGTCAAAGGCTATAGAATTATTCCATTTAAGTCAAAAAATGTTATCATTAGAAGAGATGTAAAATCTGATGAAAATATATCGGCCTGCAAGCCTAGTCTGGCGAATGTGCCACCTCTCCCTATCTCTTCTACCTCTGAAAACATTTCTTCTTCAGATGATGAAAGTGAGGATGACAATCCTCCGCCACCATCTCAGGATCCTCCTTCAGCTCCTCAGCTTCCAAAATGGGTTCATGCTACTCGAGATGCAATAGGTGATCTTGCCGGTGATCCTACAGATCAGCGACGCACACGTTCTCAGTTTGACAGAGCCTCTTCTTTACTGGCTCAAGCTCCAGTAAATTATGATCCTGACACCTTTGCAGAAGCTTCAGGCCATCCAGATTGGGAAGCAACTATGAATGAAGAATACCATTCATTATTGGCAAATGATACATGGGATCTTGTTCCTCTACCAAAGGGACGAAAACTTGTTAGATGCAAATGGGTTTATAGAACCAAGTATGGACCAGATGGGAAAGTTGATAAACATAAATCTCGTCTTGTTGCTAAGGTTTTTTCACAAGTTGAAGGCATTGTGATCTAGGTGGATGTTGGTGGCCACCCACCTATCCCATTTGGACCCCCACAACTGTCTCTTTCAGTTTTTCAGTTTCCTTAATTATAGCATAGTTGCCAGCGATTTTTCTGATAAAAATCGTCTTTTCCGTCGTAGTCCTCAGAGAGATCTTTCCAACAGGCTATTATCCGCGTCAAACGGAGATAGTATGACCAATTCGCGACCGCAGGAAGTTGATGTACCAACTTACCCAAAAACGGGGCCCACAATTTGGCGTTTCATCTTCTAGGGTTAGGTTTTGGAATGTGAAGGGTTTTCCATTGTTTCTCAACAATAAATAGGCCCTCGAGCCTCATTTTAACACAGTTCGAAACAGTTCAGAGGCATGTAGCCGAGACATCTCTTCTCAGAGATAAGCTACCATCGCCCTAGCTGGGTTATTTCTATTTGTAAGCATATTTCAGTATTCTCCATTAATGAAATGAAGTATTATCTCCGCTGCATCTCTGTTTTTATGGTTATCGCATCTCTGTATTTATGGTTATCTCTGTAATCTATTGCGTTCTTTCTTAAATCTGGATCACATTGACTATACTAAAACCTTCTCCACTGTTGCCAAAATGAACTCTATCCGCCTTGTTCTTTCCCTTGCTGCCTCTTTCAAATGGGAAGTCCATCAGATGGATGTTAAATCCACCTTCTTGCATGGGGACTTGCATGAAGAAATCTATATGGAACAACTTATTGGCTTTATACAAACAGACTCGAGCCTTGTATGTTGGCTTAAGAAATCCCTTTATGGTCTCAAGAAAGCTCCTCGAGCTTGGTATGCCAAAATGGATAACTTTCTTTTAGAATCTGGCTTCTCTAGTTGTCATTCTGACAATACTGTCTACACCAAGAAAGTGGGCAAGTCTCTTATCATTCTTGTTCTTTATGTTGATGATCTTATCTTGACTGGTAGTGATCCCAACCTTATAAACCATGTGAAGTCTAGCCTTAAAATGAAGTTTGAGATGACAGACTTAGGACACTTACATTATTTTCTCGGTCTTCAAGTCTTGCAATCCAAGGAAGGTATTTCCCTTTCTCAGTCCAAGTATGCCTGTGATATTCTTCGCCACTTTCACATGGAAGACTGTAAGCTAGCCCCTTCTCCCTTTCAGTCTGGAGTCAAACTTTCAGTCACTTGTACCTCTCCTAAAGTTGATGCTACCTTGTACCGTCAACTTATAGGAAAACTTTTGTATCTAACCCATACTTGTCCTGACCTTTCCTTTGTTGTTGGCCTTGTTGCTCGGTTTATGCAAAACCCACGTGAAAGTCATTGGAAAGCAACTAAAAGAATACTTCGTTATGTTCGAGGTACAGTTCAGTTTGGGATTCATTATAATGCCGAAGCATCTCCTCTATTGGTTGGTTTCACTGATTCCGATTGGTTTGGTGACCCTGATGATCGGAATTCTATTGCAGGTTATGTGTTCACTCTTGGTTCAAGACCTATTACATGGGCTTGCAAGAAACAAGGTGTCATTTCTCTTTCTTCAGCAGAAGCAGAATATCGTGGTGCCGTAGAAGCTAGTAAGGAAGCCTTGTGGCTTTGTCAGATCCTGTCAGAGTTTGGCTTTCAGCAGCAGCATCCAACTACACTTTGGTGTGATAATCAAAGTTCCATTCAGCTATGCAAAGATCCAGTCCAGCATCATCGCAGAAAACACATTGAACTGCACATGCACTTCATCAGAAAGCTCATTCATGACCATGTTCTTGAAGTGCAATATTGTTCAACAAATGATCAAGTTGCAGACATCTTTACAAAGGCTCTCATAGAGGCGAAGTTCACTAAACTTAGATTTATGGTTTGAGTTCAGGAAGTTGTCACTAAGGGGGGATAGGCTCTAGTGCCTCCTTCCTTCTCCTATTGTGTCATATTTGTAAATCCTTCAATTGATCAGGAGCTCAGTACCAAGTGTCGTAAAATGGTCAAAAATGAAAGTGCTCAGAACTGATTGGAACCTAAACGATCGGATAGATCTCTTCTTCCCAATTCCGGCGCCACAAACGGTTCGAAAAACAGTCGCCGTATGAGGAAGTTATGGCAAAAAGAAGAATTTGTCCATAACATTAGAAATTTTAATTTTTCAAAAAAAATTAAAAAAAGAATATTCCGCAGAATATTCCTTGGAATATTCTGAGGAATATTCCCTTTTCGGAAGCCAATCACAGGCCACCATGTGGCAGGCCCGGAGGCTACCACGTGGCCCCCAGATGACGTCAGCGAGCATTGGGCGCATTGTTAAAAAAATTTGGTTGGCATGGGCAAGGTTTGAACTCAAGACCTGCCTGCCACAAACCCTCTGCCTTACCATTAGGCTATGGAGGCGCTATTGGTTATGAGGCAGATTAATGTATTTAAAAGCTTTAAAATTGCATGGGGCGGAAACCAAAGGGGGCCAGCCCCCCCTTTCATATGACCACGACCCAGGAACCAGGGGCTTAAGCCCCAACCGCCAGCCAAACTGCCAGCACGAAATCCGAGGCAACCCACAACATTAAATGTAACTGCAGGATTTGGCAGAAATTTTGGCGGACATGGCGAATTTGGCGGACCCGCCATAATTGGTGGAGCTAACTGGACATTAACTAAAGTTAGCTAGAGTTCTTTTAGGCAAAACTGGAGGAGATCAGTAAATGGCCATAACTTTGGCTAGGAAAGTCCGTTTTGGACAAAAAAAAAATTGTTTTTGGGTCTCTTCGACCTTTTTAAGCCATTGGCATAGGCTTCACAGCCATACGAGGTCATTTGTAGGTGTTTTAGCTTCGTGGAAGTTCCAGGAGCCACTAGGGCCAAATCAGTTTGGGAGCTGCATTGGGAATTGTGCAGTCAGTGAATGTGGAACAAAGGTCATTCCTGAAGGTTTTTAGCATTCTGAATCCATTTCTACAGCTCGTTTTTCCTGTTGAGGCATTCTTCTCACTGTTTAGCTTCAAGGAAGCTTTCAGGGCCACCAGGGCCATTTCAGTGCTTGAGCTGTATGGGGGCTATGTTCATCCGTTTTTGGTGATTCAAAAGCCTATGTCTGCTATTTTCGACCTTCTGAGTCTAATGGAAGAGGTTTTAGAACCAATTGAGGTCATCTTCATCTCGAAATTCTCCATGCATGTTTAAAGGGCCACCAGGGCCAATTGGGGAAAGTACTGTAAAAGGTACAAATTCACTGTTTAGTGTTTGGGAAAGAGCATGTTTAGCTAATTCCTATCTTCTGATTCTGTATTTACAGTCAGATCTATCCTTTGAGACACCCATATTCTTGTATTAGCCTTTGTAGCATTTTTAATACAAGAGGACAAGCCTAATTGGAGAGGCTTGGTCCAGCAGATGTAGCCCAGGAGGGGGTGAACTGCTTTATCATTTTGATGTCTTTATTTGCTGAAGATGATATGCTAAACAAAACTGATATAAAGTATTAAACAGCAAATAAATATAACTTGCATACACACATAATCACCTGTTCAGCTGCAGAAAGTTACTTTTCTTATTCTGCAAGACCTTAAACTTCAAGTATGTGTATGTCAAAGACTTCTAAGTGTTTACTTTGTTATTTCTTTAGGCAGAGCCTGTAGAGGGCCAGGTAGCCTCTGGAACTCATCCTCTTTTTAGAGGTGACATGTCCGGTGAATGCCCCTACAGTCTATCTCTGTATAAGAAATAAGAGGTTTATACATTTTTAGAGGTCATTTGGAGTTTCTAGCTCACAGTTGAAATTATTGGAAATGGATACCTTGCACCCTTAAACAAGTACATTCCATTTTCAGATCAGATGGTATCAGAGCACTAGGTTTTCTTGACTGACATCACTAGCTTGATTGTGTATCTTGAAAGGTGTCTTAAGCAGTGTTGAAGACTGATAGCTTTATTATTCTGCAAACTACTTGTTGTTTGAGTTGGTTGAAGCTCTTTTGCTCATTTTTATCATGACAACTTCCATAAGTGAGTTCTAAAAATCGTCCTCCTTCACAAGATTCTTTGATGAAGGCTTGAAGCAAGAATTTTTCATCATGATGAATATGGTGAAAGAAATGTATGAGGATGAAAGAAAGAGCTCTAGACTTCAAGAGCAGTTGAATTCCATGAGGGAAGAGAATCAGTTGCTTTCTAACCAATTGCAGGAAACGGAAGGCCAACTTCATATTGCAAACATGAAGCTGGAAAGGATGCATGAGTTGGAGACACAACTCCTTGTTGCCAAAGAAGCCTTAGCCAAGTATCAACTTGAAGAAGAGGTAAACAATTCTAGTTTGTCTTCAAATTCTGATAAGAATGTTTATGTTGGTTCTTTTGAGAAACATACCAGAGGCATAGGATCCAAGTTGATGTCCAAAATGGGTAATGAAGGAAAAGGATTGGGCAAACATGCACAGGGTATAGTTGAGCCAATAATGGTTGAGGTAAGGCCTAAGAATTTGGGTCTTGGCTATGGACAATCTGATGGAGAAGGTTCCAAAGTAGCCATGAAGGCAATTGAAATAGTTCCTAGAAGGAGTTTCATTTAGGTTCTCTATCTCAAGGTTGTAAAGGTTGTATTCTTGAGGAATGCAATAGTTTGAAACATGTTTTGCAGGAAGAAGGTGTGCATAAGAATACACTTGAACAAGAGAATTGTGAAAGCTCTAAAACCATTGAAGGGATTAATGGTGTTCCAAAAGGAGCTTCTTCTTCATTTGATTCATCTCCTCATGAAGGTAATGAAGGTGAAAGGGAAAGGTATAAATCTGATTTCAATCATATTTCCTTTGATCATGTAAAGCATGGAAAATTTCCACACAAGCATTGGAAAAGAATTGCATGTTCTTTTTGTGGTTTGGTTAACCATAGTGTTTCTAGATGTTGGAAAAGAATGGCAACATACAGGAAACTTTTGAAGGAAAGGAGGCAAGAAGCCAAAGTTCCATTGAACAATGCAAATCATGCTATCAAGAAGATGAACATGTGTTGCACTTATTGCCATAAGCAAGGACATACTGTTGAAAGGTGTTGGACTCTGAATCCAACAATGCTTCCACGAAAATTGAAGAAATGGGAGAAAGAGTATGGCAAGAATGGGAAGGAAGTTTCCATCATTGATATGTGTCAGGATGATACGCATGTTGATATCGATGTGCAGTTAAAGGAAGCACCTTTGAAATGGATTGGTAAGAAATGGTTATAATTCTTATCCAATTAAAGTTGCATGTCTTTTGATTGAATGCATTTCTTTGTTAAGGGAATGCAAGTTGCAGGATGGAAAAGTTGAGTATGAGACGCACTCTATTGCAGCGAAAGTTATATTCATTTCAACTTTGAAATTACATGTACATGTGATCGAGGATCTTGTACTTATAATTGTACTTAAGGAAAAATTGAAGGATAAACTGCATGCATGAGAATGATATGCATGAGCACATGGATCATGATGATTTCCTTGTATTTTAAACATGTATGTGTGATTAACTTGAAGGGTTGATTACTTTGTCTTTAACCATGCATGTAATGTAATATTGACTTGGAAAAAGTTAATTTGATCTCTAAGATTGTAAAGAGGAGAAATGATGAGGTGTTTCATCTTTGTAAAAGCCTTCTCATTTGGGAGGCAGCTCTTCTTTTGGAGCGGAGGTGCCATGGATGGGCATCGTGACAGCTGGCAAGCCCACATGTTCAGGGGAATATTTCAGTTCATATATCAGCAAGTTTCATTGCTGGTTTCTGCAAACTTTCAGTTTGTCTGGCGAACAAGCCTGGTCGGGATTCAACGAGTACTTGGTTTATGCAACAACATTTGCCATGACGACAGTTGATAAGGCTTGACATTTTGGCATCAGTATGCTCTATTGGCTGAATGGAAGAGGATATTTCTGTTCCTCAAGTGCTGTATAGTTCAGTTCAGAGATTCAGTGAGCTTTTGGGGACCAAAAGCCTTCTCATTTGGGAGGTGTGATCAGGAGCTCAGTACCAAGTGTCGTAAAATGGTCAAAAATGAAAGTACTTAGAACTGATTGGAACCTAAACAACTAGATAGAGCTCGTCTTCCCAATTCTGGTGCCGCAAACGGTTCAAAAAACGGTCGTCGTATGAGGAAGTTATGGCAAAAAGAAGAATTTGTCCATAACATTAGAAATTTTAATTTTTCAAAAAAAATTAAAAAAAGAATATTCCGTAGAATATTCCTTGGAATATTTCCTGGAATATTCTAGGGAATATTCCCTTTTTGGAAGCCAATCACAGGCTGCCACATGGCAGGCCCGGAGGCTGCCACGTGGCCCCCAGATGACGTCAGCAAGCATTGGGCGCATTGTTAAAAAAATTTGGTTGGCATGGGCAAGGTTTGAACTCAAGACTTGCCTGCCACAAACCCTCCACCTTACCGTTAGGCTATGGAGGCACTGTTGGTTATGAGGCGGATTAATGTATTTAAAAGCTTTAAAATTGCATGGGGTGGAAACCAAAGGGGGCCAGCCCCCCTTTCATATGACCACGACCCAGGAACCAGGGGCTTAAGCCCCAACCGCCAGCCAAACTACCAGCACGAAATCCGAGGCAACCCACAACATTAAATGTAACTGCAGGATTTGGCGGAAATTTTGGCAGACATGGCGAATTTGGCGGACCTGCCATACTTGGCGGAGCTAACTAGACATTAACTAAAGTTAGCTGGAGTTCTTTTAGGCAAAACTGGAGGAGATCAGTAAATGGCCATAACTTTGGCTAGGAAAGTCCATTTTGGACGATTTTTTTATTTTATTTTCGGTTTCTTCGACCTTCTGAAGCCATTGGCATAGGTTTCACAGCCATCATGTTATAGACATTTTTTTGCCTTACAGCATTGAGCATAAAAAGTCCATAATCTAAGGGATCCAAAGTCCCTAAACATGTTGTTCCTACCCCTAGAGGAACAAGGCTAGCAAACTACAACAATTCACAAAAGTTCTCCACTGAAAAACACTCAAAAAAAGCCAATTCTGGATCATGTCAACTGCTCCACTGAGCATCTGCGCTGAATATCAACTGGTACACTGGCTACCTGCGCTGAATGTCAAATGGGACACTAGCTACCTGCGATGAGTGTAACTGGACAAGTGGCAGGCTCGTTTTTCAATGCGTTAAAGCTCGGGAAGCTTCCAAAATGACACTTGGATCAGGGAATTCGGCTGGTGATGAGTAAGAGGTTCCAAATCTCCAAGTGGAAGCAAGAACCTCCAAGTGGACTCAAGAACTGAAGTGGGAGAGGACACAAGTCAGCTTCATACCAGCCTCCAGCTGACTCATCCTTTCTCCAAAACTCCTATATATAGATCTCTCCCATGAGGTCTAGGGAGGCTGGAATGTTGTGAATGCAAAGAATTGCTGCTAGTTTGAGATTTGAATCATTGGGTGCTTTATGCTTTGAAGGGGGTGAAGGTAGGAATCTCATTTGCTGGGAAGAGGCGCTGGATTGGAGCCCTTTGGGTTGTAACTCTTCTCAAACCTTTTGTTATTCATCAATAAAGCTATCTTGTTTTCTCCTATATGCTGATGTTTTTTTTATGAATGTTTATATTAGTGTATTTGATTTATCTAATCCTGAATCATTTGTGAATATGAATATCTATCTTTGAGTTGTGTTCTTGTAGCTGTTCTCTTGTGATCCCGCAGGTATCAAGTAGCTATTCTCTTGAAGCTGGGCAAGCGAGGAGGCAAGTGGCTGCAAACACCCAAAGAGGAAGAGGAGATAGATCGAGGGACAAGCGAAAGACATCAGTAGGTCCATTGATCTCCTCTCTTTCATTTCATAAAGGAAGAAATATCTAGATAGCTGTCTCTGTTTGTTGCTAAAGTACTATCACACTTTAGGTGGATAGGATCGTCCTACATAGGCATTTTTCCCCACAACAAAATGGAAACTCCGCTGGGGAAGAACTTGTCTTAGTCAGTTCATTTTGTGTCTCCATTATTTGTTTACTTTATAGACTCAACAACAACAATCAAACTGCATCCGTTTCACGGATTGCAAAGTAGATAGTGTTGCCTTGATCCAGTCTTTGGATGAGTCTATGATCTGAACAATAGACTCACAAAATGAGTTGATGATCCTTGTGATAGATCTTAGTACCCCCCTCAAAGCATCCCTTTGAAATTACCTTGCTTGTGTTTTTGATTTGGCCTGAAACAGTCAATTTTTGAGCAAACTGTGACCCAGAACTTGAGGGAAACGAGAGTTTCTCCTCTCAGCGCAGACCCAGTGAAGCCAGTCTGCATTTCAACGCAGTTCCTGAAAGGACTACCTACGCCGAATGTCAAACTGACAGTGCTGTACCTGCGCTGAACCAGTTTGGACTTGTCCTATTGTGGTTCTCTGCCTTCTGTTGCCCTGTTTTGCTCTCTGTTTTTGCAGCCATTAACCAGCATTGGTACTGATCTGAAAACTCCTTTTCTTGGCTTGCATTCCACCTCATTTTTGTACAAAAAGATTATGAATGTTTTTATGTGTTTGTGGCTTCATTCATAGTTTTCCTTTGCATGAGCGAAATAGTCATCTTGTAGCCTTGATTTAGATCTGATTGAGTGATTAATTGTGATCTTAGAAGAGAGTTCATTGGCTGTTAGCAGTTTGATTATCATTTGCTTTTGCTTATTGGTTTGAATTTGTCACTTTTAAGTGTCGAAACAAGTATTTCTTTCGAAAAATCGCAAAGTGATTGTAATCTCTTCTACCCTTGTTGATTTGGGAAAAAGTAAACTTGTTTACTTTCAGTCATTTAAAAGCAAATTCGAAATTGTGCAAAAAGCTTTCTTTGTAGGCATCAATACTAAGAAAGTGGAAAACAAACACCTGCATTGTGCATATTGCATTTTGATAAGTTTGCATGCTTGATTTAGGAAGAGTGCATTAGAGTGTGCTGATTGCTCATTGAGAAAAGATGATGTCTTTCTTTTCCCTTTGTAGTTAGGATTTTCATCTGTTGAAAAGATTATAAAGCTTGCTTATCATCTTTAGACTGCATTTAGGAATTTGTACCATACATCTCGTGGTGATCCTGAAAGACAAAATTTAAAAAGATCAACTTAAAATAAACTGAATGAACCTAACAACGCTTTGTAACATAACGCTCACAGTAGAGATCTAGGTAGAGACGTGTTCCGGCGTCGTTAAACGTAGTGACTGTCGATCTCTAAGAAGGTGGGTGATTCCTCCTGAGGGACGATAGCACTAATACGGACTTGTGCTCCCACGTACCGTCGCGTATATATTGGGAGACCCCTATAGGCATATATCCTTTATCCTTAGGAAGCCGTGTCAGCCGCCCTACTGATCGCAATGCAGTGAACACAGCATTCACGAAGATCGACCACCCGTACCGTAAAACGTATTCTGTGGTTTTGCGAAAGTTTTGGCACACCCTCTGCCTAGATCTCCAGAGCAGTTTCTTTTGGCCTTTTTCAGACTCTATAACAGAAAAATTCCATCCGAGCATTTGTCACTTCAGGCTCGTTAAAACATCGAAGGAGACTAGAGTCATCTTTAGCTTTTTCTCGACTCTTTAAAACTGAAAAAGCAAGTTGTGTCTAAAGCGTCGTTAACAATTTATTTTAAACGGAACAATCACCCTTTATTCCCGCGTTGATCTTTAGGTTGAAAAGATGGAGCACACCAACCAAGGAGTTCCCCTTGGTGGAAATCCTAGTCCCTTCTCCTCTTGGGGAGATGTTGGTGCACCCCACATGGCCACATTGTCGCTTCCAGGACTGACAATTGGCCTACTAGTATGGCTCTTTTCAACCAATGTCATTCAGAATGCCACCATTCCTGAACAGTCAAGTCAACAGTTAGATCAGACAAGAGTTGCCTCCCAGCCTTCTACTTCATCTTCCTCTCCTCCTTCCTCTTCGCTTGACGGAACTGGTCGGTCAAAGAACCGGGTTCCTAAGGAGAAGAAAGAGAAGAAGAAGAAAGAAAAGAAGCAGAAGGAGCCTAAGGCGACTGGGGGCAAACAAACGTCATCTAACAAAAATCCACACACCGCACTCGTAAGGCCTAAATCGCCATGCGTCATATGCAGGGGAGACCACTTCCATCGAGATTGTCCCTGTATTCCCCGGATACTAAGGGACTGGTCCCCCAGATTGCACAATCCGGTAGCATCAACCTCTGATAGCCATGTTGAATGCATTCCGTCAACTAGCGAGAGTGAAGGACAGAGAGGGAGAGCAAGATCTCCCTGCAGACTGTGTGAAGGCAATCACGCCATCAACCGTTGTCCATTCTTAGACGAGGCGAAAAGAGTTTTGGAAGATCGTCCGGTATCACCGTTACGACTTCCTCCTGGATACAAAAAACTCGTGCCAAGTCCCTCATTAGTTGAGAATCCAGCTGTCCCGCTCAAGTGGTCAGCTGAAGCGTCAGTCATTGAAGATGAACCGTCTAAATCCATACCTGACGAAAGTCTAAAGGTTGAAACGGCAGTTGACCTGGTTTTGCCTTCAGAGGCTCTCTCTTCGAATGACACCATCACAGAGGAGAATAAAGACGACACCGTCCAAATTCTCTTCATCAGCACTAACTCTGATGATCAAGGGGGCAATGCCACCATTCCTTTATCGCAGGAAGGAAGTTCGTCAGCGCGCTATCCGGCCGTATACTCGGTCCCACCACCAAGCAACCTGGTTGTGTCCTTTGACTGGAACCAACTAGGCAGACCCCAGTTGCCAGCAAACATTCCATTTCGAATTATAGTTCAAATATATAGAATGGTAATGGCTGGCACTATCATTGATGAAGGGGCATCTGTGAGTATCCTTTCCTCTATTGCTTGGAAAGCGCTTGGTTCACCAGCGCTTTTACCTGAGATGAGAAATCTATCAGGTTTTGATAAAGGAACCAGTCGCCCTTTAGGGATTCTCCCAATGTGCCCATTACATTGAGGAAGAAGACAGTTCAAATGAACGTCATGGTCGTTCAAGGACCCTTGGATTATAACCTACTCCTTGGACGAGACTATATATATTGCATGGGAGCAATAGTCTCCTCACTCTTTAGAGTAATGTGTTTTCCACACGAAGGAAGAATGGTCAAGCTCGTAGACCAACTTTCATTTCCGGGATCATGCATCGCAAATAGTCAAATACCAACCCTAAATGGTCTATTCACTCAAGAAATGCCTCCACCCCCAGTTCTTCTTCCCGATGAGTGCGAGTGATTCAGAAAGATGTAACTGGAACCCAGGGGGCATGCATCCTGGTCTACTTTGGGCAGAGAAAACCTTGGGTATAGAGTAGGATTTCCGCGAGAGAATATGACTAGTCCGTACCCCGTCCGAAGAGGAAAGAGGGTTGTTCTAGAATAGGATTCTTTTGTCAAAGTTATGTGAGTGGAATAATCTGCTTTTCACTCACCTTTGTCTATTTGCGGTAGGCATTGCCGAGGAAGTGTGTTGTTTAACGAGACAATCTTTAGGTAACCTGAAAAAGGTAGGCCAAGGAAGTGTTTTGTCTAACGAGACAATCTTTGGGTAACCTGAAAGAGGTAAGCCTCACCCTTCAAAACAAATGTTTTGACGGATAAGTAGGGGCAGCCTTGAAATTGTACTTTATACCTGGGGGCATGCAAACCTTTTGGAGTGCAAGCAAGGACGACTATTTATTTTTTAAATTTTTAGGTCCTCCCTTTAAACCTGTAGGTCTAACCCTTTAAACTCGTAGGATTGGCCGTTTCCGAACTTGCATAAATAAAGGATGTGGGGCAAAAGCCAAAATTTGCAAAATTAGGAGCACAGCTTCGTGAGATAAAGCTCCATAAAAAATAACTATCTCACAGGAGACATTTCTTATCATATGACTGGTATCGAGCAGTTTTACCGCGGAATTTATGCTCGTTAAAAAATAGAAAAGCGAGATCCGAGCAGTTTTAGCACATAGTTCATGCTCGTTAAAAAATAAACATAAGATTTGAGCAGTTTTAGCGGCGCATTCAAGCTCGTTAAAAAATAAACCCATCCCGGTAAATAACCATCGAAGTATATAACCTGATCAACCATAAAAAGACCTTGGTCGTGTTTGTGCATCGTCACCTCCACCGTTCATTTGGCCGATCGTTTACCTCTATTTGTTTGTTTACCCATTTTGAGGAACAGCTGCGAAGAGTGATTTCACTAAGCCATCCTTGTGACACTGCCGTGATTGGAATATTCCAAACTGTACCTGGAATCGGCTGCTGCCCTGTTCATCACTCTTTCCTCAAAAGACGAGTCTTCTTTAAGCTCTTTTCAACTGACTCGTAAAATATGAAAAGATTGCCGAGTTTTGGCCTACCAGCTCGTTAAACGACCGGAAGAGCTATCCCTCCTCTAGATTTTGATCTTTTTGGACCTGAGGGATTATTGCACAAAAAGATCGAGCGCTTGTTTTGTTCGGCTCGTTAAAAGTACCGAAAACTCATCCCTTCTGTATTGTTTTATACCTTTTCAGACTTAAGGGATTAGATGACGAAAAAGGAATATTGGAGTTAACTTTATGTACCTTTTCAGACTCTCTAAAAATGAAAAGGACCGAGTTATCCTTGTCGTTAGACTCGTTAAATGCATTAAATAGCGACAAACTTGTCTTTAGACGAGAACGAGTTTCCCTATCGTTAGGCTTGTTAAAACATAGCGATGGGCTTGCCCGAAGGGCAGGTTATAGAATAAGCATATGTTATCCTCCTCAAGCTTGACAAAAATAAAGAGGTACTGGTCAAAAATGACTGGGGAAAAATTGGGAGAAACAAGAAAACTTTGATGGTAGCAAGTCGCTCTTGAACATGACACTTTTCCTCCGTACATCGGGTTGGGTTGTCTCATTCACCGGTCACATCCATGGTCTCGCCAAACCATCCATTTGGGGTAATGCTACCAATCCATCGCATCAGTGTCGTTATATGTTCAAGAGAAGTCGTTTGAAAAGAGTCAACCGAGTCCCATCCACTGCCATACATTATCCTTCATCCATTCATGACCGCCACCCTGAATCATATCTCACAGTTTGTTTTCACCTCATCAAAATCATTAGCTCCGTTCCGTGTCATTGATGTGGGATTCATTAAGGCCCTCCTTTGACGGATCGCTCCTTGTCGACATCAGCTCATTATCCAAGGAGTTGATCTAGGAACAACCCCTTAAGTACTTTGAAGCTTGCATGCCTCAATGGCAAGTTTCTCACTTCCGGCGACAGGTATACATCAATGACCTTCGACCAGAAGATTTTGCGTGGTGTTCGACGCCAAGTCCTTTATTCACACCACGTGAATTGTGCTGCAGTACCTTGAGGGTCATCATCCTTATCGGTGATTCCTCTCGCGCTTGTTAACAGTTTACATCATTGACTGGTAATCAAGCGATGTCTTTCCATGTTCGACTTCAGGAAATTCTCACATGGATCGACTTGTACATTGAGTGAAGATCAGACGAGATTGAAGACCCCGGATCTAGTTTCATCCATCCGGGCTGCGATATATATTCAGGAAATAAAGACATTGACATGTACAGCATTGCAACAGATAATCATCCTTTAGAAAAGGATGATGATTTCAGCAAATCATCAGTCTACCATCAGACGATTGTCTGTTCTATGTACAGAAAAATGTATTTATAAAGCTGAGCATGGGAAATGCCCGACTCAGCTAGATCATGAAAGCAGTATGAATCATAATGTATTGTATTGTATCTTATTACAGGTCTCCTACCAGCAATGAATGAACTTCGGATCCCCCTGATAAAGCATTTCGCCCGATAAACAGCCTCATACTTTAGGGGGCAACTGTTATAGACATTTTTGTGCCTTACAGCATTGAGCATAAAAAGTCCATAATCTAAGGGATCCAAAGTCCCTAAACATGTTGTTCCTACCCCTAGAGGAACAAGGCTAGCAAACTACAACAATTCACAAAAGTTCTCCACTGAAAAACACTCAAAACAAGCCAATTCTGGATCATGTCAACTGCTCCACTGAGCATCTGCGCTGAATGTCAACTGGTACACTGGCTACCTGCGCTGAATGTCAAATGGGACACTAGCTACCTGCGCTGAGCGTAACTGGACAAGTGGCAGGCTCGTTTTTCAATGAGTCAAAGCTCAGGAAGCTTCCAAAATGACACTTGGATCAGGGAATTCGACTGGTGATGAGTAAGAGGTTCCAAATCTCCAAGTGGAAGCAAGAACCTCCAAGTGGACTCAAGAACTGAAGTGGGAGAGGACACAAGTCAGCTTCATACCAGCCTCCAGATGACTCATCCTTTCTCGAAAACTCCTATATATAGATCTCTCCCGTGAGGTCTAGGGAGGCTGGAATGTTGTGAATGCAAAGAATTGCTGCTAGTTTGAGATTTGAATCATTGGGTGCTTTATGCTTTGAAGGGGGTGAAGATAGGAATTTCATTTGCTGGGAAGAGGTGCTGGATTGGAGCCCTTTGGGTTGTAACTCTTCTCAAACCTTTTGTTATTCATCAATAAAGCTATCTTGTTTTCTCCTATATGCTGATGTTTATTTGATGAATGTTTATATTAGTGTATTTGATTTATCTAATCCTGAACCATTTGTGAATATGAATATCTATCTTTGAGCTGTGTTCTTGTAGCTGTTCTCTTGTGATCCCGCAGGTATCAAGTAGCTGTTCTCTTGAAGCTGGGCAAGCGAGGAGGCAAGTGGCTACAAACACCCAAAGAGGAAGAGGAGATAGATCGAGGGACAAGCGAAAGACATCGGTAGGTCCATTGATCTCCTCTCTTTCATTTCATAAAGGAAGAAATATCTAGATAGCTGTCTCTATTTGTTGCTAAAGTACTATCACACTTTAGGTGGATAGGATCGTCGTACATAGGCATTTTTCCCCACAACACATCCGAGGTCATTTGTAGGTGTTTTAGCTTCATGGAAGTTCCAGGAGCCACTAGGGCCAAATCAGTTTGGGAGCTGCATTGGAAATTGTGCAGTCAGTGAATGTGGAACGAAGGTCATTCCTGAAGGTTTTCAGCATTCTGAATCCATTTCTACAGCTCAGTTTTCCTGTTGAGGCATTCTTCTCACTGTTTAGCTTCAGGGAGGCTTTCAGGGCCACTAGGGCCATTTCAGTGCTTGAGTTGTATGGGGGCTATGTTCATCCATTTTTGGTGATTCAAAAGCCTATGTCTGCTATTTTCAACCTTCTAAGTCTAATGGAAGAGGTTTCAGAACCAATTGAGGTCATCTTCACCTCGAAATTCTCCATGCAAGTTTAAAGGGCCACCATGGCCAATTGGGGAAAGTACTGTAAAAGGTACAAATTCACTGTTTAGTGTTTGGGAAAGAGCATGTTTAGCTAATTCCTATCTTCTGATTCTGTATTTATAGTCATATCTATCCTTCGAGACACCCATATTCTTGTATTAGCCTTTGTAGCATTTTTAATACAAGAGGACAAGCCTAGTTGGAGAGGCTTGGTCCAGCAGATGTAGCCCAAGAGGGGGTGAACTGCTTTATCATTTTGATGTCTTTATTTGCTGAAGATGATATGCTAAACAAAACTGATATAAAGTATTAAAAAACAAATAAATATAACTTGCATACACACATAATCACCTGTTCAGCTGCAGAAAGTTACTTGCCTTATTCCGCAAGACCTTAAACTTCAAGTATGTGTATGTCAAAGACTTCTAAGTGTTTACTTTGTTATTTCTTTAGGCAAAGCCTATAGAGGGCCAGGTAGCCTCTGGAACTCATCCTCTTTTTAGATGTGACATGTCTGGTGAATGCCCCTACAGTGTATCTCTGTATAAGAAATAAGAAGTTTATACATTTTTAGAGGTCATTTGGAGTGTCTAGCTCACAGTTGAAATTATTGGAAATGGATACCTTACACCCTTAAACAAGTACATTCCATTTTCAGATCATCAATCCTATCCCAAGTTGTTCTTAAGGGGGGATGTTAGGATATTCAGACACATAGGAAATAGTTAAGTACAACTTGGTCTAGTATAGAGTTAGGTATAGAGTTAGGTAAAGTGTGTTTCTTTACCTTGTACATTTTGTAACTTACAATCCGACGGTCATGATATGTAGTGATCCAACGGTTCATTCTCTCCTCGGTATTACCGACACTTGATCCGTGGCTTGACACTCGATTGGTCCATGATTTCTATTTAAAGCGCATGGAGGGTCATTTGCAGGGTAATCCGTCTATGAGATAAGCTTATGTAAATTTTCATTCTTTTATTAATAAATTGCCTGAAGTGGCCGCGTTGGCTCAGGTCGTGGACTGTTTCCCTCTTTGAGGGTTTTAACCACGTCAAAAATACTGGTGTATTGATCTGCGATCTGGTTGTGAGCGGTGTCCTTTGGTGTTCTGTCTGAGGAACTTACCCTGTAAATTCTTACACAGTTATTGCCCGTTTAAAATCATAATTCTTTAAGTTATGTTTTTAATATGGACTAGAAAATTAAAAGTCACAAAAGAGGCATCTCAGTATAACATCGCATCCACGATCATGAGGAAGAGATGGTGATCAGTCATGAAATACAAACCACATGGTACCGAAGACAATTTTTTTTTTTTATTGAAGTGCATAGTAAAGGCTATCATGTGTTTGTCAGAAAGTTACCAGCGCATGTCATAATGATATATCACAATGTGGCTCAATATTTTTTATTTTGCAAAAACTATCTTTGAAAATCAGATCATCTGCTTTTACTAACCCTTTTAAATAGACAAAGGAAATAAGGATGTAATATTTTGCACACCAAATTCATCTCAATTCTTTTGATCAATTTTCACTTTTTCCTAAGCCATGGCAATGGCCATTTTAACCTAGTCTACAAGATTCAAACAATTTTACTCAGATAAATCATAATATAAAATTAAGAATTATATAATACTAAAATGGAAATAGTGTGGCAGATGAAAGTACATCAGCTACATCAGCCAAAGTGGTGCTGCAAGAAAAAGAGAAATTCTCCATCAATTAGTACATCGCCTTCCAAAAATGAAGGGCATCAAGTACAGTGTCTCGTGAGTCGTGACAGAAAACAAATGGATAAATATACATTTCATGACCCAACAAATATACCAATGCAATGACTGATACCTTTCAGAATAATTTTGATAACTCAGCTACTCGTCTTGTTGCCTCACCCCAACAAACAACAATCATGTTTTCTGCAAACAATCCACAATTAAAAATTACAACCATTATAATAGATTCAAGTCAGGCACCCCCCAAATACGATCCAGTCATGTTATAATGCCAGTAGTGCCTTCGCCATTTTTCCCTCTCTCAGGATATCACAGCGTTGTGGGTCATTACAGTAACTAACTCCATAACCACCTATGATGATTTGATGGCGAGAATCATACCAATTGTCTATCACATCAAATCAACAACTCAAAATAGTACACATTGGCACATAAGAGAATTCATTCAAGAGAGAAACACCTTACAATGTAATAAATCAATAATATATTTATATAAATCAAATTAGTGTAACAAATTGGTCATCATATAAAGTGTTAATAAACATTAACACACCTGAGAATGAGCATGTTTGGATTAACTATTTTCCACAATTTTATACCAGGTGGGAATATCGTTCAAGTTGATATTATGATGAAAGATAAAGGTACAAAGAAACAAGTAGACTCGTTGCAATTAATCAATATAAAAATTTATATTGAAGGATTTGTATAACATATCATATTAATCATAATTTACGAAATTGCTCAATATAATACACAAAGTGATCAATGGACACACATTAGATATTATTTCCCTTTATTTACACTAGTTTAGCTAATATAGGGAACACCATTCAATATGATATTATGGTAGAAAGAAATAAGACAAATCACTATCAAAACATATGATTTATGTCAAATCATTTCAACTATTTAAATTTGGTAGTGATTATTTTTAATTTAAAAAATAATAATAAGATATTTTCTCTTTACTAAATTAATCATAAAAAACAATTAATAAAAAAGAAAATTTATAATAAAAATTAAATTAGGAAAAAAAACGTTAGATATATTTAAACGAAATAAAATTAGCAATTGTCCTTAAAGATGTAAAGGCACACTAGAGGAATACAAGGCTTAGGAATATCATCTTGAAAAAATAAATCATTGAATTAATTTGAAAAATAAGGACCTTGAAAAAATCATAGCCCAATTGGTACGTCATCTTCTTGCAGAGCATCGTATAGACCACTCGGTCGCGCTATACTTCCCAAACATGGAATTCGGTAAATGAAATGGTTCTCCGCCTTTTAAGGGGAACCGATTAATCTGTGTCGTTATTCTTGTTGTCTCCGAGATGCATGGAAGACCATTGTAAAACAAAATTGCATCCTACTTCGACCTCCTTTGCTGACAAGAAAGACCATGGATGAGATCATCATGGAATTGAAGGAGGGTTCACTTTTCGAAACTCTCTGAGGCATCTTAAAGGATGAATCTCTTCTTGAGCCTCTCTAAGGTGTCTTATAGGAGGGATTTTTCTAAGTTGTTAACAAAAATAGGTGGTAGTGAGATCGCCATTAAGTGATACAAGTCATCCATCCTCTCCTTACTCTTCTTCTCCTTGCATTGATTCTTCTCTGCTTAACTATCAACTTGACTTACCTTCTTCATCATATTTCTTATGTGCAAAATCCATATTTAAGGATAAAGGAATTGAGTCGTAGTTAACTAAAGCTAAGATAAACCCTTCAAAGCGATGATGTGTTGGTTCTTTGCCTCTCTTCCTTGTGAAGGAAAAAAACCTAGTTCAAAGTTCCTTCATAATTGAAACGCCACGTTCTTTCATCCTACTTTCAAACAAAAGTTACTTCCCTCTAATTTGACAATGAAAACAACATTATATCTCTACATAACACTCCATGTCTTTGTGCAATGCTCCATCATAGTCATTAGCACAAAGATTTTTTTGTTTGCATCGCAACACATAATCATATCTTAGTATATTTTTCCTCCATAAGATTTAGCACAATCCACTATTCTAGAGCGCACTTATCTTTATGAAGTGCTCCATCATAGTCAATGATGCATAACTCTTTTTTTGTCTGCATCACTTCGCATAATTACATCTATTATAGCTATCATTCATGCACTTAAACACAATCCACTATCCCATACAACACTATATATTTTTGATGCACTCCATCATAGTCAATTTGAACCCAAGTGTCATCTATGATCCAGATTAACTTGTCATAGTGAGATACACCACCTAAATTATGCAGCTTGACTCGATCAAAGGGTAGAAAATTCAACATGAAGAAGGTGTAACTTGCTACACAGTTGTATATAAGAAATTAATTAACGTGCAAAATTGCACCTATAGCCATTCTCGATTCACCTAATATAAAACTGATGTTTGAAGGAAGCTTGCAACCCATAATTATTAAGGAATGTAAACTGTGAAGTCCCTTTTCTTACGAAATATAAAAGCATCAAAGAAGAAGAATAAAACTAAACTTTATGATAGCATCATCTTGAGAAACTTCTTCTATAAGCATATGGAAAGAGTTGTAGTGGACATACAAGTAGTTGGCAGCGTTGTGAACCTAGAATTGCAAAGGTAAACAAAGTAGTCAGTAGTGGTCTGTCAAAATTTGTTTGATTGTGTGAAGATTCATGGACATTGGTTTTGACATCGATCATGAAATCTATTTGGTTCTCGTAATGATCACGCCCTACCCTCCCAAGATCGGGTTGTGATTATTGTCGGTTGGTAGTTTTAGTTCTTATTATACGAAAAAATTTGATGTGCAGAAAAAGTTGTAGTGGAAAACTGAGTAGTTGTCAGTGTTGTTAACCCTACACTGTGGTGGAAAACATAGCAGTTGACAGTGGTTTATTGAAATTGCAACAACTCAACATGACGTCTAAAGAAGATCTTGACGCCATGGAGATCTATCAAGCAAAAAAATTACAAATATTGCTCCACCATGTCATTTCACATGTCAACGATGTGAAGAGGTTTCTTGCAACGTACAAATGAGTAGTGTGATCAAAGTGCCATGACAAAATTGTGGCAAAATAAGTAGAATTACACCAATAACTAGTAAGCGAACTTAATGAAATTTGGTCCAAAAAAGCATAATTTATCTAAAACTTTCTAATTGTTGTGTTTTTCCACGTGGTAAAAAATTATTGGATAGAGGAGGATGAAACTGAGCCTATATTATTGGTTGAATTTTCTCATCCAAACCCAGCATAGGAACACCTTCAGTGTAAAAATTAATTCACAATAAAAATCAATCTAGAAATAAAATGGTTAGATATCCTGGTTATGTATTCTTCAATGAAAGAGTAGTATCTCAATATTGATAGCTCCACACATCCTACCTATCCCACATATTTGTAAGAGGTTTCCTAACCCATTTCTAAAATTTGTTGGGTAATGTAACACCCCCCTCCCACATCTACCCAAGTAACTGGTCAACCGACATAAACATGTGACTAATAGTTCCTATGATATGATTCAACTCCCCATGTGTCAGTTAAGGAAGTGGAACCGATGAAACACAATACACAAACCTTCCAGACATGTTGCAGAACCCCCAGGTGTCATCCAAACCTTCCAGGTAACTAGCCCCTGAGACAAACTAGCCTTTTACTACATTAAACCCTTAGTCGCTCCCATAACATTGTCATGAGTGTGAATGGAACCCTATATTCTCTCCCACACCATGGGCATGCATGTGCATGGGGACTTCCCAGGTAGTTCTGTTCCTGTGACTCCAAATTTTGTGCCACCTTTTCAGGGCTAGGACTCAGGTCACTACCCAAAACTGCATGAAACTTCCAAAAATGAAAGATAACATCATAAAAATGATACAAATGCAATTATTTGAACAAGGAATTAACTAGACGTCTACTAGACATTATAGGAATTTCATCACACATGTTACAAATATGCATTCTACAGGTTTAAACAACATATATGTGCATAGGGGTCTCATATTTATCTAAGAGTCACTAAGAAGCATTGATGCATCATCACAATAACTTCATTACCATCTATTAATCCATATATTCATTATACATTCAATGATTAACCAAAATATGATGAGAGCCATACATTTTCACTGTCATGAAACTCACTCATAACCAGCATATAACCAACAAAAATGTCAAGGATATAATAGCCATATAAGCCACATATAAATAAGTATATTTACCCATAAAATACCAAGGAGAAAGAGAGCTCTTATTGATGATTTCATAAGCTGACTAGGTATGATAATTCCATGAACCACCTGACTGTAGACTACGTTGAACCAAATATTTCTTTTATCCAGTCACCTGCATGCCATATTCCAAGCATGAATGTGGGATCTCATCAAAAAAACTATCAAAATCATCTAGGTATTCCAGAGGCCAAACCACCTCAACCCTCAAAAAGTGATTCCACCTCATGGTTGGACATCAGTAACCATTACCATATTCATCTCTACCCAAGTTGTCTAGAGCTATAAAGCATTTGTTCCAACCAAGGCTTCCAGAACTAGTAACTCAACCCATAGTTGTTGTTGGGCTTCCAGAGTGTTTGTCCAACTAAGGATTCTGAGACTAATAACTCATTCCATCAAGGGCTTCCAGGTTGTTTTTCCAACCAAGGCTTCGAGGACTAGTAACTCAACGTAAGTTGTTACAGGGATTCAGGAGCATCTGTCCAACCCACATCCAAAGGAACATGAGAACCAACCAAAAAACAAAAGAAAAGAACCCACAACACAATAGCTATCCAGGAAATGGTAATGCTAGGCAAACCCACTGTCAATCCAGGCAATACATACTCCAGGCATATGTCATGCATGCTAAAACTAGTGAGGAAAACATACATGCAACTCGGTACCTGCAATAAAAACTCACTATATATTTTGATCCTCATGTCCTCTTGTTTTTTCCTACTCTTCCTTTTCCTTGTTAATTCAAACTCCAAGTATGCCACACACCTCCAAGAGTACTCCAAGAAGACTCTAAGTGTCCAAGAGTATAATAGAGAGAGAATAGAGAGAGAGCTCCAAAACTAAACTGACAAAAGCTACCAACTGATTATTAGAAGCCTTCTTATCAATGAGGCCTCTATTTTCTTCATTTTCCATTACTTTCCTTCATTTTCCTCCTCACGTGCAACATGTGACCTTTCACCTCCCTTTTCTCCTAATTTCCATTATTTTCATAAATAAAATGTCAACAAAATTCGTATGCCTTTCCAAAGCCTTTGCCATTTCCATTTACAATTTCCTTAGCCATTAACTAATCAAGTGATCCCCATCACTATGTTTTTGCCCAACATTCAGCTTGGAATGTGTGTCCCATGACCAAGATCTTATTTTACCTTTATTAATTTTTACATGGATTTTTTTATTAGGTTTGTTACAAAAACCTCCCCCTTGGGGGAACACCATCCTCAATTTTGAATGACATTTACAACCACAAAACTACCGTAAACAAAACATATTGCCCATGGAGCTTTATAACTTACCTCGTTTCATTATTTACAATGATCAATCTGTTCAGAAGCAAACCAACGTGACAACATAACGACATGACATGACACCCGTATTGCTTATTGGAGATTTGTAATACAGCTCGTGGAGGTATTTGCATACATATACATATTTACATACACCAAAACGTATACCAAACATATACCAAACATATACCAAACATATGCCAAACATTCACTCAACCAGTGAATAGAGAAGGATACATAACCTGCATCTGATCGACCATCTCCCATGTAGCTTCATCAGGCCTAAAGTTGTTCCACTGCATTTTAACTTGCTCAATTTCTCGATTCTGGAGCATGAGCATCTTTCTCTGCAAAATGCATTGAGGTTCCAGCTGGAATTCTCCTTTTGGATCCACCTGCAATACAGACCAGTCAATCACATGATCAACATATTTAAAATACTTATTAAGCAATGACATATGGAAAAAATCATGGACTTTCACTGTCAGAGGCAGTGAAATTCAATAGGCTACTAGCTCAATCCTCTTAAAAATCCTAAAAAAAGCCCCAAAATCGGGGTGCTAGCTTGGCACATGATCCAATCCACAAGAATCTCTTCTTCGACTTAATAAGCAAGTGCAACTGCTCCCCAACCTAAAACTCTTTAAACAACATGTTATGATCTACATAGATTTTCTGCCTGTCATGTGTTGCTTTCATATTCTCTTGATTACTTGCATTTTATGTTCCATTTCCGCCAACATGCCTGGTCCAATCAACACCTTGTTAACTAGATCACACCAACTGATGGGGGTATTGCAACTCTGCCCATACAATGCCTCAAACAGACTCATCCTCAAAGATTATTGATACCCATTATTGTAATAAAACTCTACTAGTGGAAGATATTATTCTCACTTTCATTGTTGATGCATCACATACATCCTCAACATGTCCTCCAATATCATGTTGAACCTTTATGTTTGTCCATATGTCTATGGATGATAAGTTGTACTAAAGGCCAACTTTGTACCTAAACCTGTAAACCACTCCTTCCAAGAATTGGAAGTGAACTTTGCATCCCTCTCTGATATGATTCATTGAGTATGTAGAATTCGTTGGAATAAAGTGAGGTACCTTCGTCAACCTGTCCACCACAACCATGATGGAATCATGCTACCTAGATGTCCTTGGAAAACATGTGATAAAATCCATGTAAATGACCTCCCATTTCCACTTTGGAATTGGAATCACCTATATTAGTCCACTTGGATTCTTACACTCTTCCTTTACCTACTGATAATCTAAGCATCTCACAACAAACTATGCCACTTATTTCTTCAAGTTCATCTAGTAATATAACTTCTTCACCATTTTCAACATCTTCTAATATCCCGGGGGACCTGAATACGGTTTCACATGAAACTCTTTCAAGATAAGATTCTTGAGCTCATTGTCATCTGGCACATATATCCTATCCCTAAATTTGACCAAGCCATCTATCGTGAGATAATAGTCCACATCCTATGCACCTGTACTTACACTTGTAACTGTACATGTACATGTGCCTGTACCCGTATTCTGTTGTAGCATGTGCCTGAGGTCGATGTACATGTTATCCTATTGACCTACCTATAAGATCCAAGCCTGTAAATCTATCCCATAGGAACTCATAGTTGCTATGTGGTTCACCTATATCCGCCTGCTAAAAGAATCTACAACCCTTTTCTCTTTACCTTTGATATACTTGATCTCAATGTCGAACTCGTTGATCATGGCTAACCATCTACCTACCTGGTATTCAAATTTGGTTAGTTAAATAGATACTGCAATCCACTGTGGTCACTCATCAATACAAATTGTCTACAAAAAAGATAGTTCCTCCACATCTTCAATGCATGGATGACCGCTACTAACTAAAGATCATGTGTCAGATAGTTCTACTCGTGATCATTTATTTTATGTAATTCATATCACGCTACATGTCCCTCCTACATAAGAACTCCATCAAGTCCACTTTTACAATAATTTGTGCATACCACAAATTATTTGTCTGGATCTGTGATCTTTTGCACTGGAGCATGTGTCAACAATTGTTTCAATTTCTTGAAACTTGCTGCACATTACTCTTTCCATTCAAACTTCTTAACTTTCATTTGCAATGGTGTGATGGAATATGCAATCTGTGAGAAATTCCTGATAAACCTCTTGTAATAACCTGCTAACCCCAAGAAGAATCTCACCTCATCCACATTCCTAGGAGTTTCCCACTCCATGATAGCTCTTACCTTTTCTCGGTCCATTGATATGCATTCCTTGGAAACCACATGTCCCAGGTAATGTACTTCGGTCTGAAATAAATTGCACTTGATGAGCTTAACATACAATTAGTGCTCTCTCAACAATATCAATATTGTTGCTAAGTGTCCAACATGCTATTCTTCATTTTTAGAATATACCAATATATCATCAATGAACACAATAACAAACTTATCCAAATAAGGACGCAACACACTATTCATCAAGCACATAAAAGTAGCTGGAGCATTATTCAAACCAAATGGAACTATAACAAACTCATAATGCCCACACCTGGTCCGGAAAGAAGGCTTGCAGATTTCCTCCTCTTTAATGCATACCTGATGATATTTGGATCTCAAATCAATCTTTGAGAACATTATTGCCCCCTTCAACTAATCGAACAAGTCCTCAATCTGTGTAGAGTTTTCTTCTGGAATTATCGCATTCATAATTGTTTGAATCGACATTTTGAGCCATCCACCGTGGCTCATCATCAGGATAGATAAATAAGTATACAAGACATATCTCAACGGAATGAATAAATAGAGGTATGAGATAGTGATGGAACATGAATCATGGTAGCCAACATGTCTTAGGGAAGGTTAATTAATAAAAAAAACCTAATAATTATTACAGTTAGTAATTTTATTAGAATTAATTAAATTTTAAATTAAGATTGAAATAATTTAGTTATAATTAATTTTGATTTTATATAATTATAATTTAGAATTTTATTAAGAATATTATTAAATTTTTTAATAATAAAAATATTAATATTAATCCAGTTATTTAAAAATATTATGGATTAATATTAAAATAAATAAAAATACAATTTTAATTAATTTTAAATTAGAATTGAAAATTATTTTAATTATAATTAATCTTAATTTTATTTAATTAATAAAATTATAATTAAATAAAAGTAAGATTAATTATAATTATAATTAATTAATTTTTTTTTTCAATTCTAATTTAAAATTAATTAAAATTGTATTTTTATTTATTTTAATCTTAATCCATAATAATTTTAAAAATTTGGATTAATATTAATAAATTTTTTTTTTGGTAGGTAAGCACCCACGGGGGATTTGAACCAGTGACCTATCAAAAGGAGTGCCTTAACAGTGCACCCATTCACTGCCAATCTAAAGCCCCATGGGCATATTATTATTATTATTATTATTATTATTATTATTATTATTATGAAAGAAAATAATAAAATTCTAAATTATAATTAAATAAAAGTAAAATTTATTAAAATTAAAATTATTTCAATCTTAATTTAAAATTTAATTAATTCTAATAAAATTACTAACTGTAATAATTATTAAGTTTTATTATTAATTAACTTTTCCTAAGACATGTCGGTTACCATCATTCCCATTCCATCACTATCTCATACCTCTATTTATTCATTCCATCGAGATTTGTCTGATATACTTATTGATCTATCCTAAAGATGAGCCACGGTGGATGGCTCGAAACGTCAATTCAAACAATTATGGATGCAATAGTTCCAGAAGAAAACTCTACACATAATACTAATCGCAAAAGCCTCAAAACAATAAGTCATCAATCCTCAGCAATGGATACTTGTTCTTGATGATCACTTTGTTCAAGTGCTTGCAATCAATGCATAACCTAAGAGTACCATCTTTCTTCTTTACAAACAATACCGGTGCATCGCAAGGTGATACACTTGACCTAATGCATCCCTTGTCTAGCATTTCCTTCAACTGTAGTTTCAACTCTACCAACTCCAGTGTGTTCATCCTCTATGGTGCCTTAAATGTTGGTGTTGCCCCTGGTACCAACTCAATAGAAAATTATACTTCCATGTGAGGTAGAAACTCTAAAATATCTGTAGGAAATACATCCTAAAACTACTGTAGAACTGGGTACCTGCTCAAACCAGTTGCATGCTCAACTTCCTTACCTTTGTCACTAGAAATATGCACTGCTAATAACACACACTCTTTCCTATGACTATGCTTAGTCTACATAGCTGTCACCATTCTCATTGATGTTGCTTTCTTCTTACCCCACAAGACTCTGTGTTCCCCATTGTCATCTAGGTACTCAATAGCCTTGTCATAAAAATCCACCTTGGTCCTATGAAGATACAACCATTCTGTACCTAACAACATACTATATGATCCCAACAAAAATACATTAAAATGTGTCATTGTAGACATAACGTTCAACTCAAATGCACAAGCTCTTACCTAATGATGGGCTCACTTCTTGTATATGTAGTCAACTACACTAACAAAGACTTTCCATGTACTTCTTTATTCAACCCACACTTATCCACCATGTTAGGATTAACATAACTATAATTAGATCCAGTGTCAACCAAAAAAGAAACAACTTTGTCACAAAGCTTACCATCCATCTCGATAATAGAGGCATGGTGATTTGCCTTCCTATTATCCAGTGTTGTATAGATCCTAGGAATAGGTTTTCCAACATCTCCCACTATTTGTGCCTCTTGGGCACTAGAGATTAGCAGTCTACGACCCTGATGTTGCGGACAATCTCTCCTACGATGCTCTCCTCCACAAGTATAACACTGCAAAGGCTTCCAGCCTTCATCCTTATTTTTATCCTCAAATCGAAGTCCCTTTTCTATGTTAGATGCATTAATCTTATTAGATGGTGTTGCATTCTCTTTATTACTTGTACCCTGAGATATTTCTCACTTCTCGTCCCATTTTCTTTTGTTCTTTGCCTTACCTTTCCAGTTTGGTTTAGTTTGAGATTTGCACTTTGATTTCTCATAACAATGCTTTAGCTTCTGGATGGCCTCCTCCAATGATCTAGGCTCATCATACTCCATCCTATCTTTAAATGCTACTGGCAACCCATTGATGAATCTTTGAATCTTGGCCAAGTTCTCCTCATTGAGTTAAGGCACATACCTCAACAACTCCAGAAATCTACTAGTGTACTCCTCATCAGTCATAGATCTCATCTTCAACTCGTGGAATTCTTTTTCCCTATCATCATGGTATGTCTCAGATAGATATTTATTCCTGAATAGTCTCTTGAATTCACTCCAGTTCAACTCCTCATAATTATCTTTGATTTTATTTACATATTCCCACCATATATCTGCTTTACCTTTAAGATTGAATGTAGTTATTATGGCCTTCATGTTTTCTGAATAATCGTGCAATCTGAAGAACTTATTCATTCCAAACAATCACGCTTTTTCATCCTCTGACTTCTTCATCTCTCCGTCAAATGTAGGTGGATTTTATTTCTTAAACTCATCTGGAAAATATCCCACTCACTCCTCCTGTAAGGATGATAATGATGATGATCATGATACCTGTCAGAACCAAAACTAGAATAGTACATTTTTCCATCACCTCTCCTATCTGGAGTGTCCAATAACTTTTCATCTTTGATCATGTCATATATATCTGACATGTACCCACCAGTAGACCTATTGCCATATGTCCCATTAGTTTTGTCCTCCTGCCCCTGGCTAATCGAATGTGGTCCCTATCTTTATAGTTCTGACAAACACAAAAGGATTACTACATTGACCTCTGCTTGTTTCTCATGTTCCTATGTGATTATGTCATTTTCTGCTTTACAACTCCTTATGTATTCCTTCAAGCTTCTCAGTGTGTCTTCTAAGTCAAAAGAATTCCCAACACCACGTTACCCATCTAATCCATAAGGATAATCTCGTGAAATGTGGTCTACCATCTTGCTAGTCATCTTGATATTTTTCATGCAAGGCATCTTATGTCAGCTAAACCAAATCATAAACAAACCAACATACCTTAGCATAATTTGGGGAGGATATCTCATTTGCAAGATCAATTGATTTAGCATGATACATGTATAAACATAATCATAACATCATATAGACATATAGCATATAGATATAACAACATATAGACATCATTCTAACCATAGTCCAAT